>JAWWNI010001061.1:0-322023 GCA_034642065.1 Darevskia nairensis
TGGTTTTGCCCTTCTTGCAAGCTCTTAAAGGAACAGAAGACTTGTTTTCTTC
Organism: Darevskia nairensis; assembly: GCA_034642065.1. Taxonomy (NCBI): domain Eukaryota; kingdom Metazoa; phylum Chordata; class Lepidosauria; order Squamata; family Lacertidae; genus Darevskia; species Darevskia nairensis. The sequence continues at coordinate 53 of JAWWNI010001061.1, forward strand.
TATTTTATTATTTTTTGGGTGGGTGTTGGAGAGGTGGGGAGTTACAAGGTTTCGGTGAGGTGATCTCAGAAATAGCCAACATTGCTCCAGCCAGATGTTGTTGGACTACAACTCCCATCATCTTGAGCATTGGCCCTGCTAGCTGAGCCTGATGGGAGTCGGAGCCTGACATACTTGGCCGCCCCTGCAATTAACAGAAGTAAATGAAATGTTATCTGTTCTGAGCTGGAGGAACAATGTGGGCTGTTAACCTAACGCATGTTACTGCGTGAAAGATAAATAAGTAGAGGGACACTCCTTCCTGTTGGGAACTGGATTGGAGAAGCCCGGCTTGTGCGAACAAGCGAAAACGGAATCCTTTCTATCTAGGGCAAGTGGCAACATGCAATGCAATGTTATGCTGGGTGGGGGGACATGCTCACCGAGATCCCTGGGCGTTGTACCCCCACTTCAAGTACCAGCCTATCTATCAACTCTTTCTATTGCTAGTCATCGTTTCGCTTTTATTAAAGCACCCCTGACCATTAGGTCCAGTCGTGTCTGACTCTGGGGTTGCGGCGCTCATCTCGCTTTATTGGCCGAGAGCCGGCGTACAGCTTCCAGGTCATGTGGCCAGCATGACAAAGCCGCTTCTGGCAAACCAGAGCAGCGCACGGAAACGCCGTTTACCTTCCCGCCAGAGCGGTTCCTATTTATCTACTTGCACTTTGACGTGCTTTCGAACTGCTAGGTGGGCAGGAGCTGGGACCGAACAACGGGAGCTCACCCCGTCGCAGGGATTCGAACTGCCGACCTTCTGATCAGCAAGCCCTAGGCTCTGTGGTTTAACCCACAGTACCACCTGTAATGTATTCCCCTCAAACGTCCTTTTTCACAGATTTTCTAGGGGCCAAGTTTCGGTCTTATGTGCCTGTGATAACCGTTCGATTGAATCTCTGCATCACATAGTGTTTGTCTGCCCCTTGTATTCTGCTGCCCGAAAGACTCTATTACTTCCATTAACTCAAAAATTACCGGGGTATTTGGGAGAGTCTTACCTTGCTCTTCTGTTGCAAGATTCAGACTCGATTATAACCCTACATATGGCAAAATTTCTGACATCAGTTCTGACACTTAAGAAATGCAATGGATTGTTATATACAGTTTGAAATTTTAATTTAATTTTTATCATATTTTATTCAATTGAGTATCCCTTTTAATCTATTTTACTGTTAGCAATTGTAAACCAGACTGTGCTGTTTCTGTTTTTGGTTGTTATGTCTATGGGCTTAAAGCCGAAATAAAATGAGTTGAGTTGAAAAACGAAGCACAGAGTGGTCGAGATACCTGTGACAGTGGGGCCATATGGCCAATCCCAACCCAGTTGCTTTGACAGAGTGAAAATGGGCTTCATGATGGGCTTTGCTGTTGGTATGGCAGCAGGTGCACTATTCGGCATATTTTCTTGTCTCAGGTTTGGCATGAGAGGGCGAGAACTGATAGGTGGTGTTGGCAAACCATGATGCAGAGTGGTAGAACTTTTGGGAAAATTATGGAGTGCCTGGAGGCGGTTGGATGGATGGCGGCTAACAGATTGAGGTTGAATCCTGACAAGACAGAAGTACTGTTTTTGGGGGACAGGGTGCGGGCGGGTGTGGGGGGCTCCCTGGTCCTGAATGGGGTAACTGTGCCCCTGAAGGACCAGGTGCGCAGCCTGGGAGTCATTTTGGACTCGCAGCTGTCCATGGAGGCGCAGGTTAATTCTGTGTCCAGGGCGGCTGTCTACCAGCTCCATCTGGTACGCAGGCTGAGACCCTACCTGCCCGCAGACTGTCTCGCAAGAGTGGTGCATGCTCTGGTTATCTCCGGCTTGGACTACTGCAATGCACTCTACGTGGGGCTACCTTTGAAGGTGACCCGGAAACTGCAAATTAATCCAGAATGCGGCGGCTAGACTGGTGACTGGGAGTGGCCACTGGGACCACATAACACTGGTCCTGAGAGATTTACATTGGCTCCCAGTACGTTTCCCAGCACAATTCAAAGTGTTGGTGCTGACTTTGAAAGCCCTAAATGGCCTCGGTCCTGTATACCTGAAGGAGCGTCTCCACCCCCATCGTTCAGCCTAGACACAGAGATCCAGCACCGAGGGCCTTCTGGCAGTTCCCTCGCTGCGAGAAGCAAAGCTACAGGGAACCAAGCAGAGGGCCTTCTCGGTAGTGGCGCCCGCCCTGTGGAACGCCCTCCCATCAGAGGTCAAAGCGATAAACAACTACCTGACATTTAGAAAATACCTGAAGGCAGCTCTGTTTAGGGAAGTTTTTAATCTGTGATATTTTAATGTATTTTGATATTGTTGGAAGCCGCCCAGAGTGGCTGGGGAGACCCGGCCAGATGGGCGGGGTACAAATAATAAATTATTATTATAGTATTATTATTATTATGGCAATTGGCATGGGAATCCGCTGTTAATGTTACTTTTCTATCACGAAGAGCAATGCCCCTGCAAGTTGTAAGTTTTGCTATGTAGTAGAATAAAAATCTCTGCACCGAGATTGAATAATCCATCAAAATAAGTTGTGGCCTTTATTGCTGTAGCAAGAGTTTGTAAATCTTTTTCTCCATGACAAAAGCGGCAACGGCAGTGGAGATTTAGAAGCAATGGAATCTCTGTATACAACGAATCTCCGTGGATGTGACCTCAAATAAATGATCAATTATAGGAATCATTAGAAACAAAAAAACTAAAAAAACTTTTGGAAAGCGGAAGTGGTGGGCAAGAGTGAAAGAGTTAAGTTTCTCGGAGCAGACTGGGAAGGACAAAGGCACATGTTGAAAGGTTAATAGGTTATACAGTACCTTAACCTTTCCACTTCACTAGCTTGATGTGTTCCTTCTCTCCCATTCAGGCTGCTTCAAGCCAGCCTCCCAGCATAATAGACAGCATGTTTATAAAAATCAGACTGATGTAGCATCAAGCCTTTCTCAAGCTGTTTACACTGGAGGTGAATTAGGAATGGCACTTTGTTTTGCTTCGTTTTGTGTGTTTTTTATTTTTTAAAAAAGCATGTTAGTAACGCGGTTTTGTGCAGATTATGGCAAGCAGGTCTGTCTTGGCAATTGTGCTTTTGCATCAGGGTGTGCCGTGTGGGGTTTTTTGTTAGGGACGTTTTTAGAAATCTGTTTCGCAAACCGAGGAAGCCGGAGGATTCAGTGCTGAGCTGCTTTGCAGACGGTGCATTAGAAAGTGCGCCGAAGGGCTCCATCTGTCCTGGAAGGAAGGCATGCAGATTGGTTCTGAGCTTCTTCTTCTTCAGCGATCACTCTAAGATTGTCTCCCATGAACACGGTCTTAACCAGGGGTAGGCAACCTAAGGCCCGTGGGCCAGATCCGGCCCAATAGCCTTCTCAATCCGGCCCACAGACAGTCTGGGAATCAGCGTGTTTTTACATGAGTAGAATGTGTGCTTTTATTTAAAATGCATCTCTGAGTTATTTGTGGGGCATAGGAATTCATTCATATATTTTTTAAAAATATAGTCCGGGCCCCCCACATGGTCTAAGGGACGGTGGACTGGCCCACGGCTGAAAAAGGTTGCTGACCCCTGGTCTTAACAGAGAGTCTGTAAGTGACTGTGGAGTCTAATTCTGGATCCACACATCCTTCTTCAGTGGGGACATTGGTTTCTGGGCGGGAGTTTATCACGGTGAGGGTTTGCCAAACCTGCCTTCCTCTTAGCACGTTTCTCCTTTTTGTCCTGAGTTCGAGCGTCTTCAAAGCCCATGACACCATTGGTAAAGGCTGTTCTCCAATTGGAGCGTTCGCAGGCCAGTGTTTCCCAGTTATCAGTGCTCATACTACATTTTTTAAAGGTTTGTCTTGAGAGCATCTTTAAACCTCTTTTGTTGTCCACCGGTATTTCGCTTCCCATTCTTAAGTTGGGAATAGAGTAGTTGTTTTGGAAGATGATAATCAGGCATCTGCACAACATGACCAGTATAACGAAGTTGATGTTGAAGAATTATCTTTGCTTCTCCCTGTACACTGGCATTAGTTCGCCCGTCTTCCCAAGTGATGTGTAAAATGTTTTGGAGATTTGTGGTTCTGAGACCCTGGCTCAACCATGCACTTGACAGGTGGCCTTCTGCAAGTCCACCTCAGTTATCCTTCTGTAAAATGGGAGTTGCTGCATGGATTAAGATAAGGAAACGCCATCCTTGCCGACCCCAAGTGTTGGGGCAACCTACAAATCAAAGTCAATAAACAAGACAGGCAGCGAGCAGGATCTGTCTGGGCATGTTGCAGATATCTTGCTGGCAGTGATTCTTAAACTGAGTGTGTGATGAGAGAACTCCTAGAGTGCCATGAGAAATACATTAATTAAATAGTTAAAGTTGACTTGTGGGCTCAAGGTAGCCACCCACAGATGAGGCCGCAGGATTAATTGCATGGCTCTTACCACCTGTGAATCTGGTGGGGATAATTCTGTCATGTCTGTGTTCAGTCATCCCTGGGGTGTATGAGTTGCAAATCGGTACTTGAACAAGAGGTGTATCTCCCAGAACAAGAATTACATGGAAATATGAGCAACACGGCATTACTCAGAGTAGACCCACTGCTTGTCGTGTTCATAGAGCAGACCCACTCAAATGGCAGTAAAACATAGTGGGATAGTACCCAATAGGTGTGGGTCTTTGGTGAGCAGGTGCCCCTTCCTCTTGCATATGCTAAAAGCAAAAAAATAGCCAAACGGGAACATTAATGGATAAAAATAAGCACATATTACCTCTAGCCTAATAGCTATTAACTTGGGCAAATGAAGAGAGCATCAGTAGTGGTAGTCATGGCAGTAAAAGGTAAAGGGACCCCTGACCATTAGGTCCAGTCGCGAACTACTATGGGGTTGTAGTGCTCATCTCGCTTTACTGGCTGAGGGAGCCGACGTTTGTCCGCAGACAGTTTTTCCGGGTCATGTGGCCAGCATGACTAAGCCGCTTCTGGCAAACCAGAGCAGCGCACGGAAACACCGTTTACCTTCCCGCCAGAGCGGTGCCTATTTATCTACTTGCACTTTGACGTGCTTTCGAACTGCTAGGTTGGCAGGAGCAGGGACTGAGCAATGGGAGCTCACTCCATTGCGGGGATTCGAACCGCCGACCTTCTGATTGGCAAGCCCAAGAGGCTCAGTGGTTTAGACCACAGCGCCACCCGCGTCCCAGTCATGGCAGTAGTAAGATCTAAATTAAGTTCAGATATGACCCAAACTTGGCCATAGGGTTAGCGTCAGATCACTGTGGCCATGGAAGAGCTCACATCTGATGTCTCTCTGGGGGCCCCTTATATTCCTCCCCCCATCCCTCAGCCCCACAATCCCATGCTAGATAGATCATTCTGCTGTGGCTCTATGGGAAATTCAATGTGTGTCTAAAGCCAGATGCCACCAAAACCAGGTTAAGTCACTAACAGAGGACTGCCCGCCCCTCAAAAAATGAGCCCTGGAACCTATTAGATCCAGATCCAGAGAGTTCTCTCCCATGGTTTGAACCTCAGAAACAAGCTCTGAACCAAAATCTGGACCTACGTGTGTACGGCGAGCACAGAAAGACGTCAGATGAAATGTAATGCCCCACAAAGCATGCGGGCCACAATCAGAGTATTATGGTAGCTGGAACCTTTGTAAATTAAATCTTGATTCCTCGCCTGAATACCCTCCCCTCACCTGTTAGGAACTTGTTGCGTTCCTGTGCAATCTCGCCTGTGTTTATTCAGAAGCAGACCCCACACAGTGTCTGTGGGGTTGCTCAGAGCATCAGCCACCCTTTGTTTGACCTTGTCTCCATGTTGGATTGTGGCCCAACAGGGCTAGGATGTTCTCCATCCTTACAGGTATTTAGCATTTCTCTTCTCTTGTTAATGAGGTGAAATATGGAAAAACAAAAACAAAAAAACCAGCAAAGCTCTATAATGTATAAAGGTAAAGGGACCCCTGACCATTAGGTCCAGTCAGAGCCGTCTTTCCCATTGGTGTTAGTGGTTCGTTGCACCAGGGCGCTGGCCTCTCAGGGGCGCCCTAGTTAGTGGGGGAGCTGCGCGGCTTTACCGGCAGCCTCCCCTTTCCCTGCACGCCCGCCAGCTGCGCCCCGCCAACTATATGGCTAGCGGGCGTGCAGCTTCCTTCCCAAGCCTCCGCAGGCGGAGAGCGATCCCCGCAGAGGCTTAGGACGGAAGCTGTGCTTCCCTCCCAAGCCTTTGCATCTGCTAAAGATGGCCCTGCTCCCATCGTTCTCCTCCTCCTGCTTCCTGGCGAAAGGCGGCGTGCAGCCTTCCCCAGCTGCCTTCTTGGGCACCCCGACACTGGATAGCATGTCCGCCAGCACGTTTTCCTGCTTGATCGCCGCCACCATGCTGGGGATTGGGGCAGTGGGGGAGGCAGAAGACATTTTCCACCGCCCCCCTCCCTTGTTTTGGAGTTGCCAGGGGGGCGCCAGAGGGATCTTTGCACCACGGCACCCGATATGTTTAAGACGGCCCTGGGTCCAGTCACGACCAACTCGCATTATTGGCCGAGGCAGCCGGCGTACAGCTAGGGGGTTTTGCACCCAAGGCAAGGGGGCGGGGCACGTGACGTCATTGCGCATGACATACGGTGCCCCAACCCCAGCCCGCCGTGCGCCCCGCGCCGCCACGGTTTTCGCCGCTGGTTGGGGCGGCACCGGGGGGTGAGGGGCAGGCTGGCCAGCGCCCCCTCCATTTTGGCGCTCCCGCCGCCGCGGTTTTCACCCCAACCTGCTTGCTCCGCCGCTGGTTGGGGTGGCGGCGGCAGGGGGGCGGGGGGCAGGCTGGCCAGCGCCCCCTCCATTTTGGCGCCCTAGGCAATTGCCTAGTTCGCCTAAATGGAAGCGCCGGGTCTGCTTCCGGGTCCCGTGGCCAGCATGACTAAGCAGCTTCTGGCGAACCAGAGCAGCGCATGGAACTGCCGTTTACCTTCCCGCCAGAGCGGTTCCTATTTATCTACTTGCACTTTGACGTGCTTTCGAACTGCTAGGTTGGCAGGAGCAGGGACCGAGCAACGGGAGCTCACCCCGTCATAGGGATTCGAACTGCCGACCTTCTGATCAGCAAGCCCAAGAGGCTCAGTGGTTTAGACCACAGCGCCACCCGCATCCCTCTATATAATGTATAGCACTAGATAACCTGCCAAGCAGTATCCATCCACTTCCTCCTATGTCTCCCATATTGCTCCCTATGAGTAAGAGGATGGCAAACTAAGATTCCCCCCTCCATTCATAGCCTCTTGTTTGTAGAGGAAATCACTCTCCTCTCCAGAAAGGAGGAGGAGGACCAGTGAAGATCCGTGTGTGGGGCGAACTAGAAGCCCTAGATTGTTTCTGTACATCTCAATGGACTCCACAGGTGATTCCATTTCCAAACAGCCCTTTAATTAGCAGCACTTAGCACCTACCCAAGGGGTGCTAAGTGCTGCAAGCTGAAGAGGATTATTAGCACCTCTTCATAGGGCTTGATTTCTCCGGACAATGCCAGGACAGCCCCCCACTGTTGCCAGGGGAAGCCACATGAGGAAAATTGCCCTAGATCTGTGTTGCTGGCAATTGCCCCAGTTCGCCACCTAGAGAATATGAAGTTTCAATACTTCATCCTCCAATTATCCTAGCAGGTTTCTCCTACCACTTCCAAAATACAGGCTGAGGCCAGGTGTGTGCAAAGCCTTGCATACATTGCATGCTCTGAACTAACCGAAGGGCGAAAAAGGCTCCGCCGGTCTCAGAAAGTGGCATATATTTGAAAGATGCTGCTTCGTTCCACCCCCAGAAAATCACAAGGATGGGAAAATCCCTTTCTTTTTCTCCATCTTCCATTTCTTATTAAATTCTACTACTGCTACGTATTAGTTGCTTGCTACAGACAAAAAGGTCTCAGAGTGGCTTACAGAAACTAATAAGAGTATAAAGCAGAAACAGAATAAGTTATTAGAATATATACCGGTAATAGTTCATGCATTGATGTTACCCCAATAACTCTTTCCTTGTTTTTCAAAATCAATGGGCAGTAGCTTCCCCAGACCGGGAGGCACTGTGGAAAGGCTGTTTTGCTCAGTGCTAATGCTCCTGCTATTCATGCAGGTCCCGGGGTGGCCTCTCTAGGTAGGGGCTGGGAGGGACTTCTGCCTGAAATCACTAAGCGCCACTGCCAGTCAGTGCAGACATTGCTGAGTGAGATGGATCAATTTGTCTGATTCAATATAAGGAGCTTCCTGTGTTCCTTCCTATAACAAAAAAATGAAAACTTGCTCACCAAGGGCAGAATTAACTTATGGAATTTGGTGGGTGGATTGAGCATGATTTATATGTTAATCCACTTCCTTCATTCAGAATAGACTGGAGCAGTTCACACCTGCTTAGGAATTGAATTTGGGTAAGAGGAGGAACTTCAGTTTTTTTCTGTTTCTGCAGGAAGGCATCCCCTTTTCTGTTTGCCCCTGCCTCATTTGTTGATTCTGTTGCGCAGATGAGGTCCTGGCAGGGCACACACACAGATACCTGTGCGCACACATTTAGAAAGAAAACCCCCACCCAAGAAGAGGGGAAAAGCTCACAGTCAGGCAGCTGAAATTTTGCTTGTGTGGTTTTCTGTGTTTGTGCACACACACAAAAAGCCACTGTAAATTCACAGCACACACTTTTCAGATTGTTGCCCAATATATCTGTCTGGTAATAGTTTGCTTGTGCAGTTTTCTGGTTTTGTACACTTTGGTGCCTATGCGCTGCCTTCATGCTGCCAGATTTCAAGTCAGCATCAAGGCAGTGCGCAGAGGCAGTTCTTGTTCTCCACTGGTGGGGGGATTATTATTATTATTCATTATTATTATTATTATTTACTTAAATTCCTCTGCAAAGTGCTATGGGTGCCAGTTAACATCAAATACATCAATAGCAGCAATAACACAATTTGAAGGGAAAACAGCCAGAGCTTTGTGGCATGTTGGAAGACCAGCAAAAATTCTATGGCGGCAGTTCCCAAACTCCCCCCCCCCCCCCGATGGAGCACTTGAAAATTAGTAATGGTCAATTGAATTACTAAAATTACTAAAATCATCACCTGATGATTTTTTCTCTGCCTTTCGTAGCAATCCTAATGCATTGTGCTAGATGCAGTTGGTTGTTAATCACATTGTTGTCGCTCCTTTTATTGCACTGCATTTTATAGTATTACTATTTTGCAATTCGTTGGAAGTCCTTTGCTCTGGACCTGGAGGCTTCATTTAGCCACGTCGGCTAAGTGGGGGAGTTACTTATCCTTCCTAATTCTTCCTTAAAGCCGATGTATCTTCTTCACATCTCGTGGCAGCAGCCAGTGCCCAAAGTTAGTGGCACTTTAAAGAGTCACCCCATTTGCTATGGGGTGAAGTCTCCGCGTGGTTGGCATTCGACGAAGTTCCATGCTGAGTAGACCCACGGAAGTCCATGGACCAATAACTTTGTCATGGTCATTCATACTGACGGCTCTGCTCTGGGGCAAACTTCGTGGTGACTACTGCCCTCCGTGGTGTTGTTTTTGCAATTAAAGCATCTTGGGAACTGGAATTTGCCAAGGGTGCTGGGAATTGCAGTTCAGGACAGGGGGGTCCCTTCCGCGTCGGGGGTGCGCCAAAAGACCTGCGTCTTTTGGCGTCGCGGCGCAGCCATCCTCCTCGGCTCCCTCCTCCGCTCCCTCCCCGGCCCGGACTGGCCCCGACGCGGCTTCTCTCTGGCGCGAGGAGGGGGCGGCTCTGGGGCCTCCGGCGCGGGTGGGCGGGCCCCGTCGGGGCGGGTGGGCGGTCTTGGCGCGCAGGCAGGCACTAGAGCGCAGGTGGCTCCGGCTGGGCGCTTCATTCGCCGCCGGTGGCGCGTTTGGAGGGCTGCGCGCGTCCAGACAGCCGCGACGAGCGAGGCGACCCGAGCTTTGGCCGGCGTGGCGCTTGGTGCCGTGAGCCTCCGCCCGCAGCGCCCCCAGTCTGGAGACCCGGCCGGAAGGCGCCTCGAGCCGGCTGTCGGACGCGGCCGAAGCAGCGAGGGCGGCATGGCAGGCGGCGGCGGCGGCTCCTCGGCGACTCCCCGCGGCCAGCCCAGCGCGCTCGCCGAGCCCCGCAGGCGAACGCTGCCCGTCGGAGAGTGACCGCCAGCGGGCCGGGCCAGGACGCGCGTCCCGCTTGCATGGCTCGCGTGCGCTCCGCGCGGAGGGACTTTGGCACCGCGGCCTCGCCAAAGAAACTTTTCTCCCTCGCGATCCCGTCGGGGGACCTGTGAAGCGGACCCAGCGCCTCTGCCTGCCCGGGCGCGGAGTTTCGGAGCGGGGCGAGCGAGCATGAGCCGGGAGAGAGCCGCCGCCGGGCCGCCTTGCTATGGAGTTTCGCCTCTTCGGTTGGTTGCGTCCCTCCGGGTTTTACCCCCCTTAAGGCGCCCGGCCGGCCGGGGAACAGAAGCGCCCAGGCGCGGGTGCGCCTTTCGCCAGCGCTGAAGGAGTTTGGGGTGACCGGACTGCGAGGGGCGCGCCTCGTATCATGTGCGCCTTGGGCGACGCTGCTGCTGCTGCTGCGTGGACCCACCGGCTCTCCTTCCCGGGACTCGACCCGAAGACCTAAACCCACCGCGCTCCCCACTCGGGAGGCAGCGCCGCCTTCCCCCTTCGCGGCGCCGGTGCCATGGCCGGCCTCCGCGACGCGTGGCTGAGCCTCTTGCTGCTGTTGCTGAAGGCTCCCGCTCCGTCGGCAGCCGCCTCCAAGGCCATCGTGTGCCAGGAGATCACGGTGCCCATGTGCAAGGGCATCGGCTACAACCTGACCTACATGCCCAACCAGTTCAACCACGACACGCAGGACGAGGCCGGGCTGGAGGTGCACCAGTTCTGGCCCCTGGTGGAGATCCAGTGCTCTCCGGACCTCAAGTTCTTCCTGTGCAGCATGTACACGCCCATCTGCCTGCTGGACTACGCTAAGCCTCTGCCCCCGTGCCGCTCGGTTTGCGAGAGAGCCAAGGCCGGCTGCTCTCCCCTTATGAGGCAGTACGGCTTCGCTTGGCCCGAGAGGATGAACTGCGACAAGCTGCCTGTCCTGGGGGACGCCGAGATGCTGTGCATGGATTACAACCGTACGGAGGCCGCCACCACCTTGCCACCGTTCCTCACCAAGCCTACCCGCCCCTCCAAAGGTGCCCACAGGAACCTGACCCCGCTAAGCGGGGCCGGCTGCAAGCGGGCGTGTGAGTGCCGGGAGCCCCTGGTCTTCATCTCCGAAGAGTCCCACCCGCTCTACAACAAGATTGAGACAGGCCACGTCCGCAACTGCGCCGTCCCTTGCTTCCAGCCCTACTTCACCCAGGACGAGAAGACCTTTGCTACCTTTTGGATAGGCCTGTGGTCTGTCCTCTGCTTTATCTCCACCTTCACCACAGTGGCCACCTTCCTGATCGACATGGAGAGGTTCAAGTACCCGGAGCGCCCCATCATCTTCTTGTCCGCCTGTTATCTCTTCGTCTCCATCGGCTACATCATCCGGCTGGTGGTGGGCCACGCCAGCGTGGCTTGCAATAAAGATTACAACCACATACACTACGAGACCACGGGCCCTGCCCTCTGCACGGTGGTCTTCCTCCTGATCTACTTCTTTGGCATGGCCAGCTCCATCTGGTGGGTCATCTTGTCCCTCACTTGGTTCTTGGCTGCTGGGATGAAATGGGGCAACGAAGCCATCGCTAGCTACTCCCAGTATTTCCACATGGCCGCGTGGCTTGTCCCCAGCGTCAAGTCCATCGCAGTGCTGGCCCTGAGCTCGGTGGATGGCGACCCGGTCGCCGGCATCTGCTATGTGGGCAACCAGAACCTAGACAAGCTGCGGGGTTTTGTCCTGGCTCCGTTGGTGGTGTACCTTTTCACGGGCACCATGTTTCTGCTGGCCGGTTTTGTGTCCCTCTTCAGGATCCGGAGTGTGATTAAGCAAGGGGGCACCAAAACAGACAAGCTGGAGAAGCTGATGATCCGGATTGGCATCTTCACCGTGCTCTACACAGTCCCGGCCACGATCGTGGTGGCCTGCTACATTTATGAGCAGCACTACCGGGAGAGGTGGGAGACGGCGCAGAACTGCTCTTGCCCTGGGGAGAAGCCCAAGGTCAAGCCCGACTATGCCGTCTTTATGCTGAAGTACTTCATGTGCCTGGTGGTGGGAATCACCTCGGGGGTCTGGATTTGGTCGGGGAAGACCTTCGAGTCTTGGAGGCGATTCACAAGCAGGTGCTGCCGGAGCGGGAAGCCTGGGAGCGCCGGCATGTACAGCGAAGCAAGCGCAGCTCTGGCGGCCAGGAGTGGGCTGCCCAACCCTGCTTCTTACCACAAACAAGTCCCACTGTCCCACGTCTGAAAAAAAGGGAGGGGGAGCAAAAAAAAAAAAACCCACCCCAAAGCACCTTACTTGGTCGTAGTTGGGAGCAGGTAAGCATGGTGTGACTTGAACTCCCAACTGCAAAAAGGTTTTGAAACAACCCCTGGAGCTTTTTTTTAACCTGTTGTTTGGTCTGTCTGTTGTGAAACACTTTGCTCCATCTCCTGATGGAGACACAAAAGAGGTGGGGGGGGGGAATGGACACATTGCTTTGCCCATGTTGCAAGATTGCAGGGTTTTACTAAGAGCACGGAATGCATTTTGTCCTTCCTGGTGCGGAAGGAGCAAGCTAAGATCTTACTTTACGCAGGGGTATGTGTGAATTAGTTTCCAGGTATAATGAAAAACCAGTCTTGGAGGATGCCGTTCTGAGGGGAAGGGGCTGCTTTAGCCTTTCTCTTCCTGCTGTTTATCTGCTCAGTATGAGTCCCTCCCCCCCCCATCCCAATCAATTTCCTCGCACCATTGGGAAAGCAGCTGAGGATGAGCAAATGGCAGGAAAAGGAACATCCACCGTTCCTTGGCTTCTGCATTCAGGATAGTGAAATCCTATACTTGGAAGCAAGTCCCATTGAGGTCGGGGTGTGTGTGCTTAAGAGCGTAAGAACAGCACTGCTGAATCAGGCCAAGGGCACCAAGCCGTTGCCCCTGCAAGTGCAGCCAGAACACCCCCAGCCCCGTGCGATTCCCAGCAACTACTGTACTTTCAGAGACATCCTTTACTCCCCGCCCAAGTGTTTTCTGTATTCTGTGTCTCCCACACAATCTAGTTTGGTCCTTAGGATACTTAATATTTAATTGGTGAAATGATAATTTTGGAGAGCTTTCTACTAGGTTGGGGGGGGCAGCTGCAGTCAGGCAAATGTTAAGTTCCCTGTTAGCGGAACTTTCTCACGCTATGTTGTCTGTTTCAACAAAACGTGCTACTGAAGTTTTCAGATATAAAGGAGTATCAGTTTGGAGGCTCTACTTTCAAAATGGGCGAGTTGTGGAGCTGAGATTGAGCAGAGTCTGGTTTCAGGTTTTATTTTTGGATGGCAAAAGTCCACCATCATCAGTTTTTACGCATGCCTTTGCCAAACCGAATGCCAGGCGGCCTCATAAAGCCATTGGTTGTGAGTATTAGTTTCTCTTCAGCATTCAAAATGAAAATACCCGGTAGGAAGGGCTGCATGAATTCAGATGCAGACCAGAAGTCCTTGTTAAACGCTGAGATGGTACACACCGTCTTCATAAACATGATTTCACCTCCTTTTGTAAGTGAGGACTGTGCATTTCTTACTGTGTTTTCACTTTAAGTGCATGGGGGCTGCAAGCCTGTGCATGTTTACTCAGAACTAAGTCCCATTGAACTCAATGGGGCTTACTCCCAGGAAAGTAGATAGAGGGTTTCAGCCCCATAGTCATTTTCAAAGATGTTAGTCTCTCTCTCCTATTCCAGTTCCACCTGCCCTGGTGGGGTGATAGATAACAGCAACAAGTTTTCTTGAGATTAATTTCACCGCAAATTCTCTTTTGACTCGAGGGACTGAAAAATCAGTTGACATAAGCTATGGAGAATTACTCAAGAGGTAAAGCTATAAAGAACCATAAAGAATCGATTTATGGTTTGGCACACTAGCAGTCTGATCCTCTGCAAGTTTGTTCGGCAGTATGTCTTCCTGAGTGTAAGGGGACTTACCTGAAAAGGTACCGGGCATATTTTGATTCCCTTCTCTCTCTCTCTCTCTCTCTCTCAATCTCTCTCTCTCTCTCTCTCTCCCCCCCCCCCAATCCACTGAAACAATGGTTCTTGGATAACAGGTTTTTAACATATGGCTGCCCTGAGTGAGGAAGGGTATGTATTTGTAAGGTATTGTTAATACTAATCCCCCTCCGCCCCCCTTTAGAAAGTAGAGCTCTGCCCCTAGCGCAATCCCCTTAAGATTGAATGTGTTGTGTGTGTCCCCAAACAACAACAGCCACAACTGTAGGGAACGACAATCAATATCCCTCCCTCTCTTTGCAGAAGGGGAGCAAAAGCCACCTTCTAAGGAAAGCTGTTCAGCTTCTTGCTTTTAAACCTTAAAAGCTGATACTTCTGTATTAACCCGAAACAATACAGTATTAGATATGGCAGGAGATCCCTAGCGCTGTGTGTGTGTGTGTGTGTGTGTGTGTGTGTGTGTGTTTGTGTGTCGAGGGAGCCAGTCCTCTTTCAGTGAAAAGTGTTAGCACTTCAGTTCTAGATGGAAAAAACTTCATTCTGGCAATAAGATTTTTTTACTCGACTGCTCAGTTTGTGAAAGGGCAGCTTCAGGGGAATCCAAACCTCTTTGGCCTCCATACAAGGGTCGCATTCATACCACAATCCTGGGAACTGTAGTTTACACCCCAAAGAGCCACCATTTTCAGCACCCTTAGCAAACTACAGTTCCCCGGGTTCGTTGGGGGCAGCCATGTGCTTTTAAAGTGTGGTGTGGATATGACCACCTAGGTTTGTGGGGAAGCAAATCCACCGCCCACCCATTTAGCTAGGACTTTGGCACTGAGCCTGCCCATGCTACCACCCCAACCCAGGGGGGAAAAAGCCTTTTTCTAAGCACTGGTTTCCATGTGCACAACTATCCCTGGATAGCTGCAGGATTATGTGTGACTTGGGCCTGTGAAGGATACCCATGACAGCTTAAATGCTACTGGTAGAGTTTTCCACATCACTTCCCAAACTGGTTTTGGCTTTCTAATTTCAGTTTAAAGAACTTAAGCGGGGCTGGCCCACCCCTCTCAAAATAAAACAGCATCTTTCCGTCCAGTTGCCAATGCATTCCTTTTACGCACTATAAAATTATTAGATAAAAGGATATCACTACTTTAGAGGATGTTGTTGTTCAGTCATTCAGTCGTGTCCGGCTCTTCGTGACCCCATGGACCAGAGCACGCCATGCACGCCTATCCTTCACTGCCTCTCGCAGTTTGGCCAAACTCAAGTTAGTAGCTTCGAGAACCCTGTCCAACCATCTCGTCCTCTGCCGTCCCCTTCTCCTTGTGCCCTCCATCTTTTCCAACATCAGGGTCTTTTCTAGGGAGTCTTCTCTTCTCATGAGGTGGCCAAAGTACTGGAGCCTCAACTTCAGGATCTGTCCTTCTAGTGAGCACTCAAGGCTGATTTCTTTAAGAATGGATAGGTTTGATCTTCTTGCAGTCCATGGGACTCTCAAGAGTCTCCTCCAGCACCATAATTCAAAAGCATCAATTCGTCGGCGATCAGCCTTCTTTATGGTCCAGCTCTCACTTCCGTACATTACTACTGGCTTTAGAGGATGGGCTACCACTAATAGTGGCACTGATTCTTCTTTAGCTCTATCCTGGAGTTATATGGATACTGCTAATTAAAACGGACCGAATTTTTATGGCTCTAGCGCAGAATTTAGCTCCCTTAGCTGTCACATTAGGGTTAACATCTGAAAGAAGCCATTCTATGTAAAAACTGTCCGAACCTCCTGGAAGATCGACCAGCGTTGTGTGGATAAGACCACCTCGCACGTCCTTGTAGAAACAGCATCGCAGGAGCACGTGGTCAATAGCCTCCACCTCTCCGGATCCGCATGGGCAATGTCTCTCGTCCAATGGGACCCGATTGAACTTCCCTTGCAAAACAGCCGATGGCATAATGCGGTTTCGGGCTAGGGTGAATGCTCTTCTATGCGAGGGCGTTTCGAGATGGAATAGATATCTAGCTGGGAGGGACAGGTATCTCCGTTCCTCCTGGATAAGAAAGTGAGGGACGTTGCTCAAATCCTTCTGTCTTTCTATATCTGTTATCCTCTGTTTGACAGTGATCTTTGCTGAGTTATAACCACGCAACATAAGGATGGATGGATGGATGAAGGCCATTAACTTTTGAGTTAAAAGAGTTGCTGTTTTTAAAAATTACACTACCCAAAATATTACAGGGTTCACTTCACTCGGCTTCTCTTGTCAGAGAACTGACAAGGATCTGGCATCTTAAAATAGCCAGGATGCGGGTTGACGTAGAGTCCATAACTTCCTCTGGGGGTGGGGGGAAGAGGAGGGGCTTTTTTCCCTTGACTGGTTTAGTAACTTTTTTTAAAAGGGTTTGCGTCTTATCCTTCCTCAAAGTCCATGACTTGGAGCAAATAGCATTTTACCCTCAAAGCAACCCTGTGAGGTAGGTTGAGTGACTTGCCCACAGCCTCCTGGTGAGCCTCATTGTGGATACAGTGCCCTCTGGCCGTTTCTGAGGCATATACACCTTCTTCCTTGCTTGCATCAGGTTGTGCTGTCTGTCAGTCTTGTTTAGCACCGAGTTGGCTGGGTGTCATGGAGTTAAGTGGGAGATCCTACCTTGAAGGCAGTGGTCAAATGACCTCCTTCCAGAATCTATGGACCTGCCACTCCTAGTGTATTGCAGGAGGAAAAGGCTAGAGGGACGCTTGGCCTGAACTTCTGATACTGAATTGGAAGCTGCCAATTGGCCACAATGGCCATGCAGAGGTGTCAACTCTACTGCTGTACCTCTGTGCTTGGCATTGGTCATTTTTGGACGGCAGCCTTACTCAATTTAATTGGTATGTTTTTGTATGCTGCATTCTTCCTTTCCAAAGGACTTTGGTGGAAAATGCTCCAGCACAGCATCACTCCTCCAAAACAACCATGTTCATATTCATTATTACTAAGCAGTTTTTCTTCCGGTTTTCTTTATGAGGAAATTATTAAAGTTGTGCCACAATGAGGTTTGTTGTCCCCCCCCCCCGGTCCCTTGCCCAGC
Organism: Darevskia nairensis; assembly: GCA_034642065.1. Classification (NCBI taxonomy): domain Eukaryota; kingdom Metazoa; phylum Chordata; class Lepidosauria; order Squamata; family Lacertidae; genus Darevskia; species Darevskia nairensis. The sequence continues at coordinate 17,234 of JAWWNI010001061.1, forward strand.
TGCTTTAGGGAGCTTAAAATGCTGTAACAGTGCAGATCACTTGAAATGACTTGTTCACCTTGACAGGTGCCCTAAAACTTGGCAGCATTAAACATTTAGCTCACAATCGTAACATGGCATTAGGGCACACTTAAATCCATTGAAATTAATGGCCTTAAGTGCAAAAACTGTGTTGGGATTACTTTCTTCAATTTGAAGAACAATAAATATTTTGAAAAAACAAAATAATAAATAATAAAAATTCCTTCCAGTAGCACCTTAGAGACCAACTAAGTTTGTTCTTGGTATGAGCTTTCGTGTGCATATCTGAAGAAGTGTGCATGCACACGAAAGCTCATACCAAGAACAAACTTAGTTGGTCTCTAACGTGCTACTGGAATGAATTTTATTTTTTATTTTGTTTTGACTATGACAGACCAACACGGCTACCTACCTGTAAATAAATATTTTGGTTAACCTGAGTTGCCTCCCCCCAAAAAAGGAGAAATATAATGTAATATTTCTTGCTAATAGCACAATGGAAAAGATGTTCTTTGAAATATTAGCTTAAACTGCTGTTAGCTCTGCTACCTTCATCAGAGACACTGAACCAACTGAGCAATGCATATGAGCAAATTTATTGCTTGTTTCGTCTCCCCTGCCCCAAACTGGTTTCACTACCTAGCCAAGCTATGACTGAAGTAGAAAATACTGAATTTTATTTACATTTGTCATATGCTAACAAGATCCATGACTTCTCCCTCCCACGATAATCTGTGCATTAAGCAGGTTTCAACTGCATTGTCCCCAGGATTTGGTCCTCACTGCAGCTCCCTTTGCCAAACTCAGTGCAAAAATGAAAAGGGCATCCTACCAGATTTTGCGGTGCATGTTTCCATTCAATACCTGCACAATTTCCTGGACCACTGTACAGATATACCAAGTAGATCAGCAGTGGCTACGTAAACTGTCTCGCAGGGAGAAAGAGACCAGCTGTATATTTTTTACCTTCCTCACCAAACCATGCAAACACACAAGATATTTCTCTGTAGCAGATGCACAACAATTTTATATGCATGGGTGATAGCTTTGAAAATCCTGATCTCATCTATTGAGTCTACTATTCTTATTTCCACCCAACGCTGTACCTAGTGGAACGGCGATACAGGGGAAATAAATCTGCTCGTTGCAACTTTGCTAGAAGGTACAGGCACCTTCTGGTTGAAGTTTGAAATCGCTCACCTTGTATAATTTGTGAAACACCCAGTCAAAACACGGCCTTGACAATCAGCCTGTTTGTCATTGCAGGCAGGCAGCTAAAGTAGGTTTATCAAAAGTCCTGGTAGGCTGCAATCGATAGCTGGGGAAGGGAGCTGGATGGAACATGGGCTGTTGAGAGGCCCAATTTTAACTTAAGTGGTTTCTGAAGTCACCCAACCTTATTGGTTTAATACGACGTTTGTAGTCTAATGCAATTAGAGCAATAACTTGACGAATCAAAAAGTTGTGCTTGCAGTAGTTTAGGAAAATGACTGCTTATGGTAAGGAAACTAGAACTGTTGCCAGATGATAAAAGGAAGAGATTGAAAAGTAAGAAGCAGGACATAATATATTGCATAACATTGCCTTTTGGGATGCAGAAAATACCAGTGTACAAGTTGTCATTCATTTTGACACTTACGGGGTTCTTTTTCATTGAGACATTGTGTTCCAAGACAGAATTGCACCATGTAGTTATAGTATGTAAATATTTGTATTAAAAGAATTAAGTTTGTATATATTCTGAATCTCTAGTGAACTTTTGATACGGGTTGGAAGCAGGTTGTAAATTCTCACTGACAAGAGAGGCAGCTTTGGATACAGATAAACAGGATGGAAGTCCGGGAGGGCATTAAATGGCTGTACTTGATACTGGATTCATGCTTGGGTCATGCTGCTTTTTTTCAGTTGTGCCTTGTGGAGGGATGAAGCTTTTACATACTACTTGCAATATGATTATGAAAATACCATGCCAAATGACGTTTAAAAAAAATGATGAAAGGAAAAGACATCGTTGATTCTGTAAAAAGCTTTAAGAGGAAATAAACCAACTTCAAACTGCCACCTTGATAAATGCCTAAACATGATTATTGCAAGCATGGTTAGGGAATAATTCTAAATGAAAAATGAACAGGCTCTTTGTGTGTGGGTGTCTGTAGTACGCAACCTTACCTTTTACAGGCTACTAGCTGTTGTACTCTGATATACAGGGCTGTTTTAAAGAAAATGCTGATGATGAGCTAAGTTTTTCAAAAGCTCTGTACCAAACCTGCAGCTTTTGCATAGAAATTACACAGGGACAGATTGTGTAATAGAATCCCAATCCACTGCAACTCGATAAGAAGTGGCTTTTGAAAGGTTCTCCATCGTGTTCATTCCAGGGCCAACATTTTAAGGATCTTTCTAAAGCATAACAAACTGCAGCATACGTTTTATGCAAATAAAAAAAAAGAAACCCAAGAAAACAGAGTTGCAAGAAAACAAAGACAAACCATAGCTTTATTTTCCAGTTTGTGATTATGGTGAACTGAAAAAACAAAACAAAAAATTACAGGAATGTATTCTCTGTCTGGGAAAAGAACCATTATATAAAACCATCAAGGAAGTAACAGGCTTTTGGCTTGGAAGTGGAGAAAAGCCTAGAACCTGTGAGTTTTAAGCCAAACACCGCTTAATTAACAAATGACCACTTTATAAATAGACTTGACACTTTAAAAAAAAAGATCATCCCCGCTCCCACTAGCTAAAACTGATCCAAGATACCCCCTAGTTTACAGGATTTTCTCAAATCAAGACTTCAGGAGCAGTTTGAGTCTGAAACTGCTATATATACATGAGCAGAGGAAAAGCTACCGAGACAGTGGAGAGACTGAATACCAGAGCCCCCAGCAGCTGAGTGATGGAGTGCCACTGAGCCCACAGTCCTTTAATTTGTTATCACACAATGACTGGTTTATGCAACCAACTAGGCTTGCATATTGAATTCACGTACTGTAGCAGGCAGTCTTCACTGAACAGCGGCACAACTAAAAATGGCTCATGCCAGGCAAACCACTCCAAATGCAGTGCGAAAATTAACAAGGCACTCCCAAGTTCTTTTCAGAGACAACCATGATTGTATTTCTGAAACGTGAAGTGTGACTAGCCTCTATTCTAGGTGGATGCAAGGCAGTCTCTGCTGCTGCGTACAAATACTGCTACTGTCACCATATATATGTATTCAAATGGTTTCAAATATACCATTGTATTCAGGCTTGTAAAGATGATTAATGTCGGTTCTTACCACCCTCATATTGCAGATGGGAAGTTGAGGCTTAAAGGTTTTGAGTTGCCCGGAGCCACTTGGTAAATTCACGGTGGGATTCAACCAGGAACTCGTGGAATCATAGTTCAGTAACTTCCAGGCCTGTCATTTTCTTTAAGAAGAAAAAGTATTCTCTCTGAAATTCTAAAGGAGCAACTCCCCAAATTGTTTTGTATCCTACTTTTTAGAAGGTTGTGTCTCAAGTGAACATCCTTTACGTCTTTACCAAGGGGACAGTGGCAGTAGGGAGTTTGAAATTGCACGGGAATTCAAAATTCCAAAGGCGAGCGTTTTCCCCAACCAGTTGTGTCCTGGGGTGTGATGTTCCATTTCAAGGAACCAAAGGCCACTAGAAAAAGGACAAAAGCAGAAAAACCTAATATGCCAACCATGTGCTCACATCCCAGAAAGGGAGAAACGAGAACTGCTGCCCATGTCCTTATCTTTTATGCAGCTCCTAAAAGTACTGGATCCGGCTCAGAAGACTAATATTAGAGTAGTAAGGCAATGCCTTGAGAGGTTAAGGAGATGAACAACTATCTGACATTCAGAAGATACCTCAAGGCAGCCCTATTTACGGAAGTTTTTAACCTGTGATATTTTAATGTATTTTTATATCTGTTGGAGGCCGCCCAGAGTGGCTGGGGAGACCCGGCCAGATGGGCGGGGTACAAATAAAAGAATTATTATTATTATTATTATTATTATGGCCACATCACAGCTACCAATTTCCACTTCCCATCCAAGGATTAATGCCCATCTCCCCTCCTCGCCTATGACACATTGTCTTTAATATGTCACCACAACGTACGTCTTTCATTCATCCGCACTGCCCTCAAGTCCAGTGAAGAAGCACAGAACCATTTGTTTCATTTGCAGTGGCCCGTTCTGCATTATCAGACGCCTTTTAACACACACAGGGGAAGACAGTCCCCTCTCGCCATAACACAGGTCAAGGAAGATAAGAAACCCTGCGTGAGGCAGGATAAAAAGCGCAGATATTCAAAACGAAGGTAGCTTTGCTGTCACTCAGATTTTGGGCATGTATTTTCAGGATTGTGCCAATGGGCTGTGGCGGCTAAAGGGTCTTACATTGTATGTTTGGGGGAACCCAAGGCTCAAACATCAGCTCCATTACAAAGCTGACTAGGTAAGGCTCAAGGAGCACTGATTAGTTGTTACCCACAAACCTAGTTTATCACCCAGGGCTGCTGTGAGACACAAATGGTGCTGTAAGGAAAGGTCTCTCCACTACAACACAGCACATAAGGCAAACTGGAAGTTTTCTTCCTTTGAAGGAAATCCCTCTTTCGGTCATAAATCTTTGGAAGAGCTCAGGAAGAGACTTAAAATACAAGGAAGGAAGAGGTTAGTATGCTCACTTATGATAATGCTCAGCACTTGCGCACACAGAGATAACTGTGTGCGAGCGAGATCCAGACATGCCTTACAGTTTTTTAGAAGGAAGATTATTGCCTAGAGCTAGGCAAACACAGCACACTCCTCTCCCCTAAGCGTGTTTCAAGCTGCAAAGCTTGAAGCTATCCCCGTATCTACGTTAGGAAGCGGAGAAGAATCTGGAGCTGGGCTTTTCTTTCCTAGGAAGTAAAAAAGGCAGTTATGTACTAACCCAGGAATGTGGCACCCTACCAGAAGCAACCTAGTGAATGCTGCGAGCATCTCATTTTTTAGTCGTCATAGATGGCGGTCCATCCAGCTTGCTCATTATGCCTTTATGCACATATAAACAGAGACCTGCTCCATTCGCCAGTTTAAGCCCACACTGAATTCTGCTCCAGAAAACAAGCAGAGCTTTCAGAAGCTAACATTACGTGAAGATTCTAGGAACAGGGGCACCAAACAGGATTAGTGATTAACATCTAAAACACATTTATGTTCTAGTGCAGGGATGGCCAACAGGTAGATCGCAATCCACTGGTAGATCGTGGGGTGCCTGTGGTAGATTGTGATAGATCGTGGGACCCTCCGACCCCCCCCCAAAAAAGCTCAACAACTGACCAATCCAGTGGGTAGATCACTGCCAGTTTTTTTTATAGTGGGAGTAGATCGCACTCTCTTGGAAGTTGGACAAGCCTTTTCTAGTGTACCATCTTCCATTTTCTTGGTGGCTAAACAATCTTCCCACCAGCATCGCTGCTGTCCCCCCCCCCACTACCCCCATTTCAGACGCAGGAAGCAATGAATCAGAAGGATGCAGGGCAAGTGAAAAAGGTCAAGAATGAGAGGCTTGGGGTCCCCAAGTTCAAGATCTGTACTCAAGCCCTGCATCTTGCCAGATGACCTTGAATCAGTCCCATATAGAACACCACAATACCCACGTTAAATGGCTCCTAGCTCCCTTGAGAAATGTAATTCAAACACATATGCCCAAGTGCCTTGAGGTCATAGAAATACAGACCCATTAACCATGAAACAGATTCCTGTTGTTACTCAAGTGTCTGGTGGAGGCTCAGTCCAACACATTACAAATATCAAGAAGAGATTTACCATTTTTCCCTATAGTTTGTCTACAGCACCCAGGTGCCCTGCTATGTCAGGAAAAAGCACCACTCTCAATTAGATCCAATATTTGCCACTTTTGGTCACTGGGCACCCCTCTCCCTGGAAGCAACCACACCAGTACAGGGAGCAAGTTTCATCACTTAAGAACAAAGCCTTCTAGCAAGTACTTGTCCACCTTTACCGGAACACTCCCCCTTCTCCTTTCCCTTGCTTGACACCTACCTGCTTGCTCAGCAACAAGCAGCAGCCCTTAACATTTATTCCGCTGCTCAAGTGCAGGCCCTTTACCTGGCAAACCTATTTGAAGAGGTTTCAATATGTAATTGCCTTGGAGACAAAAACAAACGGTTCTGCACAAGAGGCAATATGGCAGCAGCAATCAAGTGTGCTGAACCCTGACCAGTCCCTGAACTTCCTATTAAGCACATATGAATGAATGGGCAAGGTTGGGCTCCTCTTCAAAAACGTATTTTCACGTGGCAAAGGGAGCATACGAGAAACACTTTGCGCTGAAAGTAGCACGTACGTTGCTGGTTCGCCGTTCGCTGTCAAGAGCTCTTATCACATAGTAACTGAATCAGCAACTCAAATGGAATTTCACTACAGCACTTTTGAGAACATAGATGAATTTGGCAGGGTGCGAGATGTTCCGTTTACTGTACCATTTCTACTTTCTGAATATACCTTTTCATTGTAAACTGTGCGACATCTCGCCCTCCTCTCCAAACCGTGGCAACCGTCTATTTGGTAAGTGAACATGCACACACTCCCCCTTGAAGCTGCGTGCAGAGTGCTGTTGCAAAATGTTATGATAGATGCTAATGGAATATCTACCCTTTTCCTTCAAGCCCTACTTTCTCACTAAGCTTGTCCCTATTCACACCCACCTGTTGAACAAGCACCTTTGAAAGTGACCCGGAAACTGCAATTAATCCAGAATGCGGCAGCTAGACTGGTGACTGGGAGCGGCCGCAGGGATCATATAACACCAGTACTGAAAGACCGACATTGGCTCCCAGTACGTTTCCGAGCACAATTCAAAGTGTTGGTGCTGACCTTTAAAGCCCTAAACGGCCTCGGTCCTGTATACCTGAAGGATCGTCTCCACCCCCACTGTTCAGCCCGGACACTGAGCTCCAGCGCCAAGGGCCTTCTGGCGGTTCCCTCACTGCGAGAAGCAAAGCTACAGGGAGCCAGCCAGAGGGCCTTCTCGGTAGTGGCGCCCGCCCTGTGGAACGCCCTCCCATCAGAGGTCAAAGAGATAAACAACTTCAGGACATTTAGAAAATACCTGAAGGCAGCCCTGTTTAGGGAAGTTTTTAATCTGTGATATTTTAATGTATTTTAATATCTGTTGGAAGCCGCCCAGAGTGGCTGGGGGGACCCGGCCAGATGGGCGGGGTACAAATAATAATAATAATAATAATAATAATAATAATAATAATAATTATTATTATTATTAAAGTGCAATTCAAGTCCGGCGCCTTGCTGGATGCCTACTGGACATGAATACCTGGTGTGCTCCCAACGGAAAGAACATTTTGCAGTTATATTACTTGAAGCTGCACTATGATCAGCTTGAAGAGTTCGTGGAAAGCTTGAATGTGTTCTGGTGGACGGAAATTAGTTTAATAATTTACTTTGTAGTTGTTTTACTTAAAGGCTAGCTGGACAACATTAGACATCTTGGAATGGCATTTCCAGCTTGCTATTTGGGAAGTTACTCCCAAGTAAGTACACACACAGTGGCAAAACTAGTAGACTCTCCACCGAGAATATGCTTTTGACAAAAAGATCCCCCCCCCTTATCTTCCTCGTGCCTAGCAGCAAGGTGGGAGACAACATTAAAAAGTCACAATGCTCAGAGGCCTTTCGCCAGGTCCCCCTTACCTTCAGAGGAGAGGAGAGTGGTAGCTGACTATTGCATCATTTCAGTGGTACTGCCCCATGTATGGCATGCTCTCTGCAGGACACCTCTGAGGTCGAGAAGTGTTTTTGATGCCAGAAAATGTGGCTTTATTTGTCCGGACCATGAATGGGGAACTTATGGCCCTCTAGATATCACTGGATTATAACTCCCATTATTGCTAACTGGGAATGCTCGCTGGAGCTGAAGCCATCATCATTTTGAAGAGCCAAATTCCACACCCTGATCCAGCCTTCTAGATCTTGTGAATGTTTATATCCAGCTGTTTTTATTGCTTTATGCAGAGGCTGTTGTGTGTCGCTGATTTGGTACTATTACTGATTTCATTGTTTGATTAGCGTAAACTGCTCTGGATTGAGTCTTCTGGACTGAAAAATCAGGCAGAAAACTTTAGTAGTAACATGAAGACATTGGATGCACTCTAGGAGACACCACTAAAGACTATTTCAGTGCACCTTGGTTCAGGGCTCTTCTACATTTCCTCCCAAGGAACATTTTTATCCAAGAAACTTGGGACCGAGACATACAAAGCACACTAACTCCACCTGATCTTAATTAAAATAGAGTTTATTATTAGCTTCTCTTTTAATACAAACATGAGAAAGGAAAGCCACCTGAAGATGTAGCATTTGTTTCAAAATTGAATTGTGATTAATACCTGAAATCACAGACTCTGTAGAATGCCTGCCTAGAGCTGGTAGGTTAAAATACAGCAAGAGACTTTGGCTCCATCTGCACTTTGCATTTTAAAGCAGTCTCCTACCACTTTAAACAGTCATGGCATCCCCTGAAGAATGCTGAGAACTGTAGTTTCTTAAGGTGCTGAATGTTGTTAGAAGACCCTTATTCCCTTCACGGAGCTACAATTCCCAGAGGTCCCTGGAAAGAGAGATTGGCTGCTAAACCACTCTGAGAATTGTAGCTCCGTAGGGAGAAAAGGGGTCTACTAATGAATCTCAGCACCCTTAACAAACCACACTTTCCAGAATACTTTGGGGGAAATTATGAGAGTTTTAAAGTGGCATGATACTGCTTTAAATGCAGATGGGGCCTAACAGTCTAAGTGCCACTGAAAATTCAAGAAGCAAGTTGGGCTTGATATTAAGTAATAGCAAAAGGTACCAGATTGCAATAGGGACTGATTTCAATGTAGAAACTGTTTAGATCATTTGACTTGGAGTGGTGAAGGTTTGAAATCCAGGTTGCTTCCTATTTTTAGGAGCAGAAAACTTGATTCACCCCAAATTCCCATTCTGGACAAGCAAACTTAATTTACGCAAAAAGCCCAGGTTTAGAAGTTCACTTCCAGAGCAAGGAACATTATATACTAGGTTTTAAAAGGGAAAAAAGTGTTTCCAATAGAGTAATGATATGAACTGAAGATCATCATACCTCCCTCATCAACACGTCCAGCACCTTCAAAATAGTTCTCCATTGTGAATTTAAAGCTTTTTGGCAGCACGGGACAAAAGCAAACCTTGCTCCGTATCTATTGTTTGTAGTGGAAGAGTTTAGCAGAGCAGCCTTATTGTCTGTCCATCGCCAAGTCAGTACATTTGTTCAGGCTAAGCTTTCAATGCAGCTCTATTCAGCGCTTCAGGCAAAAGAAAGTGTATTATGCAGACTGCGTCTCTCCCAGGGCTCAACTAGAAGTATAAGAACGTGAGAAGCACCATAGTTGACAAGAAATGGACCCTGACCAACTGGCTTTCAAATCAGCGAACACAGAATACCATTTCTCTGCTCATCTCCCCAAAGGTTTCCAGTCCCTTGACCACCTCAAGTGTCGGGTTTTGTGTTTGCACAGTTAGCACAGCTTGCTGCTCAGCAGCTCCTTGGTCTTTTGACTGAACTCCAGTGTAGGAACCGAGAGTCTTGCTAGTAAATGTGTGGTGAGGGGAGGGAGGGAAGAACCCCTCACCGGTCAATGCCGCAGCATTAGTCCCAGACTGGTTTTATACTGTGTTAACATCTAACACTGCACTGAAAGGCAACTGCAGTCTGGGGTCCTGGAGAGGGGGACGAACGCCGCGACTACCGTCGTGTTAATGTTCAAATTCTAAAATGTAAAACTAGTCATTATTAAAAACTCACATAGTTCACAGCTATAGGCCTACACAGTAAGCAAACATCTGTGGGGGGTTTTTTTGGAGGGGGGGGTGAGGGACAGTGAGGAGAAAAGGGGGGAAGACTCAAAAGTTTCTGAACCTCTTGGTTTTTAATGGAGTGTGCCCATTTGAAAGAGGTTCCATCTCTCCCCCCCCCCTCCACCTGGAATCATGCTCCTCTGGCTCTGCGCTTCCTTGGCTTGCTGTGCTCACCCCGTCCGCTGGCTGGAAGACGCCATCGCTGTCGACTTGTGAGCTTGGAGTGGAGGTGGTATCCCCGGCAGATAGGAATGCTGGCGCCACAAGACCGCAGCTTTCCGTCTTGCTCAAGAGAGGATGGCGTTAGTACGGCGGATCCCAACTAAGTTATCAGCGCTGAATGATCGTCTCATAGCAGCTTTTGACAAATCTTTGTATTTGTCCTCACACAGCCTGGAGATCGCCTAGAAAACATGTTCAAGCCAGAAATATGAGCTCAGGAGGATGAGAACCAGGAAGCTCAGACACCCCACCTCAGCATCTGTTTAATTGTATTACATCTTACTTTACTGATTCAGAAGTAGCAGACAAAAAAAATCAGCCAAAAACCTAGGCTCATATTGATCTGAACGCTTCTGCAGGCTCCAGGCCAATTTACTAACTAGGTTTTTAAATTCTCAAACGGAAACATTCTTCAAGCAGCAGCGTCCATAAATATCTAAAGGCAAAGAGCATCCCACACCTGCCTGAAAATGGACACTTTAATTGCATCTGGTGAAGATTTCAGACACTCCTTTTCAGCAAATAACTTTAGAGGGCTGCACATTCAAAATATTTCCAAGTAAAGCTTCATTTGCTTAGTATACTTGAACCAATACCCAGACTCCCTTTGCAACATTTGCTTAATCTGTATAGGTGATTTTTAGCACCCAAAGCAGCACTGTAGTTCAGTCTGTCTTGCCAAGTTCATTACATATCTGAAGGGACAACTGCTTTTTCACACCTTCAGGAGAAGCAACAGGCATTCAGCTATGTTGGCAGGACTATGTTCAACACCTTTCAGGTTCTTGTTTTGATAACCATATATCTTGATATGAGAAGCCACACCACTCCATCAGAACTTCTACTTGACGTCTAAACTGACTCACATTGTCCTGGATATGTCAAGGGATCTCCTCTTTCCCTCCAACTTAAGGTTATTCTGCACACTGTTTGCACAGAGAGCCCTCCAGGTAGGAGGACTCAAGATATGCCCCACATAACCAAGGTGTCCTGAGCCGTAGCATAACCACTGCACCACATTCAATTTGTATAATTGCAGCTGAGAAAAAAAACACTTCCACTACACACTTCAGTCCTTACAATTCATGCATGTCTTTCTAGGCTGGAATGATATATATTTTTCTCACAATAAGTGAAACAGCAGAGAGAGAGAGAGAGAGAGAGAGAGAGAGAGAGAGAGAGAGAGAGAGAGAGAGAAATGTATAGCATCAGGAACAAGTACAAGGGAACACAGAAATTCTTCCAACAGGCTGACCCTTTCTTCTTGGAGGCTCAAAGCCAAGTCACCTTTTGGAAGCAGATAACCAAAGATCACTGAGACTGCAATCCTATATCCACTTACCAGGAAATAAGCCAGAGAGAACCCAGTGGGACTTACTACAGACATGCATAGGACTGGACTGTGTGTGCGTGTGCACATGCACACACACACACAAACAAACAAACACACAAGTTCATCATATGGACTGTGACATATGGAACCTGCAAGTGGGTGTGAGTTAACATAATTCACATGTCCTTTTCTTCCCTAAGTTAACAAAGTGAAGTGATCAAGAAGAGGCTCTGCCATGCTTTCTTCAGGTATCATTAAAGGTAAAGGTAAAGGGACCCCTGACCATTAGGTCCTGTCACGGATGACTCTGGGGTTGTGGCGCTCATCTCGCTTTACTGGCCAAGGGAGCCGGCGTACAGCTTCCAGGTCATGTGGCCAGCATGACTAAGCCGCTTCTGGCGAAACCAGAGCAGTGCACGGAAACGCCGTTTACCTTCCCGCTGGAGCGGTACCTATTTATCTACTTGCACTTTGACGTGCTTTCGAACTGCTAGGTTGGCAGGAGCTGGGACTGAGGAACGGGAGCTCACCCCGTCGCTGGGATTCGAACCGCCGACCTTCCGATCGGCAAGCCCAAGTCTCAGTGGTTTACACCACAGCGCCACCCGCGTATCATTAGTGACACTAAGACTGTATGTAGTAATATACAATTATGAACAGAATGTGTCTGTCAGCACACAGAGTCATAATTGTCTTAATCAACACTGTCTGGTTTCTTGACCTTCCCATTCTTTCTTGCTCGTCTCCTAAGAAAGGATTACCTTTTAAAGAAGGATTCCTGCAACTAAGAGGTTAAACCCTCCAATGAAACAAAATCAAAAAAGCTTAGCAAGCCACACTAATGTGATTAAGAAGGGACAGAAGCTGTTGTTACGCAAACCATGTCCCCAGCACACCAAGCCTCGGACCATTACCTCCAGTTTCTGTGCTCGCTCTTTACTAAGGGGCTCCAGCAGAAAGTTCAGGTTGTTGTCATCTGCTAAGGAGCGAAGGTCAAAGTAGTATTTGGCGTAAACACTGGCAGGAACATTGATATTGAACTGCAGTAGCTCCAAGAAGTGCCTTTCCATTTCATTCCTAGGGTAAAAGGAAAGGGGTTGACAGAAACAGACAAAATAAGCATCTTAATATTATTCAGTGTCGCAAGCAACATCCCGCCCCCCCTGGAAAATGAATGGTGATTGCACCTGAAGCATTTTTATTTTTTTTAATGGGACAAAGTGAATGTGCTCATGTTAGATGCAATTTGAATTCTGGGACCTCCAGCTCGGGGGAAAAGGTTATGTTCTGTCATGCACTCACTTTGCTGACTTAGAAGCGCTGTCCTTTAGAGTTCCATTAGCACAGCTGTACACAATTCATACTCCATTCTCATTCTTACAAGACCCTGCGCTATAGTTATCAGATGAAAAGAATGATGTGTGCTGTTGATTAGCTCTGAAGAACTTGCAGACATTTTCACCAGGTTGATAACAGGAAGGGGGTTTGTTGAAGTAGAGGCGGACCAACAAAAGAAGTAGGCATATCACCACGGCAACAAATGGATCTCTGAAGAGCTGCTGCTGCTATTATCTAGGAGTAAAAAGCCTCTTGAGGCAACATGGATTCATCTCCAGCAATAAATAAATAAGCAAGCAAGCAGCATTAGGTAGGCGAAGGAGTTCTTTGCCCCGAGACTCCCGGGAGGATATACATCAGCACAAGACAGGAGGAGGAATTCTTTAAAGGCTGCCTTCCATGCTATTTTACTGAAATCTATCCTATGGATTCAGGCGCGGGGCAGCACCTCTTCAGAATGGTTAGAAGAGTACTTGCAAAAACCCAGAACCGGCAATGGGTCTCAAAAGTAACACTTGCTTCATATCCCAAACAGAATCTTACTATGAGTTGATACGTAGCAACATCTCCATCGGTCCAAACGTCAAAAGGCATGGTTCCACTTTTGGTTGAATACAGACTCACAATAAAATAAAAAAATTCCTTCCAGTAGCACCTTAGAGACCAACTAAGTTTGTTTTTGGTATGAGCTTTCGTGTGCATGCACACTTCTTCAGATACGATGTAAATTCTTCAGATTTACAATGTGCGGTACGTTGCAATTATTTGAATGTGCCTATTTTTTTTGCCAATTCAAGAGCAGTGGAATTGTGAGTGTTTTCCACTATTATGCATTTACGTTTAAAATACAGGGAAGAAATGTCTTCAAACCCGAACACATGAAATGTCAACATTAACAAGGGCTGCTTTTCATGTGACCGACAAAACGTTTTAAAAAGCTGTGCCCAAAGTGTTTGCTGTCGCATAAGAAACCAGGACGAAGCACTGGGCTTTCTAGTACTCTGAGCATGCAGAGTAGAATGAAATATGCTAGTTCTCGCCACAGAGGTCCAAGAGATGATGGGAAGCGCAAGGCACAGCAGTGAGAGCAAAGCTGTAGAAAGGAGAGGCGAAACTTCAGGCCCATAGGCACATCCCAGTGACAACAGTTGCTGCCTTATGTCACTGTCACCAGCCCAGACAGCCCATATTTATCACCATATTTAAACCAGTTTCAAGCAATTTTGGTTAAAACAAAAAGAAAAAAACCCACCCCGCCCCCATTAACTCTGAGCAAATCCAAAGCTGCCTACCGACCCCAGACAACAGAGCTTTCCCCATAAAAAACGGGAGCTGCATAACTCACAATTGCATGTCAAATTTTCAATTTCTTGTTAACTCTTCCTCACTCACAAAGATTTGCAGGGTGGGGGGAAGATGAGGAGGAGTATCGTTCTTTTTTTAATATTGGCATTTTAGTTGAAGAGACAGAAAACAAAGAGGAATGTATCGTCTAGATGGCAAGTCTCAACGAGAATAGGAGCTTTGTGTGCTCTGCTTCGAGCAGGATGGACAGGGGGACCATTAAGCCCCCTGCCAGAATTAATTTCCTGCTCATATGGTCATAAAGCTTATAGAAATGTAAATCAGATAATGTTTGGATGATCAGCTGATCGGGGCTTCATTTGCCCCTTTTGTACAGAGCTCGCTAATACATTTTAATTGTGTAAAAATTACAATACTTTGCCGGATTAACAAGTCTATTAATAAGGGTTTAGAAGCTAGGAAAGGCAAAAGGCCCCATGTGTTTGTGTTGCTTTATTTACTATCACATGTAGCCCAAGAATGAACAGCATGTCCCCTTTTATGCACACTGTAATCTACAGGATTAGCAGCTGCATGGCTAGAGGTTTTTCCCACTCTTATTAAGACACTCCAATAAAGCAGCTATTTATATGGCAATGGGTTTTAACAAACAACATTTTCCTTTTTCCTCATTTCAGATTTCTTGTTACAGAATCAGAAGTGCAGTGTGAGGAAAATTCTGATGCATTATTCTGTTGGCCAGCTTTATACATCTTCCCCCCCTCTCCAAACTAAGAGGCAGATCTTTTAAGAAACCCAATTAACTCCCTCATCTGCCTACAACACTTCTCTTTTTCATTAAGCATCTTATCACAGCTTAAAAGTCATGCACCCTCTAGAAAAAGGGTAACTTGCTGCGGCTGGACAGCTCCTTCCTAGATGCTTCTCTCAAAATTCAGAGTTAACATTTACAAGTAACAAGGGGGAAAATACATTTTGCTTCGGGGGTCACCTCTGAATATTTTGCGTTCTATTTTTACAAGTTTGAGAATTAATTTCAGACACAACACAATAATGCTAAACCATAGCTAAGTGAATATGGTGCTGTAGTCACAAAGGATGCATAAGTTTCTACTTCCATTTTAGATCAACCAAAGTTTGAACCTGGATTGTTTTAAGAAGCCATAGTTAAGGCTGACCACAATTTGCCCAGGTTTGGACAACACAACAAGCTGTGCTTAATCTATAAAAAGGTAAAGGGACCCCTGACCATTAGGTCCAGTCGCGGACAACTCTGGGGTTGCGGCGCTCATCTCGCTTTACTGGCCGAGGGAGCCGGCGTACAGCTTCCAGGTCATGTGGCCAGCAAACCAGAGCAACGCACGGAAACGCCATTTACCTTCCCGCTGCAGTGGTACCTATTTATCTACTTGCACTTCGTGCTTTTGAACTGCTAGGTTGGCAGGAGCAGGGACCGAGCAACGGGAGCTCACCCCGTCGTGGGGATTCGAACCGCCGACCTTCTGATCGGCAAGCCCTAGGCTCTGTGGTTTAACCCACAGCGCCACCCGCGTCCCGCTTAATCTATAATTGAAGCAAAATTCAGCTGCTGCACTGGAGGAGGAGATGGGATGAGGCTCTGTAAGACCCTAAGAGGAGCCTTCTAGATCAAGGCAATAGCCCATCTTGTCTAACCTTCTGTTCTCACAGATGCCTGTGGGAAACCTGCAAGCAGGATCTGAGCACACCAGCAGCACACCTGCAAGCAGGATCTGAGCACACTCTTCCAGGAATTTGTCTAATCCTCTTCTAAAGCCACCCAGGCTGGTGGCCATCACTGCCTCACTGTGGAAGTGAGTTTCACAGTTCAACTATGTGCTGCGTGAAGGACTTTTTAAAAATTTGTACATTCGGCGCCATTGGATGCCCACAAGTTCTGGTGTTATTGGGGGGGGGACTTTCTCCATGTCACACATAATTTTATAAAGTTCTACCATGTCACCTATTACCATACCTTTCTCTAAACTAAAAAAAAAATCTTATGCACTGCAACCTTTCTTCACAGGGGAGTCGCTCCATCCCCTTGATCATTTTGGAGGCCCTCATTTCAACCTTTTCCAACTACACAATATCCTTTTTGAGATGCGGTGATAAGAACTGTGCAAAGTATTCTAAATGCAGTCGCACCATAGATTTCTATACTGGCATTATGATATCTGCAGTTTTATTTTCAATTCCTTTCCTAATGATCACTAGCAGGGAATTTGCCTTTTTCATGGCTGCTGCAACATCTTCATTGAGCTATCTATTATGAAGGTCTCATTCCTGGTCCGTCGTGGCCAGTTCTGTTTAACAAGCAAGGGTCAAAGAAGCTATTGGAGGCAAGGCGGCTTCCTTTCAAAAAACGGAGGCCTTGTCCAAATGAAGGAAACAAAATGGAACACAACCCCCCCTCCCCCAAATGCAAGCAGACAGTAAGGAATTTTAAAAAAGAATTTGAGGAACACATGGCTGAAAACATTAAGACTAACAGCAAGAAATTCTTTAAATGTATCAGTAGCAGGAAACGGTCTAGGGAGATGGTTGGACCCTTGGGTGCCAAAGGAGGTCCAGACTATCAGCATCCAAGCTAGCAACTTAAATTTAGCTTCCAGGATGTCATTTGCCCATGTCATTGGTGCCAACAATGCACCATGAACACCGAATCCTCCCCAGCACTATGTACCAGTGGCTCATTCTGATAAGCAAGACCACTGAAATTCCACACTGTTCAGCTTAAGTTAGTGAATAGCAAGCAGAAGTCCTCACATCTTTTTCCAAGACCAGAACAAGTTTGGATTTGTGTCTCCCTCCCTCCTTCTCTCTCTCTCTCTCTCTCTCTCTCTCTCTCTCTCTCTCACACACACACACACACACACACACACACACACCCTGCAAAAAGTGTTAAAGAACAAGCACCATATTACTAGGCCCGGGTCAAACTGCTCATTGCAACTTACAGAGTCTGATAAAAATTGTGCTCACGAACTACTGTAACACAAAGAAAAGCACAAGAAGTCACATGCACACCATTCAAAATCTGATTTGAATTAGTTGAAGGCATATTACGTACTAAATATATCATGGAGTAAAGGTGTATTTTCAAACTATCTAGGTTAAGACACAGATGAGCAAATTTAACTAAAGCTTGCAACTTACATGTCTTCAACTGTAATATCCTTCAGTATTTGGCAGTAATCCACATTCCACACGGCCTGATCATCCCACACTTTAGAAGCTAGCAGAATAGCACCTAGAACTATTCTCTTCCAGTTACTTGGGCAAATGTCAATCTCTGCATAGGTTAAGAGCCTTTCCAAGTAAACCTGCAGATGAAGAAAACTGTTCTTAAGATTGTAATGACCCAAGAGTCCTCTTTGGGTGTTCTTTGCTCCCATATTGAGCAACATGGAAATGAGAAGTGGGGCTGCTTAGATTATTAGCCCTTTGCCCTCAACATTGTGCATGTCTCCTCTGATGCCCAGCATCTATAACAGTTCAGGGTTATATGTGTGAGGTTCCCCTTGCTACTGATGTTTGCACTGAGCACAAAGCTGTCAAAGCAGAAACACACAAAACCCAGGGCAGGGCTACTTGGTGTGATCTTGATCCTTGCTTCCATGTTGTTCAACACGGGAGCAAAGGACACCAGAATAGGCCTAATAATGCATGCACAGTAAATGTTTCAATCAGGTAAAATCTACGATGTAGTCAAACACCTGAAGGAGTAATTTTAGTCTGATTTCCTGCAACTTCTTCCATCTACATCACCAGAAATGTTTTTGTTTTCAAGCAGACCAAACATTATGCACTCATTATGAAGGGTGGGCATTGTAAAGTGAAGATGAATAAAGAAGTATTGCACGTTTTAAGAACTCGTATTTTTCTTAACCAAGGCTAATCAAAACTACTCAACATCACTGCAAACTTCATTACCCATATGCTCCCTATTCACGTGTGTTTGAGAGTTTGCACTCATTGTACATTCAAGATACACATCTACATATATGTTTTATTCACCAATTTAAAATGAACTCCATTAGCTAAAATACATTAGAATCAAGCAGCCACACAGCACTGCCATATTTTCAGCTTCAAGATCATGTACAACTGACTGAAAACTTTTGCTCCTTTCCATGGTGAAACAGTGCCAACTAGTGGCAGAAGTACTTTTTTAATGTTTAAGAGACAGTATTTTTTTAAAAAAAATAATATTAAACACATTTAACTAAACAAATTATCATATAATCAATTACATGCAGAGAATAATACGTATAAACAAATCAGAGAGGGAAGCTGAGGGAAGTCTCCAGAGGGTGGGAGAGGGAGGGAGGGGAGGGAATAAAAAAGGGGGGAAATGTAAGAGACCGTATTTTTTAAGGGTTGCTTTCTTACACGACAGAACGCTTTCAGAAGAATTTCTAGGGTCTTACACACACATAGTGCTGTCAAGAATTGTTTCAATGCAGAAAAGCACTGGAAGCAGAATATTCCATTTCTGACAGTTCTAGTTTATTGAAAGATTCCTGAAGGTCGTGTGGAATTTTTCACCTGCCAGGCCTTCACAGGAACCATTCCAAAAACACAGCAGAGGAGGCAAATCTTACACTGAAATAGGGCCTCAATTCCGAGTCATGACAGACTTACTGGCTACAGGACAGCTACTTACCTGCACAACTATTCCAAATTCAGAAGATGTAGCCCAATGCATTTACCCTCTATTTCTGCAGCACAAGAGAACTGAAGAGATGGGAGAATCAAGTAGCCTCACATGTGATTGGACTCAAGTTCCCATTGGCATGCCCAATGGACAGGGATGAAGGGAGTCAAAGTTCAACAACACCTGGAAGGCAACAGGCCCCCCCCACCTCTGCAATGGACTTGTCTAACAGTTATCAAACAGGCAGCTTAGGTGCAAGATTATTGACACTGCTGCAATCGACCTAGTGCATTTCTTGTATCCAGTTCTGACTGCTGCAAGGTAAAAATGACAAGTTGTCATTACGTGGAACATACTTAATTCCATCTTTGATTCCCTTCCAACTCTACAGTCCTATGACTCTTATGAATACCACTCGCAAAACTTGATTTTTAAAAAGTTAAAATGCAAGATGGTGGTAAATTGAGCAAGGCTTACCAGTGTCACTATTGCACATTCGGCCGTCAGCTGCGCTGCACTAAACAGGGTACGGACAAAGCGATAGATGTGCTTGTGATCAGGGTCATGTTTAAAGTAGTCATCTGGAACCTCTTCACGCTGAAACAGGACACAGTTCAGAAGTAATTTAAAAGTTACGCTGAACACAGTGGGACTTATTTCTGAGTAAACATGCACAGGATCATGGTGTTAGTACTGTGAAAATATCCTGCATGAATATAACAGTGGGTTATATACAGCGGTCCCTCGACTTACGAATTTAATCCGTTCCGAATGCACATTCGTAGGTCGAAAAATTCGTAAGTCGAAAAGCGATTTCCCATAGGAATGCATTGGAAACGGATTAATTCGTTCCGGAGCCTAGGAAAAAGACCCAGACACCCAGTTTTTTGTGCAAAACTCTTTATCAAGTGCATTTTAAAGGCATGCAACTGCACAGCAGCATTACTTTTCAACAATAAACATTTACAACAGCACTTTATCATTTTTTGGGGACCTGATGCAGGTCACTTCAGGGCACTTTAAAGGCAGGCAGGCACACTCAACATGCCTCAGCCTCAGCCAACATTTCTAAACCTTACTCAACACAGTTTTTGGACCTGATGCAGGTCACTGCAGTGCTTTTCAAAGACAGGCAGGCACAATGAACATGCCTCAGCCAGCATTTTAAAGCATTACACATCTCAACTTGGGAACATGTTAAGGACACTTGTGTGCAATTCTAAAAAAAAAAAATATTCAGAAAAATTCGTAAGTCGAGGAAACCGCGTCTAAAATTCGTAAGTCGAGGAAACAGTATCTAAAACCGCCAACGGATTTCCGTTCGGATGTTGAAAAATTCGTAGGCGTGTGGCCACTTTTTATCGTTCGTAAGTCGAAAAATTCGGATGTCGAGTACTTCGTAAGTCGAGGGACCACTGTACAAAGGCTGGAATCCAAATGGCTGAGTGCCCATAGGAGTTCCTTAAAGGCCTCTTCCTACTGGAGCCCCCTAGCTGCTCTCAAAAATAGGGGACACAATCTAGAACTATATGCTATGGGACTCAAGAAGCTACCACTAGAAGGGAGAAACTGACTCATGAGCATGGGTAAATAATTTTCAAAAAGACCCCCCTTTGGATTGCAGCTCAAAGCTACAGAAGTCCAGCACTGTTCTTCCAACAAAGCAAAACCTGTATCAGCCAGAATGTGGAATGGGGCCAAATGGCCAGGGATGACACTCTGCAGCATCACTTCTTAAAGTACAAGAAGCCAAATGGCAATCTAGTTTTGTATAGACTGAAATGTTTCTTTGCACAGAAGCTAAGAGACAAGAAACCTCTCTTACTTTTCCTGCAAATCTGGCTTTCCTTATAAGCAAGCTGAAACAGATAGGCATTTGTTTTCTAGGTATCAAGAATAAACCCCAAATATTCATATGGGATGCTATCAAGTCAAACTAAGGTAACAATCAAATTTACCGTGAGTGGATGTGATTTCTCATCAAAAATATCCAGTGATCTATCTGAATCCCTGCAACACAGGAGAATGTATGTTACTGGTGTTAGTAAAGCTTTTCTCAAAATAAGCATTTGCATTCCTTTAAGAAGCATTTTAATACATCATAGGACGAGGACTACCCATGTAATTGGTAATGTCAATATCCTGTTCTTTATCTCCTTTGCCCACTCCCCCCCATGTTGTGCACTTCTAAATGCTAACACAAAAATGCTATAAAACTATATAATAAACTTTTAACAGCAGCATTACAGTATGCTTTGCAGTTGTTGGAAATCTAAGAAACTGTCCTGGGGACCACAACATACCCATTTCACAGAACAAAACTGGCAATCCCATCATACAAAACAAGCAAAACATCTACGCCCCCCCTGAAAAAAACCCACACACCCCTCGAATCAAGAACTTTTGCAGACCTGTTTTCAATGCCAAGATACTCAGCATGAGCCAAATTTGAAGTTTTTAGCAAGCACATGCATTAAGGTGAGACAAGCGGTCTGGGCAAGTGAGTAATAGTAAGCATATGGTCAGAAGGGTGTGTTGTGCGTTTGTGTGTGGATCCAGTGACTGGATCCAGAGTAATATGAGTAGAAGGCTTGTTATGCAACACAGCTTTGCTATCTCTTCCTCCCCATAGCCTCCTGTGTCCCCAGAAAAAAACGGAGGACTCTCCTGAATGGGGTGGGATGTGGTACAAAGGTCTGGAGTGCAAAGGAGGACTAAGTGAAAATTGGGCAATGGACACCTTGCATGAGTAGACTTGCATTTGACTACTCTGGTTACAACCTGGGGTGCTAAAGTCACCATATGGAGCAACGACACATCCCTCCTGCAAACACATTTTGAGCCCATAGCCATAAATTGCAATGTGCATATATTGCAAGGGATGCAAAACCTCAAAGAAGCCCATGCAAAGCTTGTGTTATGACTTGTACTGTGGCTCCTGTCTTTAAAGAGACTCCCTTCATCCCCAGAGAGCTATATTTAACATTAATCTCCTGCAGTGAAGCAGCTCCTCATCAGCCATAGAAAGTGGGGAGACAAGGAGAACGCATTTGCAACCCAGCCCTATCTATGAAGTTATTATGCACAGAAGGTGGCATAAAAATTAAGCTACTGAATGCAAAACTCACATCTGTTGCACTGTGATTTTTGCATCCAAGACCTTAATTTGGTAAGTTTGTGTGTGTATTTGTTTCTCTCAATACCCCAGGGCTCTTTGCAGCCATCAGCAATTTCTTAGGTATGAAAAATGTAGCTAATACCTGCCCATTTTAAAGTCTTGCTATTTCATATTCACACAATGAATTTTTGATTCTTAACAGCACTGCCTCTCCAACATGAGAGCCCCAATTAATAAAACACACAAGCTACAGCTACTTCAGTAACCAATGGCTATGCTGTAGTCATCATCATTGCAATGACTTGCAAAACAAGAGTTTTAAGTGGTGCTCACCTGTTCTTTATGTGATAGTATATTGCTAATGTAACACTGTGAGGAGAGAGAAAAGTCATTTCACTGTTAGTGGTTCTGCAAGTTTAATTTTGATACAAGATTGCTGTTAGAGATAAAAACAGATTTTATGACAAAAACCACATTAGAAACTTTTGCTTCTTCCTCTTTCCCATTTTCAACTGAACTCATTTAAAGAACCTGGAAGATATACGTGTTGAAATTCAACATGCTCTAATACAAGGTTGCCTGAACTAAGACTTAAAAATCTTTTTAATGCCAGGAACTGGATCGTATAATGTAGCATGTGGATTAAACCTGTAATCTATTTAGTAAGAAAAGGACCAACAAAATTAGCTTGTGTAGATGACTTGGCCAAGAGACCCCAAGTGGTACACAAATATCACTAGAGGGGGGACTATTGAATAACACTGAATATTAGGAGGGATACAGGGTATCACCACACTGATGATGTAGGCTAAAATCTTCTGGCCATTTATCTTTTTTTGCTGTAAGACAAGATAGGTGGGTTAGTGACTGTGCCTCCTCCTTTTCCAAGCAACTGGACGCTGCTCTCTCTAGGGCAGACCTGTGAGCACATCTTGATGCTGCCAGTGCAGAGATTTAGATGCTGTCCTCGCTGCATTCAGCTGGTGGGAGGTAGGGGAAGGTTCATTAGACAAAAGAGGAAAAGAGGCTGATGCTCTGGCAGCTACAGAACACCATCGCCCATGGCTCCTTAGGCTCACCACACCACACAGCCCAGCTGAGGAATCAGAGGGGGAAGCTCTGGCCTCCTGCATCCACTGTGCAAGATCAACTCTTCACTCGCTCCAGTCTGAAAGCCCTGAGGATATTTATGTTCAATGGTGCACAGAGTCTGTTACAGAGGTGGAGGAAACTGTGCCGGGGTGGTGGTGGCTCCACTTCTAAGAGGCCACACCTATAAATGTGCTAAATCCATTTGCATGGAATCATCCCTTAAGCAGCTTGCCCTGTATTTTAAGCAGCTCATCATACAATGCTGGTGAGTTTCAACAGTATACAGTTCTCTTTAATAAACCTCTTTTCCATTTATAGTGCTGCCCCCCCCCCATTCTACCTTTAAGCTGTAGTATAATTTCATTATACTACATGGATAAAAATAAGTCAATGAGCCAAACAACAGTATAGGAAATAAATTCTAAAAACTTTTCAAGGGGAAAAAGGAAGGGTACTTCCAACACTCTTCTCTCATTGCTGCTATTCTGGCAACCCTGAGTCAACTGACCCAATCTGAAATGATGCACGGTGTTGTACTTAAAATCTCCACTACTTCTCAGATTCAGCTGCAAATCCAGCTTCCTCCTGCAGGCCTCATCAGCTCTCTATGGCCTAAACACACTTATCTGAAGTTACTGTCTGATTTACATGAGCCAATCTATGGCAAATCAGGGCTTTGTGTTCCTAATTACTAATAACTGTATTGTCTCAAGCACTCCAATATTTTATCAGCTAAGCATTTTAAAGTTACAAGCCAATTTTATACCCAATTCTCTGAGAGGGCAAAAATAGAAACTGGAGTATGAGAGCTCTGGAGTCTACATAAGAGAAACAAGGCAGATGAAGATACAAAAAAAGTTTAACTATTAGGTAACTTTTCCCTGAATCAAAGAATTTTGGAATCAAGTAGTTAAGAAATAATTTGATGCCACTAGATGGCAGGCCAACCCAAGAGGCTACAATTTACTCTGTGTTTTATACAGAACGTTACCAGAGCAAAGGTTTCATAAAACTGCTGCAATTTACTTGCTGTACTTTGGGGGCAAAGAAAACTTTCCTGCTCAACTTATAAAAATCAGAATCACATAGAGGATGGAATTCTCAAGGAGGAGGAAATGATGGACAGTAAAATTCAAAAGAAGAAAAAAGACATGCAAACACTAGGGATTGAACTGAGTAAGGATGAAGTTATGAAGGACACCACATTGCAGAGGAAGAAAAGAGAGTGTCACACGGCTGTGATTGACTGTTGGGCCTGGATTTTTGTGAGGGCTGGGGTGGGTTGAAGAGGATATATTTGGATTTGGTATTCTTTCTGGCTTAAAGGGTTATGATGTTCGGATCTGGATACTGGCGTTAATGATTGCATGTTAAAAATTAGGTTAGCAATGGGATCTTTAGCTAAAATTTTCGAGACCAGAGGGAGGTAAGGGTGCAAAAAGTAGAAAATTAGGAGTTTTAAATTAGATTGGAGTAAGGGAATTTGATATGGCTCGAGGAAAGGATCAGAAGTACCAAGGTGCTGAGATTTGGGAAAAGGAGTTGTTTAAGTAAAATGATTTTTGTATTTTAGGTTATTATGAAGTTTAGGAGTTTGGGAAACTGATACAGAGGATAGATAATGAATTCAACAGAGGGGGACTTGAGGAAGTCAACCGAAATATGAAATTGAGGAATGAAGGATTACCTGGCCCACAGAATTGGGCCAGGACCAAGCAATGATATTCAATAATGTTAGTTATGTTAAATGTACAATGTTTATGGTTACCCCGGTGAGAGAGGGGGATGAAAATTGCTTCCCTCAGTGAGAGGGGGGAAGAATGAAAAATTTAACGGTAATGGTATGTGCTTAAAATTGTTAAAATCAATAAAAAAATAGAAAAATAAAAATAAAAATCAGAATCAATCGCTTTCACTAGAACTCGTTCGACAGAATACTGACTCCTCTGATCTCTCCAGAGGAGGTGAACATGGTTCATCAGTATAGCTTCTCACCAAAGACTCAATGGTACTTACCATTTTATTGTGCTCCTAAGATTAGGTTGGCTTACTGTGCTGTCATCAATAAATATTGTTGAACATGAACTATACTTTTTTGTAAGCTGCCCTGGGGAAACCTGTAGGAAGGAGGGGAAAGCAGCAGTGTTCTTAAAAATGGTTTCCAATACACCCACATCCAATCCTACATATTTAAGAATTATGCATTAAATGCTATTAAAGAAAGCAAAGATACATTAGAGAAAAATACTTAAAATGGCATAGAAGAGAATCTCTCTCTCACACACACACCCAACGCAAGTCCTTATCCAGGTCTGGACTCCCTTGTGGCTACTATTGTAAAGAGCAGGGGAGAATACACAAGAAATGACATGTTTAATGTTGAGGAGAAGAACATGCGCTAGCAGTGTGTCATAAAGAAGCTAAACGACTCTGCTGAAGCTCAAGGAAGGTATTCTGGGTTACTTAGACTACAGATGTCCCCCCATTTAAAGCCAATGATTAATTGTGTTTCGTTTTTGGGAAAAGAGCGTAGGGCTGCCATACATCTGGATTTTCCTGGATACATCCAGGCATTGTAGGGGTGCCAGGGCAAATTTTTGCGGAATCAGGGGAAAAACAACAACTAAAGCTCAACAACTCTGTCTGGATTTTCACTTTTGGGAATATGGCAACCCTAGGAGAGTGAGTATGAGCACATTACATTACACAACCATGTGCCATATATATTACACTTAGACAGTTATAAGTTATGAGCATCAAAAGGCTCCTAATCCTACCAAACAATTCTAGGAATGCGTGTGAAAGTTGGTAGTAGATATCTTAAGGCAGGGGTGAGCTTTGTTTTGCAGAATATTTTGTTGTTAATGTACTAGAATCTCTGTGGGTTGTTTAAACAAACAAAGCACATCCTCAGGATCTTAACATTTAACTAATCTGTCTTTAAGTAATTCAGATAATTCCACTGTTCCTGAAGATGCAATGTTCAGACTGAGGCCCACCCAGTCTTGTACTCTGCAGGAATTCCAGCAACTGGCAGTTAACAGGCTGTTGAACGGAAATTAAACACGGACCACCTTCTGCCCAACCGGAGGTTAAGAGTTTACTCCCATTCTACTTTGGCTGCAAAGTGTTTCTGAAACAGAAGGGAAACGGGAGCACAGAGCACTTGTTCTATCAAGTGTTGGCAGGCAAAAAAATATGGAAGTGACACGCTGAACAGATTAATCACCACTAATCCCATTAGTCACAGGTGACCCTCTTCTGCAGCTCCCACTGAAGTACACATTGATGCTCCTTCTCCATCACAGCATTAGCCACGTGGGAGACAAATTTCATGCTCACTTATTAAATATGCTTTTGCACTTGAATTAGACTGAGATATTGTGCAGTCAACAACACCAGCTAAGACTGTGTTCTACTGTGCTATGGAAAAAGGAAACTTAAGAATCATAGAATTGCAGAGTTGGAAATGCCCCCAAGGGCCATCTAGTCCAACCCCCTGCAATGCAGGAACTTAAAAACGCAGTGAATGGTTTAAACATTTGAAGTAAGCTGTTGGAGTAGTAAGGAGTGAAACTCTTAAGCTCACTGCTGCCATTTTATGCATGTAACTAGCCGGGTTTTTGCTTACACCTTTCTTCATTTACTAGATGTACTTACATGGTTGATGTGGTTGCTTTTCCTCTTCTCTCTCACTGAAAAGGGAGTGAACACTTTTATTAATGAATGCTTCAATTTCTAAATACATTCTGTATTTTAGAATGCAATCTGTTTAACTGCTAGGAGTATACATTCAAACCCAACAAATACCACCCAAGGTTTATCAGACAATAATTCAGTTGAGCGCAGTTTATCACTTCCAGGGTGTGTCAACTTAACTTTATGCTGCTTTTTTGGGAAACCTAACATTTACTCCCAATACAAGAAAGGTTTACACAGTGTTACGTGCCACTCAAAGCAACAGAACCTTCTGCTCTGCAATGACTAGGGAGTTACTGCAGCAGTTCATCCTATGGGGGAAAATGCATTCAAGACTCTTGGTATTTCATCACTAGGGAGCACTGCTTTAAGCATTTACTTGCTAAGTTTGAGCTAATCCAACTGCACTGAAATTTTATACCACGAAGAACATGTGATTACAAAAATAAAAGCTGTTACGAGTTGTGTTATCTAAAGCTACTGAGCTTCAAGCTACAAGGCACACACTCTGCCAGGATAAACCTAAGTAGATATTTTTTCGAGCACTGGTCATATGACAACCATCTCCTACTGCCAAATTCCTAAATAAGAAATGCAATCATTCATATTCATTCTAATGAGTGACGAGTGTTTCAAAAGAATGGATGAATTAAAAGCATATTTTTAAATGCCTTGGAAAATGGCTATGAAGAGCAGCTAAAAATGTTGATGTAAAGTCAGTATTTTGACGGAAGTGGAAGGAGACAGTGGCATTTCTCAATCAAAATCTATCCACTCTATCATGTCCTCCCCTCCTTCGTTTTAAGAGATCAAAAGATAGCTTACCATCTGTTTGGGATTTGCTCAAGAAAATTGTGCTTGCTCTAGGATGGTCAGATGGATTTGACTCCAATGCTAAATCTGAAACAAAGAAACAGAAGGGATGCTATTCCTAGGTTTGAATTTATTTTGGGAAATACATCTACATTCCAAGAAAAGTGAACTTACTCCTAGACATCCTACCTATCCCATACTTCCCAACAGTTACATAATTAGTATCTAGATTCCGGTAGTACATTTTTATACATTCAAACACTAGAAGAACCGTATCTCAGAATAATAATAATAACAATAAAGCTTCATACAGTAGTTCATAATAATCAACAGGGTGCAACCACACTAATGTTGAGCATACTGAACTGGTATTTACCCCATTCAGTTGGATTTAAAGTCCGAGTCATCAGCCTGCTCTGAAGAGATCAGGGGTGGGGAACTCTGGCCAATGGGCCAATCTATGTCTGCCATTTCTCTAAACTACCTGCCCATCAGCTGATGTCACTGGTGACATCAACTAATGGACAGGATGTTCTTGGAAAGTCTGCTCCATGCCCATGGTTTCAACCTTTGAAGAAGATCAACACATTTTGGGGAGGGGGTATTAAAAAAAACCCTCAGCATTCAGTTTTCATTGCTGTGTGATGGAGCAATCCCTGCTAGAACGAATGTCTGCATTGGATACAGGCTCTGACAGAAACTGCTCTGTCACACAATGATGAAGAAGCAGACACTTGCTTTGCAGCACTCTTTGAAAGAGCTCCCCCCACTTTAAAGAGCACCAGAGCAATCCAGCAAGAGACTGCTGGAAAGCATATGCTGACTTAAAGGAAACATTCTTTGCAGCAGTCTCCCCCACACCTTTGAAGACTGCTGTAGCAATATTTAAAAGGGATGGGAAGAGACTACTGCAAAGAGCATTGTAAAATCCCTTGGAAGTGCAAGGGATTTTGACACATGGGTTGGGCAACCCACCCGTCAATCATGTGATACCATGGTGACACCATGTGCTAGACCAGTGATGGCTAACCTTGACACTCCAGATGTTTTGGGACTACAACTCCCATCATCCCTGACCACTGGTCCTGTTAGCTAGGGATGATGGGAGTTGTAGTTCCAAAACATCTGGAGTGTCAAGGTTAGCCATCACTGTGCTAGACCATCAATACTGCCTCAGCTCTTCTGCATGAGCAGCCCTCATTACATATATAACACATATTGCCCAGTGTTAGAAATTAGCCAGGTGGATTTTGTGACTGGTGCAGGTCCAATAGCCACCATGTGGAGATCTCTGAATGCCAGGCTGGCGACTAGTTAAAGCAAAATGTCACTTAGAGAACGATCTGAAATATCTTCCTTGAAGCTTGAATTTGTTAATAAATCCCATTGCAAAAAAAGAGAGCACCTAAACATTCTGTTGTGGCAACTGCAACCTAGGTTTAAAGTGCCATTTGGCGATTAGATTATGTATCTGAGTTTCTAACACTGATATTGCCATGCTAGATTGGCTATTTCAAGTACATAGTGTGGACAAGCTAATACTAGATGGCTTCCTAAAGCATCCAGCTGTTCATCAGTAGTTTAGTTTTCCTCTCTGAGTAAACAAAGAAAGTAGCTTTAATTATGCCAAACCTTTTAAAATCTACAGGCAGTCCCCAAGAATTTCAAGAAGTTGGTTAAGAACACTTTCCAAGTATGAATAGGAACATACATTAAAACACATTATTTTACACTTAGATCATTGAAGTTGGATTTACTTCTAAGAGACATGAGTCACCAGAAAGCTTGTAAATACTGAAACTGTTAAGAAATTCATATAAAGGATACTGACTTGGGGGGGGGAACCCAACCACAAGGCATTTTCGATGCTATGAGGTCATCTCAGGTCAGGATTACTTTTTAAGTCTTAACTTTTAAAAATAATGAATACACTATTGTAGCTTTTTAATATTGTACCGTGTTTCTCCTAAAATAAGACACCGTCTTATATTTTCCCCCTCAAAACAACACAGTATGGCTTATTTTTGGGGGATGTCTTATTTTAACCACTCCCCGTCGGTATGCTGCATAGCCATGCCTATCCAGGCCGTCTTAAGGGAGAGGCACCGCGTCACTATGTCTTATTTTCGGGGTATGGCTTATATTTCACAAATGCGTAGAAATCCTGCTACAGCTTATTTTATGGCTACGTCTTATTTTAGGAGAAACGGGGTAGCTTTCCTACCCTACCTATCTGCCTTTTCCCCAGCCCAATTCACTTAGAGGCAAAAACATACCACAAATGTGTAGCAGCTGTTTTATGTGTTATAGTGTGTGCCAGAGTGACTCTCGCACTTGGGTCTTGATTTTTGGCACGCTTGCAAAGATGGTTGGCCACAAAATGACCTATGCTATATAGACACGGGATTCACTTATACTTCAGCAGTAATTTTACAGACGGACTTAAATACAAAGGAACCACATGTGCTGCAGATTAACAGAATATACTGCAGTTTACCAGAGGGGAATCTTCAGCAGCATGGCCCAAGTCTGTGCCAAGGAGGAACAGCTGCTCCAAGGGATTTAAATTGTAGACATACTGGTATGCGTTTGGACGGCTGACAGTGAAAGTTTATGCTGCAATGAGACAGTTTCCTCTCTAAGGCACTGCAGTTTCTCTCTTTGACATACTAATATGGATATAATCATAAATCATAGAGTTGGAAGGTCATCTAGGCCAGTGTTCCCCAACCTTGGGCCTCCAGCTGTTTTTGGACTACAACTCCCATCATCCCTCGCTAGCAAGACCAGTGGTCAGGGATGATGGGAATTGTAGTCCGAAAACAGCTGGAGGCCCAAGGTTGGGGGTCACTGATCTAGGCCAACCCCTTGCAATGCAGGAATCACCCCCTGCAATGCAGAATATCCTTGCATAATTCTGAGCTGAAGTTGGATAGCAAATGCATGAATGACATTGTTACATTTCTGTCCTAGCATTGTAGAGTTGGAACATTCCCTACACACCCTGTCATGCTTCCACACATGCAGCATGTGTGTTTGCCTATTTGCATATGGTGTTGGAACACAAACTGCGTGTCTGCCTTGGCCGCTAATCACTGACCTGCTAATGTAACACGTGAAGAAGCCAACGATCTGAAAATGACTGGGTGTGATTGGAAACACGCAAGTGCTAAACCTATGTCCGGCATCTTGTGTAAGTTGGGCCTCAGTGAATGGTAGAGATAAGGGAGGCATTGAAATATGCAACTGCACCACCTGAAGTGGCATGTTTCAGGAAAAGCTCCATCTCTTTATTCTTTTGTCTCTGAACTGACCCCAAATGGTAGGTCCTTGAACATCAGGTTCCTGAACATCTCATAACAAGCAAAGTCCTATTACAATAGGGAACTAAAGTATTGCTTTCTCCATCCTGACTAACATTCTCATGCCGCACATAAGCAAGCTATTACATCATATAATCATCTGCTTTGGATTGACTTAAGATTTCCTCCCTGGCCATTCAGCAGGACACTGATGGATGACTCCATTGTCCATACAAAGTAAGGGCAAAAGCACTTATAAGTACCAGTAACGGTGAAATACTTTCAGACAGTTTGCTCATCTACATAGTCCTTCAGGGAACAGATGAAATGGCACTGCTGCCCTACACCTGAATTAAAAAGAGGTCATGTGTAGATGTAGAAACAGTCATTAAAATATTGCAAGCTCTACATCAAACGTCCCAACAGAATGGGAGTGAGGGTTAGGAAATTAATCAGGAACAGTTATTTAAGTCACCAAAAGAGAGGAAACAATTATTGGTTTAAGTCAAGCTTTCCATTCACTCATTTGGTTAGTATACAATTACATCAAAGTAATTTTGATTTGCAATGAAGTAGAGCAGTTGCAAAATCCAAAACCTCTACTGATACAGCCTGCATACCTCATGCACTTCACTATTTACAAGAACTTGATTTTTTAAAAGTACTGTACAGAGAAAAACAGATTTGCACATGAAAATACACAGAATTATTATTATGAAACTTAAAGGAAGATCAGTTTGTAACACGTGTAAGCTCAGAAGGTGGACTGCACATCTATAGAAGTTAATTTCCATCTCGCTCCATGCAGACGTGCAAGGACACTAACAACGTAATGATATTGACTCAGAAGTCCTACTGAATTTAATGGGGTTTCTTCCAGGTAAGTGGGTCCTCACTAACCATGAGCTACAGCTAAAGTTTGTTGCACAGCCACCTATCTGGCTTTCATGACTGAATCAGGTATTGCCTGTACTACATAGCTTAGCATACCATGTGAACCAGCTCAGATTATAAAGGTTCTACATAGCAAATACTAATATTTCAAAGTTGGTCGGTTTTTAACGACTTTCCTGAATTACTTTGCTTAGTTCCAATGCAGCATCTGCTGTCGTAAGCTGCTGCCAAATCTTATGACATTTTATAATAAAAAGCTTCTAAAAGGCTTGTCATAGGGTGCCAAACCCATTTATTTCACTGCATTTTTGTTTTAAAATGGATTTGTAATTTTTAATAATGTTGTTTCACTTCTGAAGATAGCTTGATTTGAAATAAAATCTGTAATGTAATAAAGCATGTTAAATTCTACAGTTCTTAAAGCCCAATTATGATGCACACTCACAAACACAGAATCAGTGTGAAAATAAATATTGTCTGGGGGAAAATCTGACACCTTATAAATACGATACGATGGAACACATTTATTGTTGAAGAAATGATTGACATTTGTAACTATCAACTAAAAAGAAAGACATCCCACTTTCTATCTAATGTGCAAGAACACTGGTCCAGTTTCTCCTGGAAAATTCTGAAGACCTAGGCCATAGTCTAAATGCATTTAATTCTGTACTGGATTGTGGCTCTTGTCTTCAGGTGAGTGATGCTGCCATGTGAACACAGCCAGACAAAACTCCAGTAGCTTCACAATCACTTCCCTTGTTTTTAAAAGAGATACAATTGTGGAGTGTACAAAGAATCCATGCTGCATGACCAAAGGTTTCAGATTATGCTTCTAGGTAGTATAAAGGCTTTATTTAATTGAAGAAGTATTTTAACTGCCATAGCAACCAAGTAGTGGGCATGGCTGTTCCGGAAGAATGTTTATTTAGACAATGGGGAAATTGATTTAAATTAATCTTTACTTAAGCAAGTTAAAACCACAGATTTAAATCAAGCCACTGGATAAGTTCAAGCCCATTTTATAATCCTGTCCTAAGCACCCTAACTTTCTGGAAACTGGGGTAGAAGTTACACAACAAAAGCCATTTACTTTCGATCTCACTAAAGAAGCATCCAAAATGTTTGGTTCATAGAGTCATAAGTATTCATGTTTTGCCGTAAAACAACACATGGCCTATTATGACATTTATAATGCTTAACCCAAACATGCATGCGTTTTTCCACTGTTTTGTAACCAAAATTTAAGACAAGCCAATGATTTTTATCCACCCTCTGGAGTACTATAATAGCTCCCAAATTCTAAAGACATTATAGAACTTCAGCCACATATTTCCTAACCCTAAGGAAGCAAAACTGAATGAAAAAAGATCCACTGAATCTTTGCGCTGAAGCTGCGCTTTCCAAAAACATTTAGATGGCTACAACTGTCTGACATATTTTTCAGAATTGGTTGTAGACTTTAAAAGCCGTCTTAAATGACTCGGATATAACTCAAAAGACCAGCTGCTTTTCCTATTAGATATTATAGACTAACTTTTACAGAATATGCAAAACTAGCTGCCCTTTGCTTTGGGCTAGCTTGAGCCCCATGACTTACAGGAAGACAGCAAAGTGAAATGGCAACCCGACCGAGATTAAATGCTTATACAGGCATACATCAGAGATATTGGGGGAGGGTTGGTAGCAGACCACCATAATAAAGCAAGTATCGCAATAAAGGGAGTCATATAATTTTGTTTGTTTGTTTCCCAGTACATATAAAAGTTATGTTTACACTATACTGTAGTTGTCTACCGGTATTAAGCCAGACCACTTTGGCTTCATGGGTGGGAGGGCAGAAGAGGGGGCTTCCTTCCCCTGCAAATAGTAAGGCTGCCTGCAGCTGCACCTGTGTCCTCATAAGGTAACAATATCTACAATGTGCAATAAAGTGAGCTATGCCTGTATATGGTAAGTTAAGTTGGCCATCATTCTCATAAACAAGGAAAGTATTGTATTCCCTTCCATTTCCGTTTTGTCTGTCTTTCCCTGGTATCAAAAGGATGACTTGAGCACTTACGCAGTCAAGTCTCTCTGAGGAGGGCCAGAGGCGTGCCTAGGGTCCCACCTGCCATCACCAGGGGGCAGGGGAATCACTTTAAAATAGCCACATTAGAAATAACATTTTGCACAAACCAATTGCGGGTGGCGCTGTGGTCTAAACCGATCAGAAGGTCAGCGGTTCAAATCCCCGCGACGGGGTGAGCTCCCGTTGCTCGGTCCCAGCTCCTGCCAACCTAGCAGTTCGAAAGCACGTCAAAGTGCAAGTAGATAAATACGTACCGCTCCGGTGGGAAGGTAAACAGCGTTTCCGTGCGCTGCTCTGGTTCGTCAGAAGCGGCTTAATCATGCTGGCCACATGACCCGGAAGCTGTATGCCAGCTCCCTTGGCCAATAAAGTGAGATGAGCGCCGCAACCTCAGAGTCATCTGCGACTGGACCTAATGGTCAGGGGTCCCTTTACCTTTACGCATCCCAAGTACTTGAAGTGTCAGGACTGAGGAGGATGGAAAAAATTGCACGCCTTTATACCACAGTGTATTGCCACACAGTGTCGCCAAACATACACATGTCATACGTTCCCTAGTCTTGATAGGTGATTTTGTGCCCCTCGAGGTCAGCACCCCCGGCAGGGGCTGGTGGTACACCTCTGAGGAGGGCATTCCATAACCAGGGCACCAATACCAAAAATATTCTCTCTCCAGTAGCCATCTGACACACCCCATGAAGCAGCAGAACTCAGAGAAGGATAGCAGCCAGTGCAGATGGGTAAACACCACAGTAATATGATCAGATTGCCGGATCCCCAATACCCTTGCTGCCTTGTTTAGGATCAGGTTGTTTCCAGATGTTTGATGTTGTTTCCAGATCTTTTTCAGAGGCAGCCTTGTGTATAATACAGTGTTCGAAACTCCCATTGTTCTAGGCACAATTTGCGACAGGGAATTCCATTAGCGCGAACAGATTCTGAGTTCTGGGTGCAGTACTGCGCCTAAGATTTCAGATTAAAACTGCAGTGGAGAAGAGACCCTCTCAAGAATATTAGGGGTGTGGGCAGGGGAAGGACTAGACCATGTGACAAATGAACATAATATTTTAGCTGCAGTCCATTCATTTTCAGCTCTGTTTTCTTGTTATAAAAAAGCGCGCTTAGACATTCTGTTGTTGCGCCCATAACCTAGGTTTAAGGTAACATTTAGCTCCTAGCTTTCATATCTCAGTTTCTAACACTGGTATATCACATTACTCCAAACAGTAGGTTATAAGAAAGAACACAGGTAACTGTAGTAAGGTGATCTCTGTCCAGAGAGGGCTACAGTTGATATATCAACCAAAGGTGATAAAGGGCACTTCATGTCACTGAGGCTACTTGCATCGACAGTGATAACACCAGACCTATGATCTACTGTGAATCTGATCCTTACAGTGGATGCAACGCCATCCAGAACAAGTTAAATTCCTCAACCAGGCAGGTGAACCACCACCTAACAGACACATAATCTTATCTGGATTGGGGCATTACTGTACCTAGTCACTGATGACTAAGTTGAAAAGGAGAGATAGAGCTGGGTGTCATTTGTGTCTACTGACGACACCAGTGTTAAATTTGTAGATGACTTCTCTAGGCAATTTCATGTAGATATTAAACAGTATGGGAGATAATATAAGACCCCTGTGGGACCCTATAACATACTTGCCAAGGAGCAGAGCAATAACCCCCTCAATGCCACCAGGGCCTCAACCATCCAAGCAGGAGTGGAGCCCCTGCAATCCAATTCTTCCGACTCAAAACAGTCTCACCAGAAGGATGCCAATGTTGAAAGCTGCCTAGAGGTCCAAAGGAATCAACAGTTATATTCTCCTTACTACTACCACATATTTCATCCCACAGGACAACCCTTCCAAAACTGGGCCTAAAGCCCACATGTAATTTTATATTTTTGAGCTGGAACTGATAGTATTGCAGATCCTTTCCTCTGAGAGGTGCCTTGTGAGAAAGGCCTGGGGTTTGCAAGAGCAAGCCGTAGCATGTTTCACTCCTAGACTTGCCACAGCTACTCCAGAAGAAAAAGCTGCTCAGCACTAAGAATTAACCCTTCTCAATACTTTGAAGGTAACTGTGAAGTGTTATGTTTGCTTCCCCTTTCTTCACCCTAATACTGTTTTGCAGAGTTGTACACTTGCAAATTTTAACAAAGAGCATTTTTCCTTTTCTAACAATATTGTAGTTTAATTTTATCTACTCCCACTGTTTTTATTGCTCCTTTTTATTGCTCCTGCTTTTCTCTGCTACTATTATTACTGCATTTAGAAGTTTCTGAGCCTGTAATTTTTACCATCCAGGCATTTATGGAATTTTATGTTGCTAACTGTATATTATGTTTTTAATATTATTTAGAGTGAAAATAAATTGACCCAAGTGTTGTTCATTGCCCCAAGCACCTTGGAAAACATTATCAATAAAAATTTACTGAAGCTCCCACTGCCCTTTTTCTGAAACAGAACGAAGAAAATTATTGTTTGTGCCATTATGACAGTCTAAAAACTCATACAGCAAGGCAACCACACAGATGGCTACGCATCATTTGAAGAATTTGGCCACATTTATCATTATTTGCTTACTATATTTCCAACCAGTCAATAAAGAAGAATAGCCAATAAGATTGTTCACAAATAATGAGAGAGATTTGAAGAGCATAACTTCAACCTTTTCTTGGTGGATGCATTTCTGTCTTCTCAATGAGTGATGTCTTACTTCCACATTAACTTCAGCAGACAAGTACATCTACTGTGTCCTGTTCATGCTGCTAGTTCAAGGGGGGAATAAAATATTGCTTTTTATCTTCAGCAAGCCCCCATGGATACTTCCTGATGTTGAGAAGCCTGGAAGATACATCATGGTTCCTTGCTGCCTACTTCCTGTCTGGTTGCTTGCAAGAAAAACAGCATTAAGCATACTGGCACTATTCATCCAATGCTGCCAGCTTATTTTATTGCAGATGTGGAGGTATCCTATATTTCAAATTGAGCATTAGAAAAAATACTGTCAAACTGCACCACACACATGAGAAGAGGTTGGTTACAGCAATGATGCGTACAATCAGAAAGCAGCTAAAACTGAGTAAGACTGATAAATATTTTCCCGTGTCAAAGTACTCTTTGATAGGTACAACTAATTTTAGTATTATTCCTTTGGTTCAGGAAGCAAATATAACTTAGTTTTTTTCCAGGAAACCTGCATGGAACAAGAGCTGGGTGGGAGTGGGTTGCTGATATCTGACTTTACTGCTGTAACTTAACTTCCTGTTGGTCTGGATATAGCTTGCCATTGTCCAGCTATATTATGTCATTTTTAAGTTAGCTTCCAGAATTCCATTGTTCCTTCCACCACCCTTTTCCTTCCTTCCAATAAACACATAGAAAATCCAGTGGTTAAGACACTCAAACCTGTCTTGACACTTGCACTCTGAACACAACTTTTGTATCACAATTCATAACTACATATTGGTTATTAGAAGAAGAGTTTGGATTTGATTTCCCGCTTTATCACTACCCGAAGGAGTCTCAAAGCGGCTAACATTCTCCTTTCCCTTCCTCCCCCACAACAAACACTCTGTGAGGTGAGTAGGGCTGAGAGACTTCAAAGAAGTGTGACTAGCCCAAGGTCACCCAGCAGCTGCATGTGGAGGAGCGGGGAATCGAACCCGGTTCCCCAGATTACGAGTCTACCACTCTTAACCACTACACCACACTGGCTCTTAGAAGCAGCATGTCTCGGTTTTAAAAAGGTAGCAAGTGTCCCCATCAAGAAATAAGTTATGGGCTTGGTATGCATTATACAAATATAAGATGGAATGTATTTGCTTACATTGCATATTTTGCTTCCAAACATCATTATAGGAAGATGCCATCACAACTGCAGTTCCAATCCTTAATACAAAGGCAGTTTCTTGTTAAAGTAAACAAGTCACGTTCAAAGGAATTGCCAGGGAAGTAGGGGAGAAGGGTTAGAGTTCCCCAATAGTTGCCCAGATCCTCTAGTTGAGATCTGAATCCCTTATTTCATACTGGAGTACGAGCTACTTCAATCTAGTCCAAAAATGCTTTGCCAGATTAGTAAAATATACACAAATGTTGGTAAAGTCTACCCCCCAATATTATATGCCAAGAAGTGGAAGCGTATCTATAACTCCACAAAATGGCCAGATCACTCTGGAAAAGTGTTGTGCTTGTTCCCATTATTAATGGAGAGCTGTTGCTCATCTGGGGCCAAGTTATACTGTATAAAAATTATCCAACTGCTCTCAATGCATCACTTACTAGAAGACCATGAGAGAAGAGTGAACACTAACTTTGAGGCTGGATTGCAGCTGTCTCTATAAGCTAGCTTTTGGGAGAAAGAAGAACAGATGACCATAAACTGGACGTTTGAAAGACAAGCAGCAACACTATGCAGCCTGTGTGCAATGAGAGCTGCTGCCATTTAGCTTTTGTAAACAGCCCCAATATTGAAAAAGGTACTGTTTCAACCTATCAGATGCAGCAAATAATCTCCATGAAGAAGATGAAAAACAATGACTGCTCCTAAGAAAGACAGCAAGAAAAGTTTTCACAACACAGCTATCTACTACCAGTTCTGGAATTATAGGGGAGAAGGCCAGGGACCCTACATAAACCCACAATGGTTTTAATGAAGTAAACAAACATCATATATTTTAAAAATAAATAAATGGGGGTGGCACTCCTGTAATTGGGAACTGCTACCAAGCAGTTCGAAAGCATGTCAAAGTGCAGGTAGATAAATAGGAACCGCTCTGGCGGGAAGGTAAAAACGGCGTTTCTGTGCGCTGCTCTGGTTCGCCAGAAGCGGCTTAGTCATGCTGGCCACATGACCCGGAAGCTGTACGCCGGCTCTCGGCCTATAGAGCGAGATGAGCGCTGCAACCCCAGAGTCGGACATGTCAGGGGTCCCTTTACCTTTACCTTTACCAGAAGGAAACACAACAGGAACAAGGACTTCAAGACCAACCCACCAGGTCATCTCTTCTTCTACAGGCACTTCTAAGGGAAACAGAAGGTTTATCCACACCCATTTCCCCCCAAATAGCAACGACTACTTTCCCATTAAATTCAGCAGTGAAGTACTCCACTTCTGAGCTGTTCTGCATTCCCACTTCTCACTTGGAATTAAGTTACTTCTTCTCAGCTTTGCATTTAGACTCCAAGTGTACAAGTGTAGGCACAAAAAGTGTGCTCCTATCTGTACACCTTGAACCTGGATTCATCCCTTGGTGACACTTAAGTGGAACAGAATGTTGGGAACTGACTTTCATATATCAGTTTTACCCATTAGCAGCACACTGCCATCATTTTGATAGGTGTTTGATGGCGCACCATGGTCCTAGTTCATACTGATGATTATTAAAAGCAAAATGAAGACCTAGAGTTGCTGTCTCAATCTGGACAAGAGCATATTAGATTAGATGCTCAAGCCTGATGAGAAGTTAGTAGCCATTCTGGTTAATGGACGAATTGGAAAGTAATAAACATAAATAATTTCTCTTTAATCTTCCTCAGCTCCAAGGTTCAAGGTATAGGAAGAAACTTTCACATCCTCCTTCAGTGATACACTACAAGCTAAAGGAGTGTTCATCACATTATTACTCTTCTGACATACAGTTTAATCTTGTTTCCAGACAGAGATTTCTCTGAATGACAAACAGACCCATAAATCACACAGACAGCATCAGTTTCTGTGCTGATCACTGCTGTTCCAGAAGGCAGGCCAGGGTCTAGCAAGGGCAGCATAGTCCAAAACTGGTGTAATGAACCATATTTTGGGTTTGAGCTTTGAGGGTAAGGGAAGGAAATCCATTGGGAGTACAGAATGTTAAAAGGGGATGGGGAGGCTGATAACTGGGTGGCAGTGGGAACTTTGGTCAGTTGACAGGAAAGGAGAGAGGGAATTAGTCAGTTAGGAATAGGTTTGGAAGATTACTAGTTCTAATTACATTCACCCCAGATTTCAGTTTACTGTGAATTTGCTTTCATTGTTACTCAAATAAACATTGTGCTGTTAAGCCTTTGTGACCAGTGTCAGAAACTCAGATGTATAAACTAGGCGCCAAATGGCTCCTTAATCCAAGGTTGCAGTTGCCAAAACAAAATGTCTAGTTGCCATTTTGGAGCAAGATGGGTCTAAAGCCTTATTTTTCAACGGATGGACAGGCTGTGATTATCAGTTAAACATCTCGCTAGTTCAGATGACAACCTTGAGCTAGGTTAAGAACTTTGAGAACTTAAAGAAGAAAAGTCACTTGATCCAGGGACAGTCCACATATATATTGGTCTATTCCTACCTCTTTTTCTTAATGGTGACACAGACCATTCATAATGTAGGAATATTCTTCACAAGTGTGAGCAGGGCAGTGGGGTGGGGTAACCGAAGACAAGCTACAACAATTAACTACAATATTGTTCACTGCTGCTACTCAAGCGGCACAGAAAAAGCATTTTGGTTCGTGATATTCATTCTGACTGTGCAGATAAAATATAACGGTTAGTATTCTACATGATGTGATTTTAATGTGTGAAAACGGTCCAGATCCAATGACCCCCTGGCATGTCAGGCATCATCCTGGGGCCCTGGCATCTTCACTTGGTCGTAAGTGACCAATAGTCAGGGGCAAAATGTGCTTCGCTAATTTCAAACACTGGGCGCAAGAACTATGCTATCACAGGCATGTGACACCTTTGTGGCCCCTTCCTTGCACGATGTGTTAATCTGGCTACTAACCAGAAGGCTGGTGATTAGATTGACCCTGAGGTCCCTTCCAACTTAAATTTTGCGAGCCATCCTTTCTCAAACTCGGGTCCCCAGATGTTGCTGGGACTACAACTCCCACCACCTTAGCTACCAGGACCAGCAGTCAGGGCTGATGGGAGCTGTAGTCCCAACACATCTGGGGACCCGAGTTTGAGAAAGGCAGTAGGGATCTCACCCAGCGGGGATTTGAAAGTAACAGCCTTGCTGATCCAAGCTGGACCTACTTCCGAGTAACGGTCATTTTGAAGGCTTCAGGGATAACACGGAGAAGCCACGGAACGGAAGGGGCTTCGCTCGGGGGGGGGGAGGCGGCACTTCCACGCCCCCCCAAACTTCCTCAGTCCCCTCGGGGGTCCTCGCCCCCCCCCACACTCACCATCCGGGAACTCGCGGTCGCTGATGTGCTGCAGGTGGGGGCCGCCCCCTCCGGGATCCGAGTCCCCCGACTCGGCCTCAGTGACCTCCCGGTAGGCGCCCGTCCTCCGCTCGAGCCCCACGGCCGCCGCACCGCTCCCGCCGCCGCCGCCGCCACCGCCCCCTCCGGCGGACGCCGCCCTCAGCGCCGACCCGCGGACCCGGCCCAGCTTGGGGCTGGCGCCGGGAGAGACGCAGCAGGTGACGGTGTTCCCCATGGCGGTGCGGGAGAGCAGGAGAAGCCGCCGCCGCCGCCGCCTGGGCTGGGCCCGAGCCCGGCTATAGAAGGCCTCGGCGACGGCAGCAGCAGCAGCAGCGTCGCCTCATTGTCACGCCGCCGCCGCCGCCGCTGTTGCCGCCTCCGCCCGGCCCCGCCCGCCAACAAGCCGCTCCCGCCCGCCGCCCCCTCAGCAGCCGCAGCCGGAAGACCCGGGCAGAAGCCGCTTTCCCAACGGTCCCCGCGGCGGAGGAGGTAGCGGCGGCGGCGGCGCCCTTGCGCACGCGCCAGCCAATCGCCGGCCGCGCCCTCCGCCCCCACGTGACAAACCCCACCGCCGCCACCCCGCCCCTCCCGCGCGCCAGCGACGTATCATCTGAAGGCTGGGGGGGGGGCGGGGACGACGACGAGGGACCGGGCGGCAGGAACCGAAGCCACGTGATGAGGGCGGGGTCGAGAAGCGGATATGCGTGGGTGCACATAAATATATGCACACGCATATGCACATATGTGTACACACACCTAGACACACGCATATGCACACACACACGCACATACACATATGCATACAAATACATTTGCACGCACACATACTTATGCACATACATACATAGGCACACACACACATATACAAAAAACCCATATATATTTATACACACACACACACATATATATATGTGCGTTGTGTGTGCATTATATATATATATACATACACAAAAAACCCATACACACACACACACAAATATATATATGTTGTGTGTGTGTGTATTATATTCATTCATATATATATATATATACACACACACACAAAAACCCATACACACACACGACTCCAACCACCTACCTACGGTTCTTCCAGTGCTCCGTGTGCTGAGAACCCTCTTCCAGTTTCGTATCAAGCGAGAAAGCTAGTCTAAAACAAAATAAAAAAATTCCTTCCAGTAGCACCTTAGAGACCAACTAAGTTTGTTCTTGGTATGAGCTTTCGTGTGCATGCACACGTCTAAAACTATTTAGACTCAGAATTCAGGTGAGGGTTACACTGCTCCAGCGTTTCTATATCTGTGATCTTCTCCGGGTTTTTTTTAAAAAAGAAGCCCGCCTCTATTTGCATGGCCCCGCCCTCCCAGCTCTGACATTACTTCGCTTGCAACATTGGCTTCAGTCCTCGCCCGTCGGGTGAGGAGGCGGGTGGGGCTCGTGATCGTAGCCCCTGTTGTCTGGCTCAGGACTATTTGCTCTTTAATCCTCGCCTGTGGAATGCGAAATTTCCCAGGCGGTGATCGCAAGTCCTTCATAAGCACCACCACCAACCAGAACTCACTAAATGGAGGAGGGGAGGAATCCCATTGAGCTTCGAGAAAGTGAGCCCCTGATGGGCATGAATTATAGGCATGAATCATACTGTAGAGTTGGAAGGGACCCGAGGGTCATCTAGCCCAACCCCCTACAATGCAGGAATCTCAGCTCCAGCATCCATGACAGATGACATTGGCCATCCAACCTCCGCTTCCAAACCTCCAAGGAAGGAGATCGCCCACCACCTCTCCCCTGTCGAAGGGTTCTTACCATCATAGATGTCTAGTTAGAATCTCCTTTCTGGTAACTTGAGACCATTGGTTCTAGACTGAGTGCTACCCTCCGGAGCAGGAGGAAAAAACCCAAAAACCAAGCTTGCACCATCCTCCATGAGGCAGCCCTTAGGATATCTGAAGATCTAAGTTGTGTGGAGGGAGGAACTGCAGCTTTGAGGAGGAAGGCGGAGAATATTTAGTAGTGCAGAGAGAGTACTTGAGGCAAACCACAAAATGATGTCTCCCCCCAGCACAGGGAAGGAAGAGGCGAATGAAGATCTACATTGGGGAGAGGCATTTGTAGAGGAAACATGGGGGGGGGGGGAGGCACGTGTGTGGATCTGACCAAGAACATTCAAGTACTGTAATGCTGTAATTAGAGGCAGGCATCCTTGTGCCTTGTCTGACACGCCCTAGGCACCCTTTCCCCACGTTCGACCTGAGCGCAACTGCGGGAACACGCCTGGCATCCTATGCTTACTTGTGCACAGAGAGACTGTCAAAAAGTCACGAGATCCGACCATGCTTCTACTTCGCAGCCAATGCAGTTCTTCTTTAAGTCCCCCGCCCCCTGTTTTTATTATCATAATTGCAAAACTGATTATTAAAAGGAAGAAAAAAATCAGTGCGCGATTGCTCCAGCTGCAAAGAGGCAACCGGTAAGTACAGTAAATAATAATAATTGGCGCCTTTGCTTTAAAAAAAAGAGAGAGAGAAGACATTGTAACCGGTAGTTAAATATTCTTCCGGTTTTTTCTGTACGCCAATAGTCCATGCAGACTCATAGAATCAACGAATTGTAGAGCAGGAAGGGACAGAATTATGGCTTGATTGAAAAAAAGAAATGGAAGAAATCGTCACCGGAAGTTAAAGCTGAGTGTGTAGCTCTACATGTTTATTCCTTCTATGCCTGTAGTCCGGCCATGCTGGCTGCTGTGCGCATGCACGGTGTTCCCGCGCCGCCGAAAGTTGGTTCCCGGGACGAGTGGAAGGTCTCCGTAGACCCCGCGTCACGTGAGCAAAGGAGGGTCAGGCGGGGGGGGGAGTGTTGGGTTTCCTAGCAACAAGGAGGGAGGCCAAGTACCCCTGTCCTGAAGTTTAACCAATTAATAATAATAGTTATAATTAATAATAAACCA
Source organism: Darevskia nairensis (assembly GCA_034642065.1). Classification (NCBI taxonomy): domain Eukaryota; kingdom Metazoa; phylum Chordata; class Lepidosauria; order Squamata; family Lacertidae; genus Darevskia; species Darevskia nairensis. The sequence continues at coordinate 61,160 of JAWWNI010001061.1, forward strand.
AGGGTAGGGCGGGGAGGTCGAGCATAGAATATGAACGTCTGCGGGGAAACGAGCTAGACGTTTTTGTTCTTCAATTCCAAATAATATAATTTTTATTCAGAATAACAGACATGCTGTTAGCAAAGCACAGACACAGTACCTCTAATGGCAAAGTTAAATCACCAAGCCAAAAAAAAAAAAGATGCATGAGCTACAGAGAATCTATTATTTTTATTTTTATTAGCCATGCCCGTTTCCTTGGCAGGGCAGCTTACAGGCAAAAATAAGAACAGCTAAAAACGCGCGGGTGAGCAGAAGCAATCAAGAAACAATGAAACATGGATAGAATTAAAACACACACAGTCTCTCTCTCTCTTATATGTAAGATCTATTAAAACCATGCAAATAATTGCAATGCAAACAGCACAGCACCAGCCCTTTCATTAAATAGGCTAAGGTTTCTCCGGGTGACAGTTAATAAGAGAAATACACAAATACACCAAGAGCCAGTGTGGTGTAGTGGTTAAGAGTGGTGGACTCATAATCTGGTGAACCGGGTTCGCATCTCCGCTCCTCCACATGCAGCTGCTGGGTGACCTTGGGCTAGTCACACTTCTCTGAAGTCTCTCAGCCCCACTCACCTCACAGAGTGTTTGTTGTGGGGGAGGAAGGGAAAGGAGAATGTTAGCCGCTTTGAGACTCCTTCGGGTAGTGATAAAGCGGGATATCAAATCCAAACTCTTCTTCTTCTTCTTTCATTGGATCGCACACAACACATAGCTCAGTTGGTTAGAGCGTGGTGCTGATAATGCCAAGGTTGCAGGTTTGATCCCCGTATGGGACAGATCCATATTCCTGCATTGCAGGGGGGTTGGACTAGATGATCCTAAGGGTCCCTTCGAACTCTACAATTCTATCTCTATCTCTATCTCTATCTCTATCTCTTATCTTTCCAATGGGAAAGGAAAACATGAAGTATGTGCCCATCTCCATCCCATCAATGTGTAAAAGAACCAGGTACTGTGGCACACTGCCTGCCTCCAGAACCCCCACATCTGTGAAAACTGAATTTTTGACAACCCACCTCACAGGGTTGTTGTGCGGAAATATAGGCGACTCCCCACTTATGGGGGGAGTTACGTTCCGGGGCCCTATGCGCATAAGTGAAATCGCACAAGAATAATTGGGGGACTGCTGTCTTGCCGTATAGGATTTGGTTTGCAGGGTGCCAAAGGATACTAGCCTGTCTCTCATGCTTTTTAACATGCACGTGCAATTATTTATTAAGAGTTATATACCGCCCTTCAGCGCAAGCGCTCAGGGCGGTTCACAAGATACATGAAACTACTGTCTGAGATCATGAGTGTGCTGAGGACATACCACTCTCCCTTTCTTTCTTTCTTTCTTTCTTTCTTTCTTTCTTTCTTTCTTATCTTCTCATCCCTGTGAGGTGATGGAAACTCTAAACCAGTGCCCAGTGTCAGTTCAGGAATGGTTGGTGGCAAATAATAGCTTGAAGCTGATGTCCTTTTGGTTGGGAATTCTGCCAACCAGGAATTAGGTATACAGCCCAGTTCTGGATGGAGTTGCAGGATCAGGTATGCAGCTTAGGGTAGTGATCCTGGATATCCAGTGGCAGTGCTGGGACAAGAGTCATTTTTACAAGTTAGGTAGTTTGCTAGCTGTAACCTTTCTTAAGGAAATTGAACCTGAGCGTCATCACTCGTGCAATCTTCCAGGTTGTATAACTTCTTTCCATGAAGGTCTGCTTTTAATCGTGGCTCATTCAATTGCAATTAGTCCACAATTCAACTGGCTGCAACACCAGAATGTATAACTCTGATCTTAACGCCATCTCTACTGGTTTCCTTTTTTAAAAAGGCTGAATTTCAAAATGTTGCTATTAAGCTATTCAGAGTTTCAGTTAACACAACTTTCTCCCATATGAAACTGATCAAGCCCTGAGCTCAGCCTCAGAGTCTTTCCTATGTCCCATCATTAATAGAAATTCAAAGCGTGGTTTCGGGGTCCTTTTTAGTGGTGGCACCAAAGCTTTGACATGACTTCCCTGGTGAGATCCATCAGGCTCCCTCTCTCCATGTGTTGTTCAGACAGGCTTTCAAAATTCACTCGTTCAAGCAGGCTTCCAATACTTAATGATCGGCTGTTTGGGGACAGGAATACTGTATCCATGTATGTCCAGTTTTGTAAATAATAATCATTTGATTATTCAAAGTCATGAAATACGTTTTATTTTTCTTTGATTTATCAAATCAATCAAATCAAATCTTTTATTACGGTCCAGAGACCCAACAATTCATTACAAAACAATACACAATTTCGACAGCCCACCTTCAGGTTACACAAGCATTTTGTTCAGACTTAGGAATAGGGATCATTGGTTCTTGCAACCACCGATAGAAACTTCGCCACTGCTAAATTACTTCCAAGATCTTGTATGATGTAATGTAAGCCCTAGATAGCTGAAATATTTAACCTGTTCAAGGTTATGGCCATCCAACACCCAATTTAACCGGGAGAAGCTTCTTTTGAATACTAAGATTTTTGATTTCCCATAGTTAAGCCATTTTCAAGACAGTAATCAGAAAACTTCCTTAGCAGATGTTTCAAACCTGGTCTGGAATGTGAAATGATGGCCGCATCATCTGCATATAGCAACAAGGGGGTCCGTCTCATTCCTATTTTTGGAAGGTGTCCGTCTGTGTCCATAAGGCTCTCTTCTAGGTTGTTTAAAAATAGACAAAACAATGTGGGGGCCAGGATGCATCCCTGTCTCACCCCCCTAGTCACCTCGATATTGTCTGATAACTACCCCTGACGACCGCATCGAACCTGCAATTTGGTTCCATTATATAGAGCTTTTATGAGGAAGAGAAGTCGTTTGTCCTGTAATATCAAGTCTAATTTGGACCATAGCTGGGATCTGGGGATGGAATCAAACGCTGATTTCAGATCCATGAAGGCCATCTTTGATTTAATTTGGTTTTTACATGCACGGGAAAATGAAGATAAAATGAGAATGGTCCCGACTGCTAGCTAAGCATCAAGTAGGTGTAAGGAGATCTCCTATAGAGAATAATTCTTGGCATCTTCCGGAAGCACTGGTAGTCTGCTTTCCACAACTGAAGTAAAACTGGAAGATAAATTCCCAGTGTGAATATTTTACGTTTCAGTTACCAACGTTTGGCATGGAGTGAGTGTAAAATCAGAATAAGTGAATTGTGGAGTCGGGCAAAACTTGAGTCAACCTTTGCTAATGGAATTTGAAGAAGTACGAAGAGCCTTTCGTACAAACCTCTTCTCTAATGCTATGCTTCCATTTGGTTTGATAGACAAAAGGATGGCCTTGGTTCCTTATGATGACACGGCTGCTTGGGGGATGCAGAAGTTACACAAGTCTTCCTCTACATACTGTTTTGCCAACCACACCATCGAGATCCAGCAGAACTGGAAGCAGCTGGGTGTGGCAGCTGTTGTGTGGGACGCGGTCCGTATAATTTAGCACTTATTCATTTTCTGACACATTGCTGTTTAAAGATGACCCTTTGCTGTTTAAAGGTGGGCATTAATAGTCCCTTGTCCAGCCCCCCACCCCACCCCAATTCCTAAATCAGTACCGGTAGTTCTTCAATGCTTTTGTAGCCTGATCCTGTGCGTGCTTACTAACAATGGATTTAGTGGCGCTGTGGGTTAAACCACAGAGCCTAGGGCTTGCCGATCAGAAGGTCGGTGGTTTGAATCCCCGTGGCGGGGCTCCCATTGCTCGGTCCCAGCTCCTGCCAACCTAGCAATTCGAAAGCACATCAAAGTCCAAGTAGATAAATAGGTACCGCTACAGCGGGAAGGTAAAGGGCGTTTCCGTGCGCTGCTCTGGTTCGCCAGAAGCGGCTTAGTCATGCTGGCCACAGGACCCGGAAGCTGTACGCCGGCTCCCTCGGCCAATAAAGCGAGATGAGCGGCGCAACCCCAGAGTTGTCCGCAACTGTACCTAACGGTCAGGGGTCCCTTTATCTTTACCTCCAAATTATTGTATAGTAGTCCTGCCATAGTAACGATGGTCTAATCTAGTTGTCCTAATAATCTTATCTGTAGTTGTGGTGTTGCTTAAACTATTATTTGGGTAGCAGAGAAACTGATAAAACCTGATATGGATGTTCTCTGCACACTGAACTGTTGATCTTCAACGCCACACATTTCAAAAGAGACCATGGAGGATGAAACTCATACTGTAAATGTTTAAAGAAACACCTTACACATTTATCATCCACTGTATCCTGTGTTCTTAATGTTTTGGCATAGTTTCAGATGACAGTATACTGCACTGTCGTCATAGACCCTCTTACCTGAGAGTAAGTCATGTTGAACACATAAATAGACATGTATAGGATCACACTGCCATCTGTTTGGGTGCTGATGGTACAGGCTTTCTACAGAATGAGCCATTAAAAAAATAAAATAAAAATAAAACCCTGATATTTCTTGTCTTTCTGTTGAGTGCTGGAAAAACGCTCTTGTTGTAAGCTGTCCTCATTTTATTGTACACGAAAGAAAGATTAGTTCTTTCATCCTCTCTTAACAAGGTGTGATCTGTTCAGGGATATGAAATCTCACTGGATGTGTGTACCTTCTTTCAAAAAATCAGTTTTAACTTGGCAGCTAACTTTCCTACCTGAAGAAGATAAATTTATGAGTAGCCAAACAGACAGATCATTAGTACGGTACAGCCCTCTGGTACCAAGGAGACCGAATTCTTCTCTTTAGTGTATATTTGTCAAAAAGTACAGTTTTAAATAGCTCACAATCCGCTGAGCAGAGTAACTTCACTAGAAATTAATAATTTGCAGTTAAATCCTCATTTTAGGCAGGGACATCCAGACTTCCAGTTTTAACCTCCCCAGTCCCTCTGAGTATTTAGGTCCGAAGAATAATAATATTCTGGTTTGCCTGCACTTCACAGCTGTTTGTCGCCCTCAACTTTTTTGCAAGCTTGTCATGTGACCCATATGAGCAACGCTGTGATTTGGCATTAACCTAAATAACATTCCTTTTAATTATATTTTTTCCCCTTTCGGGTGCCCAGGCTGTGGTCTTGTGTACTTTCTTGGAGATGGGAGGCATTGATCTACAAGGACGCCTGGTGATTGAGTTAGGAGCCGGAACAGGCTTGCTGGGAATTGTAGCTGCGTTGCTTGGTAAGTTTCTCTTTGCAAAAACTGGGGCTGATGTGGCCTATTAAGTTCATCTGACAGTGATTCTGAGTTACATTGTTTTCCTTGGGTGCTGTTCACTGCAGAGCACAAATCCCTTTTTATTGTGTTTTTTTGGGGGGGTGTGTGTTGGGGGATCCTATACCAGACATGTTTATTTTGCAGCCATCCCAAGATTTAGCCTTTTCACACTGCAATCCTATATACACATATCTGGGTGCAAGTCCAGTCCAACTCATCTCCAGTTGATATACCATTTATGACTCTAAACCAAGATAACCTTTCAACTCTAGAATTGCAACCACTTGAATTACTGCTGCACGGCATTTGTGGGGCTGCCTTGAAACTTCAGCTGACCCAAAATGGGGCTGCAAGGTTATTAACAGGGACTTGCTGATAATGGATTAGCATAGCAATGCAGTGATAGAAAGATGAAAGCATAATATTCTTTTATTGAGCATTAGAACACACTCTTGGTCGGGATAGCTTGGCTGAATGGCATGACTGGGCCGTACTGACCATTAATAATAATTATTAGAAGCCAAGTTACAGGGAACCAGGCAGAGGGCCTTCTCGGTAGTGGCACCCGCCCTGTGGAACGACCTCCCACCAGATGTCAAAGAGAACAACAACTACCAGACTTTCAGAAGACATCTGAAGGCAGTCCTGTTTAGGGAGGCTTTTAATGTTTAATAGATTACTGCATTTTAATGTTCTGTTGGAAGCCGCCCAGAGTGGCTGGGGAAACCCAGCCAGGTGGGCGGGGTATAAATAATAAATTAATTATTATTATTATTATTATTATTATTATTATTATTATTATTACGAACATGAGTTTACATAGGAATCAACACGAGAAATGGTTTTGTTGTTTGGGGAAATAAACCTGTGTTTTGAAACTTGCGCTGGACACCGGCAATTTGTCTCCATGCATTTGATTTCTCCTTCTCCTTCTCCTTCTCCTTCTCCTCCTCCTCCTCCTCCTCCTCCTCCTCCTTTTTGGCACGTTAGGGGCTCAAGTGACAATCACAGACAAGAAGGCAGCCTTGGCTCTACTGGAGTCAAACGTCCAAGCTAATTTACCTGCTGACGTCCGGCCAAGGACAGCAGTAAAGGAACTGACTTGGGGCCGAGACTTGGGGAGCTTCTCTTCAGGAGGATATGACTTTATCTTGGGAGCAGACATCGTTTACCTGGAAGAAACATTTGCCGATCTTCTTGAAACACTGGACCATCTCTGCTCTGAACAGACGGTGATCCTACTATCATGCCGCCTCCGTTATGAGCGAGACCACAAGTTCCTGAAGATGTTGAATGAGCGGTTTTCAGTATACGAGGTGCACTACGACCCTAGTAATGATGTGCATATATTCAGAGCACAGAGGAAAGCCCAGAAGGCAGATCTGTGATTAGTTTGTGAACTCTTGTATAGTCATTCCCGCCACCTGCCACTTGCAATCATACCTGGACCAAACAACTTAATTTAGGCCTTTCATCCAGCCATTCCTCCTGTTTTTCCCCCATCCCGATCATGGTAACTCAGGTAATCTAACCAAATTATAAATGGACCAATGAATTATTAGTATGCAAGGGCCAAGCCTGCCATTGAGGAAACGTAGGACCTGCTGGCTTCAAGTAAATGGAAAAATCCAATTAGATTAAGAATAGTTCACCTCTGTTTCCCGCTGGTGTGTTAAGCTATGCTGCTCAGAACTACATCTCAATGCACTTCCCCCAATGGAACAGCAAATCTAAATTATGCAGTGTATTGGGGGGGATGTGATATCCACAAGGAAATATTTGGCTATATTATGTAAAAACAAACCAGTTTTACTGTTTGTGTACTTGGAGAGAATGAATCACTTAGCAATTTTCTATCAGGCTAACAACTGGAACAATGACCAATCATGCAATAGAGAAATAATATACCAAAACATAAGGGGAGTTATTGATCTGCCTTCCTAATAGAATGTTTAAATTCTTCTAGATATTTCGCATGAGACTAATTAGTCTAACATCATTCATTCATTATTATTTAGAGTTGCCTAGTTCCTTAGAAATTCATTCTGTAATATGTTCACAAATATGCTTCATTAGTTGTTTTTCTATAATCAAGTTTGTAATTTATAATTAATCAGTGCACATTCAAGCGGTCCAGTAATTTTATTTATCAAGTCTAAAGGTGATACCGGTACAAATCTGCATTAATTCTTTTAAGTGGATCCCTATTATTTTACCAAAAAGTAAAATTGTAATACATTAGTTAAGTAAATCACTAATCTACATTTAATAAAGTTTCCCCTCTGCTAATTCAAATCTGCCAATGTAGAATCAGAACCACCCCCAATCCAGCATCAGTTATCAGTAAGCAAGTCCAATTACAGTAAAAACCGTGATATCATAAATAACCCAGAAGTCAACTAATAACTGAAGTCTTTTTCAAACGTAATTTCAAGGTCATCAAGTACGTATACAGCAATATCTTCTTTGAATAGTTTTTTTTAATGTCCAGAAAGTCTGAGTGTATATCCAAATAAAGTTCTGTTCCCAGTAAACTTATCTGTGTCCACAATTAGATTCACACACACACACATATATCTAACATGTAAGTATGTCTTATATTAAATTAAAGTTTGTCTCGAAATTTGGAATTAGTTAAGGTCTAATTTAAAGTTGTGATGCTTTCTGTTGCAATTCAAAAATAGACCCTTCCCTCAAAAGCTTTCCATGAGATTAGATTTACTCCTGAAACTATTAAAAGAAAAAGATGAATCCATTTCTTACCCAAACATCATGTGATGAAGAGAGCGGAACGTGAGAGTGCTGTCCATTGTCAATCATCGCAATTGGAAAGTGATCTGATCAATAAAGTGCACTTATCTGCTTAGTGACTTGTAAAATTCTGGTACTCTCATGTGGAAGAGGTTCTTACAAGTAAGTTGTTACTGCCTGATAGAGATAGTAATACTTGATAGTTGTAAATCATTCCACAGAAGTAGAAAGTCAATAAAAATGTTTGATGTTTTGCAAAGAAATGTCCGATGTTTGATTAGTTTTTCAACAGAAGGATACAACCAGGCAGGTGTACTCAAGAGGTAATCTCACTGACTTCTGAATCTGAACTCCTCCACTTAAACATGCCTGCAGAGGGAGTTGCCAAGTTCCATCCCGATCAGCAGAGTGCAACCAGAAATCCAGAATTTTCATATGAACACATGGCCCAATTGCGCTGTGGTCCCTTGGAGTGGATCCCAAGTACTGTGAGCAGACTGAAAAGAGCTGCATGTGCAGTGGGAGCAGGAGAGCAGTTCTCTGGTTGGGAGGTTCTGCAGCAGTCCTTCTTCCACGTGTAGCAGTAGAAGAGAAGAAGAAGAGTTTGGATTTGATATCCCGCTTTATCACTACCCGAAGGAGTCTCAAAGCGGCTAACAGTCTCCTTTCCCTTCCTCCCCCACAACAAACACTCTGAGGTGAGTGGGGCTGAGAGACTTCAAAGAAGTGTGACTAGCCCAAGGTCACCCAGCAGCTGCATGTGGAGGAGCGGAGACGCGAACCCGGTTCACCAGATTACGAGTCTACTGCTCTTAACCACTACACCACACTGGCTCTCACTGGCTCTCAAGAGAACATTTGGACCAAATCCATTCAAGAAGCACAAGAGTGTCCCTAGCTGAACACAAAACACCTCCCGTCCTGCATGTAACAGGATGCTTTGGGGGTCCCAAAACTTCCTAAAGCAGTGATGGCTAACCTTGACACTCCAGATGTTTTGGGACTACAACTCCCATCATCCCTGACCACTGGTCCTGTTAGCTAGGGATGATGGGAGTTGTAGTTCCAAAACATCTGGAGTGTCAAGGTTAGCCATCACTGTTAAAGAGTGGAAAGCACATCTTGTCATCAACTGTGCAAATGTAACAAGGGTGAACAAATCTTTAAAGTTCTACACGTTCTCATTTTTAAGCTGCACCATTCTTTTGTTCCTATGGTTCAGGCACTAGGTAAAGGTAAAAGGACCCCTGACTGTGAAGTCCACTTGTGGACGACTCTGGGGTTGCGGCGCTCATCTCACTTTACTGGCCAAGGGAGCCGGTGTTTGTCTGCAGACAGCTTCTGGGTCATGTGACCAGCATGACTAAGCCGCTTCTGGCAAAACCAGAGCAGCGCACGGAAACGCTGTTTACTTTCCTGCCGGAGCGGTAAGTCCTAGGCTCAGTGGTTTAGACCACAGCGGCACCTGCATCCTATTCGGTTCAGGCACTACCTAATAGCAATAAAAAAGGGACGCAGGTGGTGCTGTGGGTTAAACCACAGAGCCTAGGGCTTGCTGATCAGAAGGTAGGTGGTTCGAATCCCCGCGATGGGGTGAGCTCCCGTTGCTCGGTCCCTGCTCCTGCCAACCTAGCAGTTCGAAAGCACATCAAAGTGCAAGTAGATAAATAGGTACCGCTGCAGCGGGAAGGTAAACGGCCTTTACGTGCGCTGCTCTGGTTCGCCAGAAGCTGCTTAGTCATGCTGGCCATATGACCTGGTAGCTGTACGCCAGCTCCCTCGGCCACTAAAGCGAGATGAGCGCCACAACCCCAGAGTCGGTCACAACTGGACCTAATGGCCAGGGTCCCTTTACCTAACAGCAATAAAAGCAGCTGTTTAAAGTAACTGAAGTTTTTTGAAACAGCTCTTTGTGGGATTTAGAGCTGAATCAGTTCACAAATTCAGTCTTCAGCTTTTCCAGCCTAAGTAAAGCCATTCCATCGCAACCTGTATGCTGTGGAGCACTTTTGTGCTGTAGGATTCGACAATCCATCCTAGGGCACATGCTCAGTTTGAGCTGGATCTAAGGTTGAGCTGAAAAACCCTAATGACCTGCCCCACCCCACCCTGGCAGAGACAATAGCCATCTACCCCTGGAAGCTTGTGTTGTAGAATCGTAGAATTAGAAGGGAACTCCAGGATCATCTAGTCCAGGCACGTCCAACAGGTAGATCGTGATCTACTGGTAGATCAGTGGCTTTCCTCCTCCCTTAAAAAAGCTACACAATTTAGACCTTCCAGTAGCACCTTAGAGACCAACTAAGTTTGTTCTTGGTATGAGCTTTCGTGTGCATGCACACTTTTGGTGTGCATGCACACGAAAGCTCATACCTAGAACAAACTCAGTTGGTCTCTAAGGTGCTACTGGAAGGATTTTTTTTTATTTTGTTTTGACTATGGCAGACCAACATGGCTACCTACCTGTAACTGCAATTTAGACCTGAACCCCTTAAAAATGGGCTTTCCTCTTCCCTAAAAAAAGCTCAACAACTTAAGACCTGAAGCCCCCAAAAGGGGGTAGATCACTGCCAGTTTTTAACACTGAGAGTAGATCGCAGTCTCTTGGGAGTTGGCCACCCGATTCTAGTCCAACCGTCTGCAACTCAGGAATATGCAGCCGTCCCTTTATGCGGGGGGGAACCTGCAACCTTGGCATTATCAGCACCATTCTGAGGAAAGTGGCACAAGTGATCTGTGCTATTATTCTGGTGCAAAATGTGGAGCTGGGCGGTTAGGAGGGGCCGTTGCTATGGTTTCTACAAATTTCTTCAGCCCAGCCTCCCCATTTCCTAGTCAAGGGAGCAGCTTTTTCCCCATTTCTTCCCTCCCGTTAATAATAAAAGATAACGTCATTTTTGTGGGTGTGCCAGGGACATGAATGGGAATTAGATGTGGCACTTTTGTGGGCCCATCTTTACCATTCTCCATGTTCCCTTGGGCCGCTGGTACGTCTAGATTAGGGGAGCTTTCCGCAGGTGTTCTGAAGTACATCTGGTGGCATAAACTCTCCTGCTAGCATACCTGCTAGCATACCTGCCTCTTAGCCCTTAGGCTTCCAAGCTTGAGAGACAGTATACATATGATTGGGCCCTCAGAGCATTTCTATTTTAACGTTTTGCTCTTAAGTGGTCAAGTGGCAAGTATTGCTGAAGTCAACGGCATCAAGATAAATGACCCTCCTTCTCTGAAGAAAAGAGACTTCAAATTGATTTTAAAAGCATGTTTATGTGTCTGCACATAAATGTGTAAAAAGGGTGTTATGACAGTTTATACCACAAACTTTACAGTAAGAAAAAGCACTTTTATGACAATTCACAAATTCACAAGGATCACTTTAATATACAAAGCAATTACTAGCATTCTGAAACACAAAGCAGTTAGTATGTACACAATGTTAATAAAAAGCAGTGTAACTCAGTACATTTTTTTGGGGGGGGATAAACGCACAAAAGGATAATTACAAAATTAAAACAGGGATGTTTCTAGGAAATAGAGGATTCTCAAATGAAATTAACCCATCCCCAGTTCATATTTCTTTGCTCAGCAATTTAATTTCAAGAGAAAACTTTTTTCAAAGTTCAATACCCTGTTTTGTGCTGATTGTTTTGGGTGAAGAATCAGAAATGGGGGTGAATTTTAGTTTCTCTTAAATAAAAATAGCATAGCCATCCCCATTCCAGAAACTTGAAATTTTGCATTGTGATTTCTTCATGTGTAAACTGCCTTCCAAACATAACGAAGGAGCTTTAGGGAAGGTGCTTCACTTGCACAACTTTCTCTCGTGTGTGTTCTTGCAAGCAGAATGGTCATACATAAAGTCGTAGGGTTGTAAATGGAATTGAAGGTCTAGCATTTGGTTTATTTCAGAACAGAAATAATTATATTACACAGACATGGAGTGGCATCTGGCTGAAGTGCAACTGGTAGAAAACATTTGAAAAACAATCTCCCAATTATTTATCATGACCTTATTGAATACAATCAAATTGTTTTAGGTCTCCTCTCCTCTTTCTTCCTGCCTCAGAATTGTCCATCAAATCAATATGTGGCCAAGGCTCAAGTGATTGACTGATACAGTAGTATCTTGCTTAGAATGAGACAGCCAATGGTTGTTTTTAAATCCGCACCAATCTCTAACTCGATTCCATCATCAACAGGTCAATCAGGAGGAGAAATTCAAGTGAGGAGGAGAACCTCCAGATAATTAGAGAGGTTTGATGTGCCTTGGGTTCAATGTGAGGCTAAGAGGCCACATGTAAACAATACAGCATAGTTATTGTGGTAGGTAGTGGTGACTGGGTCATATTCAGAAAGCACTGCAAGTGAATGGCAACCATAGGACCTCAGTGCTTAATTTTTGCAGCCACGTATCCATAAATGAATGAGCTAAATCCCAGTGCAGTTGTTCTCAGTTGTCTCATTACACTGGGGTAAGCTACAGATCCCCTTGACACCTAGCATCTCGGAAATAAATGCTCCATTGGTGAAAACTTACGTGTGCACACAAACCCTGAGAAAGTGAGTAAAAGGGTACACCTCGCAGGTATAAGCAAGGAAGGGATTAAAAGTAACAATCCTGAACAAACCCTCCTAATTTCTGACTCTGTAAACATGACTTTAAAATGTACAACCACTTACTTCAAGCTAGCAGGGACCTGCATTTGCAGTACCAAAAATACAATTGTGCTATAAAAAAAAACTCTGTCCGTTTACCTAGGTTTACATACATTTTGAGGTTGCATTGTTTCAGGATGCAAATACTGTATATCAGAATTAAATATTTGGGATTGCGTTCTGATATGCCGCCTACCGATTTCTCATCTTGCAGTGAAGCCATGCAATAATTCTTAAGCCATAGTGAGCATGGAAGATGAACGTATCACAAGACAGTGCACTGCTAAAATTTCAGCACCATATATTTAACAGTTCCAAGCTGGCTGTGCTTCTCAATGTGCTCAGAACAGAGGTTGGTGTACTTTTTATCTAGAAAATTTAGAAGACTTGATAAAATCTATCCATAGGCATAAAGTATGCAACCATGGGTTTATAGTATATAAAAATAAACCCATTTTAAGAGTCTTAAACTTTACACCAGCTCATCTTAATTGCCAGCAGGAAATACTCAAGAGTTGTGCTTTCTGATAAATCTGGGTGTGTTATGTAGCTTCACTCTTTAAGGAAAACAAATCCATGCATCTTACATTTTTCTCATGAGGATTCGATCCTTGAAACGTTCAGTTCTATTCACAAACTACAAAATGAATTTAGTATCACCAAAATTTAGTTTCCCCTTTTCTCATACGATTGTCCCAGTAATTAAATACGATCCTCTGCCGCGTTTCTAATGCCATTAAAAGGACTGTAATCTTCCTAACTTCCACTGGCCTGTAGGTTTTTGGTCCTGCCCTGCAGATCCCCCTGCAAGAATTGCCTCTTTTAAAGTTTATCCTGAGAGTCAGCTAAAAGTAATGAGATGTTTACAAATAGCAGGACCACAATAAATATGCTAGACGCTCTTCAGATTAAGAGCCAAGCTGCATGATCAATACCCTCAAAGGCATTTGGATTGTGACTGTACTTGCTACTTCACACTGCAGATGGCAACTGAAATGTTTGCCTCGTCACAACAACATGCCCACACTGAGATGTCAGTGGAAGGCTATAGTATACCCTTCTCCATAACACTAGTTTTTTATGGGCAGGATTTTTAAAAATACATGTGGGAGCACAATCAAACATTCAACCTCCACCTGCAAAGTTGTACATTCTAGCATTCAACAACACCCAAGGCTGCAGGTCATGTATTTGAGCTCATAACCAAAACTGATTTTGGTCACACTGCAAGTTCTCACCTTACTGGGAATCATTTAGCTTCAGATAATTGTTTCTGAAATAGAGACGCTATAGAACCACCAAACTTGCTTAGATGGATGTGTGCTTTCACACTCAAGCAATGCTGCTGACAACAGCTGGAGTAAGATACTAGAAACCACACAAAAGCAAGAAAACTGGAAAATGTTTTTCTCACCAAAAAAAAAAGGGGGGGGTCATTAGTTCCCTTTGTATAAAGCAAATATTTTCCTTTTATTTAATTTTTTTTTGCCTTAATGTATAGCTGCCGAAGAAACAAAGCACAAAAGTGAAGAATCTGGGGGAAGAGAGGATCTTAAAATGGCTGACATAATTCCATAATTCACTTTCTAAAAAAATACAAATTGCAGTGAAATAAAATCACTAAATATGGGTAAGTGAACAACAATACAACATATCAATAAGCGCCAGAAGAATGTAGCTCAAACAAGAGGCTGAAGCGTGTGTATTAACACGCATGCACATTCTCTCTCTCTCACACACACACAGAGTAAAACTTTTTTTCTGACCTCAATATACTATAATACTCAGCATTCCTGACTTAAAAGCTCTCAGAGCTATAGATTATATACTGTGTATATATATTTTATATATGTACATATTTTATACATACGCATTTTCCAAGAATATCTGTTAGAAGAGCACCCTGGGCAATATTTTAATTGCCTACATGGTACCTTTAATTTTGTAAAAGATAGAAACTGTACTTGAAACCAGACCTATGTATGATGACTACAATGGAGCTAGCCCTTTCTACACCTCCCCCCCCCAATTAAGCCTGGCAACTCACTTAGTATTTTAGCAAAATTTCTGTTGAGCGGCAAAGCGGCCAAATGCAAAACAACCAGGCAAGACAATCTTGCTGTTTGTTCAATAAATTAGCAATATACAAAATAAGGGTTTGCTTGTTTTTCGCATTGTCTACAGTTCCTTTTGGCTGTTAGAATTACAATGGACATACCAGTGAGGTCTGAACTTGGGTTACCGAAAACATAAGAAATAGGAAATTGTTGTATTTTGTAAGAAATGCCAGATATCTCGGTACTGGGTAAGTAAAAACTGACAGATGTTATTTTATTGCTGGTGAAAGATTCCAGAATGAAAACCCTGAATTGACCTATAGACGAGCCACACTAGATTCTGCAAGCAGTTCATGTTGAGCCTCCTTTGACCGAATGGAACCTGGGAAAGGCTGCAATGAAGTGTAGGGTCAGCCCCACCACAACCCATTTGCCTGCTGATCTCTCTTGCTGAAATGCAACTCTCTCAGCTAATTGCAAGAGGTGCCAAGAACATAGCGAGCAGAGAGTTATGGTGGTTGCTTTCCTGATGAACACATTTTAGATTATTACATAATGTTTAAACAGATTATCTGACACATCAACAGCCAGCATTGAAAGAGGCTTTCTCAAACCAAGATCAACACATACAATGGTTTTCAATGAGGTTAGCAATTTGAGAAAATCAGCAGAGATCATGATTCTAGCAAAATTTCCGGGGGGGACGGGGACAAACCTCACAAGGCAGGTAAAAATTGTGGATTTGAGTTCTCCATAATCTATCATCCCATTTCTTTGTAGGAATCTGCTTTTGTTTTGTTTAAAAAGTATTATGATGTGAGAATTAAAGGGTTTCTAAAATGGCAGGACTTATTTTTGTTCAAAATGTCTGTTTTTTATCCAACAGCAGGAGGAAAAGTTTGCCTTGCAAATAAAAATAAGCTGCTTAAAATATGAGGCTTGATAACTTTTTATATTCTTTAATTCTAAATATTTTGTGACATGCCATACAAACAAATTTTGTCTTCATCTGATAAAAGGGTAAATTATCAAGATTTGCACTTATTTTCATAAAAAAACAAATGCACTATTAAGTAAAATAGCTATCTACAGATTATTGCTACAGGTGTTAGATTTAACTGATAAAACATTGCAATATGCCATGTTGGTTTTATCACCTTTAAGAAGATCTGTTAACTAATATTCTTTCAGCAGCAGGCTTATTTTATGTGCAGGCTTTTATAGATGAGGATCAAAATAACTGCTGGGATTAGAGATTCGAAATAACTTCATGTTTTCTCAAATAATTCCATTCTGCCTCCAGAGAACTGATTCCACCTCCAAGTAGCCAAAGAACATAGCTTGAACAAAGGAATTTCTAATGTTGAACAGCCGATTTGCTGCCTTAAATCATATAATATTGATTAATCACATTACTGATTCCTGCAACATACTTTAGGGGAAGTTTTTTCTTTTTACTCCTTAGGGTTTGAATGTCTGCAGATGAGAAACTTTTACTCAGATCCAGCTTGATCCCTAAATGACACAGAGTCCTACTGAAATCAGATAGCTTAACTGGGATGCAGGTCTGGCTGATGACTTAGGTTTAACATGTCAGCAAAGTTCAGTTTCACACCATCTGTGTGCACAATAGGGTAGATTAAAAAATAAATAAATTCTCTACCAGGTCATCTGCACAACAAAGTGTTAACATTCACTCCTTTCTTCACTAAAGTATGCACTGCTAGTGGTTGCCTTGTATAACATCGCCTCTGGATAATGCAAAACAAAAATGGTGTTTTAATGAATTATTCTGTATGATAATCTCATGGACTTCTAAGCTAAAGCAGAACGTTACCGTTCCTGCTCTACCGCTTGCTAGGCGTCCATGTCCCCTTAGGATATCATAAGCCTTAGATGATTTCTTTACGGGCAATCGATAGACTGAACACATGAAATCTCTTTTTATATATATATATATATATATATATATATAAACCAGGAAATCAATGGAATCATCTTTTATCATATAGAAAACTATCTAAAAAACAGATGGAGGTTACAGGTGACTATCCCACCTTCTCCCCAACCCTTCTCTATATGCTCATTTATTTCCTACTGGGTACATACCTACATACCTGAAGTACATGTCTTTTGGCATCATTCTACCACGTAGCTGCAACTGTAAAGTTTGATAATGGACGTTTGAAACCATGCAATAATTTGGCAACCATACCTTCCTCAGAGCATACCTTGGGTATGTATCCAGCCCACATAATACTTCAGGGCAGAGCCTCGGGATAACCATCTCTGAGGGGTTCAGATGAGCTCAGGGTTTAATTCTTGAAAGCATTATGAAATAACCCCCTCTCTGCGCGCGCACACAAAAAACAAAACCCAACTTCAGAAGTGAACGTTATTATTCCTCGAAGAAGATGGGAGATGAGGGAAGTCTGTTCTCTTTCTTCTCAACCAGGATGCACTGTGGTGAAAATAATTCGGGGGAAGGGAGAGGGAAGGTGGGGGAGAAGTGGAGGCAGGTGTTTCAACATTCACAGTTTAATGCAAAGCACAGACGAATAAAATTCTGCAGTTGCTTTCAGGCAGTTTTGCGCGTAGAAAAAAAAAAAGAGAGAAATGTTTAGAAAATAAAAAGTCCACTTTGTCTTTCTGGCAGTCACCAAAGCAGTCTTTCTCTGACATTAACAAACCAAAAATGGGGATCTAAAATTAATCCGATTTGTGGCAATAAAGGTCCTTAAGTGCTTTTAGCTCTTCAATCAATGTCTTGTTTTGGTTTTCAAGCACAGCTACTCTGTTTTCTAGACATTTGACATATTCCTTTTTCTTCCTGCGGCACTCGCGTGCTGCTTCCCTGTAGGCAAAACAGAATATGAAAGCTCAAGTCAATTATGTTCACTGATTTTAAACTGATAAAACTGAGGCAGAACTAACTGAATAGTATAATATTTTTCATTTGTTTGGGAGTAGAATAAACACAATTCTTCTTTATGGACAGTTGAGCAACAGGCTTCTTTGTGGTAGTGGCAAATCACTATTGCTTGCCTAACCTATCAGGAACCTTCTGAAGCAAAGGGAGGTAATTTCACAAATGCCATTCAACTGTATGGATCAACTGTATGGTATATATTTTGCATTTGGTGTTATTTCCCCTTTTTGCATGTACTCTGGCTTAAATTCAAATTGTTGGTAAATTGTAAGGAATGTTTGCATTTGGTGTTATTTTCCTTTTCTGGACTGCTTTTTTAGCTAGGTAATTTTGGGATGTGGTGAGAGGAGGAAGGTACCACACAAACCAACTTTTCTTGCCCTTCATGCTGAGGGATACAGACTGGTGTGTATTGAAGCTACCTTTCGGAGCCACATTTTTGCTTGTTTTATTTTTCAGGCACAGCCAAATTTCTGCCACACCCTCAGTTCCACCTGGTAACAAATCCTTCTGCAGGATTGTGGGGAGCCGAGTAGAGTGTGTGTGTGTGTGGAGGGGTCTGCTGGTCCACCTCAGGCAAAAAGATGTCTTGGGCCAGTCCTCCAGAGCACACAAACCTGTTCTTCATTAGGCGGACTTCTCTCTTCCGTGCTGCTTCCTCTGCTGGCTGGGTGGGAAGCGCTGGGGAGGATGCCATCACGACACCAGGTGCAATGGTGCTTGTAGGTGCTGTGCGAATTTGGTAGGTCTGGACATCTCCTGAGGCAGCTAAGAGAAAGATAGATAGATAGATATTTACAGCCATAGGCCCATACAAATAAAACACATAAGTAACAACTTATGCCAGGTAGGTGCGTCAGCCGCTATAGCATATCACATACCACAATCATCCAAAATGATGTTAAAAGAATAAAACTAGGTGAGAATAAATGCGTATTTACAATAAAATGAAATAACATAATAAATCTTAACTAGTTTTGCAGCAATCCTTTACGATGCTTTTGGGAAAGAACAGCAACCAGGTACCTTGCCACTTGCAAGGTCATATGAGTATCCTTGTCTTGCAAGATTTGGGCAAGGTGAGATTCTGCTGGGGTACCATCTAGTTTTTGGATTATCGGACCCAGTAGATTTGCCCGTGGCGCGCTGAACAAGGGACAAGCAAACATAATATGCTGAAGAGATTCCACTGACTCCTTGTCACAGTCACATAGGGCAGAGACTTGGCCCTTTGAAAATCTATGTCTCAGAACATTGGCGGGGAAGACATTAAATCTCGCTTTAGTAAAGGCAAATCTATGGGAAGCAGTGGAAAGGGAGGAGAGGTATGATGGGACGCACTGAGTTAAGGTAATGCCAATGTTCTGCGGCGAACAAACCCCCTCCCCAACATGTGATTTTGCTGCAGATTGATGTCATCCAGTCTTTGTCGGATCAGTCTCTGCGCAGTATTTAGATCTAATTTTAGGGACTCTTGAGGGGGAGATTCCATAGCACAAGAGTTTGGCATGAATTTTACTAGTCCAGGGGCTAGAGAATTCATCTTGCCATAAGCATTGGACAAGATAGTGGCTTGGTAGTCTAAGCTGAGAAAAAAAGCATGGGGGAATGCAGGGGTATTAGGTCTGACAGCTCTGGAAGCCTACACGGGGGGGGGGGAGGGGAGACCACCTGTAATTTCAGACGGATAACCTCTCCCCGCATTACCTGAAGCTGCATGGTTGAGGACACCTTCGTGTTGCTTCCGTGCTGTGCTGCAAATGTGTAAAGCTTCTGCCTATGTGGCTGGGCTAAATGTACATACAGTGGTATCTCAGGTTACATGCGCTTCAGGTTACAGACTCCGCTAACCCAGAAATAATGCTTCAGGTTAAGAACTTTGCTTCAGGATAAGAACAGTTTCAGGTTAAGAACGGACCTCCGGAACAAATTAAGTACGTAACCAGAGGTACCACTGTATTTGCGTAACATGTAAATGATGTCAAAACAAAATAAAAAATAAAAAATTTCCTTCCAGTGGCACCTTAGAGACCAACTAAGTTTGTTCTTGGTATGAGCTTTCGTGTGCATGCACACTTCTTCAGATACACTGAAACAGAAGTCACCAGACCCTTATATATAGTGAGAGGGTGGGAAGGGGTATTACTCAGAGGGGTGGTGGGAATGGGTGATAGGCTGATAGCTGTGGTAAACCTGCTGACGACTGTTAACGACTGCAATTGGCCTTACAGGAAAAAGCAAGGGGTGAGAAGGTTAAAAATAGCTTTGTCATGTATAATGAGATAAGAATCCAATGTCTTTGTTCAGACCCGGTCTCTCCATGGTTTTAAGCTTGGTAATGAGTTGCAATTCAGCAACTTCTCTTTCTAGTCTATTTCTGAAATGTAAATGATGTGTCTGCCTCTTTCTCCCCATCTTACTTGCGTCTGCTGCTTTGCTCATCCCTGCCCGTTCTTTCTTTTTGATCCCGCTTCATATGGCCTCCTCGCACCCTAGCTCTCTCTTCTGCTTCTCTTGCCCAGACCGTTCTCCAATTCAGTAGATCACCCCACTTCCAGACTGCCGGCATTGCTGCTTCCACCGGGCCCCTCCTGACTCTTCACAATCAACCCTTTCCCAGTCTCCACCATCCTTTTCTGCAGCCATTGCTACTGCTCCTTCCTACGCAGAACCTTTGTCAAATTATAGGCTTCTGCTGTGCACAGCTGTTTCCTCCTGTGTTTCTCCCTGACTCCTTATTTTCAAAGCCATTGCTCTTTTTTTCATCAGGCTTGACCAGACACATAATTGTTTTTGTGTGTGTTAGTGAACAGTCATGTTCAATTAAACTTAAAATTAACCCTAGGGACTTTCAAGGAGCAAGAAGAGTAAACTCTAGTTTGGGCACCCCCACCTATCAAATTAGCTTTGGGATAGCTCTTTGCTCCAAAAGTAAATAATGTCCCCACCTTTGATAGGATACTGTCAGGGATCTGCCCGCCCCTGCCAGTCCAGCTCTCAGTGTTTATAGAGAGCCGCAACCTGTGTTAACAACAGATTCATCTTTGAGTGAATCTGGCAGTCCTGTTTCGGGGGAGGAGCAGTTAGTGGCTGGGAGCCAGGGAGTGCCAGGTGTCCAGGGAGTTACTGGGAGACCTGGCACCACCCAGCAGACTCGCTCAGAGGGGGAGGCGTCAGCATATATCACGTAGGAGGAGAAGGCGGCAATTTAGGATGCCGAAACTTTGGTGTTGGCGCCAAAACAGGAGGGAGGCACTTCTGGATTCTGCTAGTGACTGAGCCGACATGATAAGACTGAGCTCTGCACTGTAAATAGCTTGGCACTGAATAAAAAGACTTAAAGACAAATGGCTTTGGCATTTCTATTGAACAACCGAAAAGAGAACCTGACAGATACTGTTGCCAAGGATTACTTGGCAGCACCAGAAACAAAACCTTGAAGGAAGGACACTTTTAAAAAACCAAAAACAAAACTATGCTATTGTCTAGCTATTAGCATTCAGAATTCTGGCCCATTACTAACTACTTTAGTCTATTGCCCACTATTGCTAGAACAGCAGAGTGTATTGCAGCTTCCTTAGAAACAGGTATTTGCTTAAAAGTATTGTGCTTCACAAATATTACATGTGGACAGTGATTCCCTATGGGAAAAAATAATTTCACACATGGCACGTATCTAGTGCTAAACTTGAGCAAATTGCTTAAATCTGCTCTTACTTTACCTTGTACAACAACTTGGTTGCTGGGCACGAGAATCTGCTGTCCATCCGTGGTCTGTGCGTACTGTAAAATGGTGGTACCAGGCTGGGTTGCAGCGGCATTGGTCATGGTGAGCGTCTGCAGGCCTTGGACGCCATCGGTGCCATTATTAGCCAGCTGGATTGCACCTCCCTGGGTGATGGCAACTGAAAGCAGGCAGATGCGAGTCAGCATATTAGAATATTGACCTCCTCAGTGCCATACACACAACTGTCCTCAGTCCGTTAGTCAAACCAACAATTTGAAAATTAAGTCCGTTTCAAGACTCTTGTTTTTTTATGAATGTGGCGACAGGGCAGTTCTCCACAGAAATTTTATCCATTGCCGTTGTCAGTCTAGGGAGATACTGCCCTGAGACTGAAACCCCAGCAGCTGGGACTGCGATCACCACACAGGCCAATGTTAAAAAACTGTCATCAACTTGTCAGTTATGTTTGTATTCCTTGCAACCATGTGCTTGTTTTTTTTAAACAACCTAATTTAGATAATGATTTCCTCCTGCAGAGTGAAAATATCTACTTTATGGGCAAAATAAATATTTACAACTTACATTTCAAGAGTAACAATGAGACCCTCTAAATACTGATTTTGGTGATCGTTAGGTATTTACTATGTGAGATTTTCAGTAATGTGAAAAAATGCGTAGATCAACAGAATATTAGTTACAAATAACGAATGACATAAAGCTCATCAAAGTTATCAATCTACTTCTGACATGCCTCTATCAAGCTCTGCCCATTCTAATGATTAAGGTTTTTTGTTTTTTCGTTTTGTTCCCCCCTCTTCTCTACCCTGCATGGTTATGCTTTTATGGTCCAGTATACCTGAAGGAACGTCTCCAACCCCATCGTTCAGCCCGGACACTGAGGTCCAGTGCCGAGGGCCTTCTGGCGGTTCCCTCACTGCGAGAAGCCAAGTTACAGGGAACCAGGCAGAGGGCCTTCTCGGTAGTGGCACCCGCCCTGTGGAACGCCCTCCCATCAGATGTCAAAGAGAACAACAACTATCAGACCTTTAGAAGACATCTGAAGGCAGCCCTGTTTAGGGAGGCTTTTAATGTTTTATAGATTATTGTATTTTAATGTTCTGTTGAAAGCCGCCCAGAGTGGCTGGGGAAACCCAGCCAGATGGGTGGGGTATAAATAAATTATTATTATTATTATTATTATTATTATTATTATTATTATTATTATTTATCTACACCCTTTCCTCAGATCTCCCTTCTAGCATTCCTCCGTCTCTTTATCTCAGTCCCTTTTCGTTCTTTCACATACAGTTTCTCTTCTGGTTTTTATTTCATGAGTCTATTCTCTTTCATGAAGTCCCTCGGTCTGCTCCACCTCATCCAGACGGCAGCGCAAAATACCGTTCACACACGGTCCCCTCATTCAGCACTTCTAGCACAAGATTCCTCAGCTCCTCCACATTTACACCAGTCCATTCATGCAGACAATACCTGCATGCAGAGCATTGCCATATTGATGGTTGATATCAGCAACACCAGTCCCTAAAAGAAAACCAGGACCACACTGGGGACCAGGGCAAAAAAACAGTTGCAAGCACCATGCTCTTCATCTGCCCCCCCCCCACCCCACTCCAGCCCTGAAAGTTTACTGAGTAAGGACAATCCACATGGCAATGCTTCTCACATGAAAACCGCAACTGGAAAATGGAAGCATGCTTGCAAGAGCTACTGCAAAGCAACGATCACAGAACCAGTGTCAATAGGAGTTAAACTGGAATGAAATCACCTTATCACCTGATAAACTACCACCTCAACTGCTTGAGTCAGCTCGTCCTTCGTAGTCATAATGGCACAAGCTTGCACGGTATCCCACACTGAGGAAGTAGGGCAAAGCTGTCCTATGTACAGGTAACCCCCCCTACCCGCCAATAATATACCTTTAGTTAGGACAAGTGAAGGGTGTTTGGGCTGTAAAAAGACCTTCAGAATTGTATATAAGCAGACTTTGTTGGCTGTGCTCACTTCTTTATGCGCTGCTCAAGAAACCCCCTGTTCTACCGATCCATTGCATCAAGGAAGTGTTGTTTATTTTGCCAGACCAGGAAGCTGGAGTTTGGTGAAAGTAGGAACCTTTGCATCCAAAGGGCACTTTTTCAGGGGGAACTCACGGGAACTCAGTCCCGGCACCTCTCAGGTGGGGTCCCAGTACCTCTCAGGTAGGCGCCATTGCCATTTTAAGAGAACGAGGAAGGTACTCATGGCTAGTTCTCTTTTTCTAGAAAAATAGCACTGTGTCCTGTCTGTATTACCTTTTGGCCTCTTCCCAGGTATTTCCTGTTTCTCTGCTTCCAGCATTCCTGACACCACAATTTCAAAACTTAGGAGTGGCAAACGTGAGGCTTCACGTTTTGAGCACTTAGGAAAAATTCATAATATAAATACTAAGCATTCTTGCCATCTATTAAAAACCAACTCTCTGAAGTATTCTTCCTCTCCACTTATCAGACGAGAAACACAAGCAACATACTGTATTGCCCACTGCTTGTCTGGTAAATTGGAGTTGGCACCGTGACAGTCGTGATGGCAGGTGCTGTCGCTTCCTCCTCAGACTTTTCTTCTTCAATCCTTGGCACTCCTGGCGCATCTGAGGACAAGTCGTTCAAGATTTTTCTGAAAAGGGAAGAATATTGTAGAAATCTTACCAGGTTCTAGTAGCTTCCATATTTTTGGGCGGGTGAATTGGTATAATTGGAAGGGCAGGGACAGAATGCCCAGGCTGTCACACTGGCATTTTGGACTCACAGCTGTCCATGGAGGCACAGGTTAATTCTGTGTCCAGGGCGGCTGTCTACCAGCTCCATCTGGTACGCAGGCTGAGACCCTACCTGCCCGCAGACTGTCTCGCCAGAGTAGTGCATGCTCTAGTTATCTCCCGCTTGGACTACTGCAATGCGCTCTACGTGGGGCTACCTTTGAAGGTGACCCGGAAACTGCAATCAATCCAGAATGCGGCAGCTAGACTGGTGACTGGGAGCGGCCGCCGGGACCACATAACACCGGTCCTGAGAGAACTACATTGGCTCCCAGTACGTTTCCGAGCACAATTCAAAGTGTTGGTGCTGACCTTTAAAGCCCTAAACGGCCTCGGTCCTGTATACCTGAAGGAGCGTCTCCACCCCCATCGTTCAGCCCGGACACTGAGATCCAGCGCCGAGGGCCTTCTGGCGGTTCCCTCACTGCGAGAAGCAAAGCTACAGGGAACCAGGCAGAGGGCCTTCTCGGTAGTGGCGCCCGCCCTGTGGAACGTCCTCCCAGCAGAGGTCAAAGAGATAAACAACTATCTGACATTCAGAAAATACCTCAAGGCAGCCCTGTTTAGGGAAGTTTTTAACCTGTGATATTTTAATGTATTTTAATATCTGTTGGAGGCCACCCAGAGTGGCTGGGGGGACCCGGCCAGATGGGCGGGGTACAAATTATAAATTATTATTATTATTATTATTATTATTATTATTATTATTACTGGCAGGGTAAGAACCTAAGGAAAGCCTGGCTGGATCAGACAGAGGGCCCACCCATTCCCAGTATCCTGTTCCCGATGGTGGTTAGCTGGGAACATGAAGCCTCATCTGCCATTTGCTCCTATAGCAACAGGTATTCAGATGTGAACTGCCTCTGAATATAGCTCTTACTTCCTCAGCAGGACTTGACCTATGGATACCCAAGCAGGATTTGAACACAACACTTCAAGATTAACATCTCTTAGCACAAACTGTATGCTGAAGCCAAAAAGGATTTCTGCCCCTATTGTACAGTTTGGTTTAATCTGACTGATTTAGGTGCACTGGGCCGTATGGAACCAAATCATTGTGCTAGCCTAACAAGACTTCGCTTCCTCTCCTCAAACCGGGTCAGGAGAAGCCCCATGCCAAACATCTGGAACACATTATAGTTATACAGTATGACTATAACTTGTACCGGAGTTTGTAGAACAACAAAGAAACTGGTTGTTAAGAAAACTGAAAGCTTTCTGTCTGACGCGTCACTAGACAGTAATTATAAGAAGCCGATTTGCTGCATGTGTGTAAGAGCCAGTGTGTAGTGGTTAAGAGCAGTAGACTCGTAATCTGGTGAACCGGGTTCGCGTCTCCGCTCCTCCCCATGCAGCTGCTGGGTGACCTTGGGCTAGTCACACTTCTCTGAAGTCTCTCAGCCCCACTCACCTCACAGAGTGTTTGTTGTGGGGGAGGAAGGGAAAGGAGAACGTGAGCCGCTTTGAGACTCCTTCGGGTAGTGATAAAGCGGGATATCAAATCCAAACTCCTCCTCTTCTTCTTCCTACCTGTAAGAAGGTCGTCTGGAAAGGATTTCCCTGCGTTTCTGGGAGTCTGTGACACTGTCCACGGATTCCTGTGAATCTTCACTTTCTGCAATAGTGGAGATCTAGGTATAAGAGCACAGTAATGTTACCGTTTAAAACATATTTAAGTAAAAACAGATGTAAAGGTGAGAATATGGTCAGCAAACCCACACCATGAGGTCCTCATGAAAGTCTGAAGACCCAAGTAGTGTAAGAAACTGTGGTCTCCTATCTACTCTGAACAAACATGCTCAGAGGAACATGGAACTTTATAAAACCTGGCCTCTGCAAAAAGGGGATGTCATTGACGCTCTTGGCAGCAGAAGGGAGATATGGGATTCATAGGTGGTGTCCGGCCAGCACTTGCTAACTTGGTTGACTGGTGAATATGAAAACACAATAAAGAAAAAACGAGTAAAAGTCTATTTCCCCCAAAAAGTAAATAATGTTTTTAAATTAAAAACAAACAAGCAAGCAAAAACCAAACATGTGTAGATATTGGCAAGGCTATGAGGTGCCTTCACTTGTGGAACAAAAATTGCTCAGAGATCTATAGGTACGTTGTCAACATTCAGTATGACCACGAAGGATTGTGAAACACTTCTTAATATTTCAGCATTCCTACTGCATTCTTGCCTTTAATCTTCTTCTCCTAAATTCCGAGCACTTTTGTTATCAGTTTCTTATCTTGTTTCACTGTGGTTAGAAATTCCTGTGTGTCATCTGAACTCTGGAGGGTTTTACATGACAAACAGCATAAACCTAGCTTTAGTGACTGGAAGTATAGGCAGAAGAAACTACAGAACTTGTAAAGCAGCAAACAGGAATCATTATCAAGATGATCTAAAAAAAAACCCAGTACTGCTTACACAACTTTATAAACAGACTTATGAAGTCTATCTGGTGATTATTGATTCTTAATAAGAAATCTCTAAAACTGCAATCCTGGGTGGATGCACAATGGCTCAAGGCGGCAGGGCAGGAGTACAAGGCGGAAGAAAACCCTGGTATCCCTTTGACTGTTTCCCCTTTTTTAAAAAAAATCCATACCACTGGAAACAATAGGAGGAAAGATTTAGTTCTGCTTAGGAGTGTGACTAAATTTCTCCCTCGTTTGAGGATATGTCACATGACCAGGATGCCTCTGGATCAAAGCTGCTATCTCCTTTTTCACCCGGCTGACTTCAGAATTCCTATGTTTGCTGAGCTAGGGCTTTGAAGGATCTGTCACAGAGGTAGATCCCATCTAGCCTATGGCCTATGGGACGCCACCTTGGTGACCTTAGGGCTGCATCCTACATTTATCTCACATTTTTAAGAACATAAGAAGGGCCCTTCTGGATCAGATTGAAGTTCCAACTAGTTCAGCATTCTGTTTCCAAGAATTGCCACCTACACGCTTGTAGGGCAATCTAAACTGTTCCTATTGTCATGCTTAATAGCGAATGATTTTGAGAGTGCTTTGGAACCTGCTTAGGGAAAGAACCATATTAAATACCCCTAATTAAGCAGCATAATGAATTGCTTAAGTCTTTTATTCTAAACCAAGGGTGGGCAGCTGCTTTCTGCTGTAGAGGATACACTAGCTGTTCTAAATTGGTCTTCCAGTCACCTAAACACACATCCCTTTTCAGCAGAAACTAAATAAAATGCTATTCTTCTCATATGGTGGACTGCTTCAGAATGCAAACGAGTGCCTGTTTTCCAGCTGCCCCCTTCCCCATGGAAGGTTTCAGATATGAAAAGGAGGAGTTATAAAGCCAGGCCCCATAACTGAACCACAGGGGAATCCTCCTCAGCTGATGCCTCCCAGGTCTGAAATGCTGCCCGTCTTGGCTTTACGTGCTCCCTACTCCCTTCCATGAAGGATGTGGGTCTTGCCAAGTCAGAAGACATCCTCATAGAGATGGGTCTGCAGTTCCCATCTCTGTTAAACCTGCAGTGCTGTTGCTGCAGCCGCTCCACCAAGGCCTTGCGTCCTTCACTGGCTAGGCCAGGCACCCCCAAACTTCGGCCCTCCAGATGTTTTGGACTACAATTCCCATCATCCCTGACCACTGGTCCAGTTAGCTAGGGATCATGGGAGTTGTAAGCCAAAACATCTGGAGGGCCACGGTTTGGGGGTGCCTGGGCTAGGCTTTAGGGTTTTTCATAGTCATTCGGACGGGCCAGATTAGATACTCCTTGGAACTAAGCTGGAGTCTATCTTGAACACTCTTTTCCCTCATATATACATTTTCAACATCTCCTTTACAAGGCTAACCAAACAGCTTCCAGGTATCCTTCAGCAAGCAGCCTTCTCTCGCTAGAATATTTATCTCAAGAAATACTGTCGTGGCTCAGGCCAGACCATGCCTATGTCCAGCAGAAATCTAATTTCTGTTGCTATACCAGTGGAGATGGAAAAGAACAAAAACAAGAGTGCAGTGACTTTAAACAGAAAAGATGGAAATGGAGAGAGAGCCTGTTTTAACTTTTTAGTCCTGTCCTGAACATGGCAGTTTTGAAGTCACCTTTTCATCTTGCATAGCACGAATTACCTATAATCTATGAAATGGCAAAGGCAAATTGGCATTGTTTAGAATTTCTTTTCAGAAACTTAAAACGGTGCATGCTGATAATAAAGCTCAGGATACAACAGTTTAGGCAATGTTTCTATTTTTCAGGAAATAACATGGTTATTTGAAAGGCATTTTCACATACCTGAACTGTCTGGACTTGTGGGGACTGAATAACTGAGGGCTGGGCAGCCTGGATAACACCATGGACTTGAACTGTTTGCCCATTAGGCAGCTGTACTAAGGTCACGGTGGGAGCAGAAGACGTTGCGTGACCTGCTGGCATAGATACCTAGGAAAGAAAGTAGGAATCATTATGGTAAAACCACAGAGCTAATGTCTTAAATCCTTCATTTCCCCCCTTTTATGTACTGTACTGTTAACAAACCTTTTCAACATAAGAATCAGGATGTCACAAGGGCTGACAGACAATTTTTTATAACAATCATATCATATTTTCTTTTATTCGAAGGTACTAATGAAGAATAAATGACTACACTTACTTTATACACCTTTCACTTTTTTCATCTTAAGTACCGTATTTTTTGCTCCAAAATGCGCACCGGACCATAACGCGCACCTCATTTTTAGAGGAGGAAAACAAGAAAAATATTTTTTTCTGGTTTTCCTCCTCTAAATGGCTGGGAGGGAGGGAAGAGAGAGAGAAGGAAGGGAGAGAGAGGAAGAGAGAGGGAAAGAAGGAGGGAGAGAGGGAGGGAAGAGAGAGAGAGAGAGAAGAAAGGAAGGACGGATGGAAGGGGGGGAAGCATCTCCCTCCCTCCTTGTGCTCTCCAGGGGCGGGGGAGGAACGGACATCCCAAAAGCGCTGCTTTTGGGCTGTCTGTTCCTTCCCCGCCCCCTTCCCCACTGTCCTGGCGGGTGTGGAGGGGTGGGGGGGAGGAACGGACACCCCAAAAGCGCTGCTTTTGGGCTGTCCGTTCGTCTCCCGCCCCGTCGGGAGCCATGGCTCCGGTGGCAGAGGCATCCCTCTGCTTAGACTGCAGTGGTAGCCGAGGGATCCCGCTGTCGGCCAGTGCCTTCGCTCCATAACGCGCACAGACTTTCCCCCTTCCTTTTTAGGAGGAAAAAAGTGCGCGTTATGTAGCGGAAAATACGGTATTTGTGACAAATAGTGAACTTACATGATTACAGATTTCATATTAATATTTATTTATTTATCATACAAATCTTCTTCCGAGGATCACAGGGCAGTTTACAATATAAAAATACATAACAAAGTAACAAACAAAGCAATACCTATCTGACACCTAAAGATACGCAATGAAGGCACCAGGTGAGCCTCCTTGGGGAGAGCATTCCATAAATAGGGAGCCTCCGCAGAAAAGGCCCATTTTTGTGTTGCCTCCCTGCAGACCTCTTGCAGAGGAGGAATACAAAGAAGGGCCTCAGATGATGATCGCAGGGTCTGGGTCAATTCATATGGGGAGAGATGGTCCTTGAAGTACTGCGGTCCTGAACCACTGAAGGTTTTATAGGTCAAAACCAGCACTTGGGCCTGGAAACTAATTGGCAGCCACTGCAGTTGGGGCAGGATCAGTCCTATGTGCTCAGTGAGCAACCTGGCTGCTGAATTCTGCACCAGCTGAAGTTTCTGAACCTTCTTCAGAGGCACTCCCATGTATAATGGGAATTTATGTACTAACAAATAGTGCACTAAATTGTTTTTCATTAAACCATGGTTTGTTTGAGTGTCTGAACCCTGTCTAGTGACTTAACTATGATTTATTTACTGACAATAAACCACTATCTGGAAGTGCGACTTAATGTTGACTTATGAGCCTTTACTTGTTTTAACTATGGCTTGCCGTTAGCTGCAAACCCAGGAACCTTCCTTAACCATGTTTTTTTTTTGGCCACCTATCTCTAATGCTTATTAAGCTACAAAAGCACAATGAAAGAACTGATAGCAAAGAAACCAAACATTCATGAAACAAACCACTGTTTGTTGGGGTGTCTGTGAGACAACTCACAGTTAACAAACCATGGCTTAACCAGACCTCTGTGTAGTAACAAATTCATAACTCTATTAATACCGGTATGTTGGTTTTGTTTAAAAAAACAACAACCTGATTTAGTTGATACTGGTGGTTTTAAATAGGATCTTTTTTGCTCTCCAACCAACACATACCTTAATTAAAGGCTGCTTAAGATCAAGCTTTTTGCTCAAGCATGCAGCTCCTTCTCGTCTCCCTTTGTGTCATGCAGCAATTAAATTCAGAAGCTGCCAATGAATAATGGTTTCCTGTTGTATCCAAACTGAGAAACTTACAGTTGCCAGCTTTGGAACAAGCTGTGTTTAGCTTGCTCTGTAGTGAATTAATACAATTATCTCTTTTGAATGAAACAGGAGACTTCCAGGTTTAATTGCTGTCTACCACGAAGGGAAGAGAGATGCATGTAGAGGTAAAAAAACCCCATGATTCTCTGCTGTGGCACCTCAGTGTTTCTTAGCTGTAATAGATGCAACAAATCATAACAACCTTTAAACCTTTCAGATTCCATAAGAGATGTTAAAGTTACTCTTATAAACATTTGCTTAAGGACACAACAGATCAGTCGAGAACAACTCTGTACCTGCGCTAACGTTGCGATTTGTGGCTGGGCCTGTACTGTCATTTGTTGGTTTTCTGCCTCTGTAACAGCTGCATCTCCACTCTGTTGGTTCTCTGCGCCAGATTCCATGGTCATTTAGTTACCTACAACGGTAATGTTTTGCATTACTATTACAGGGCAGGTGTACTTCTTGCCGTATCTCTGTATATTCCACTCTTAAGTTTCAATTACAGAATTTGTACTGCACAATAAATTCCCGATTATCTGCCAGAAATATTATGTTTACATAACGATTGCTTTCGACATAAAGTAATAATGCAAACTAATCGGGAAGTACAAACAATAGCACAGGGACTGCCAACCCAGCATCCGCGGGGGAACATATACCTGCCAAGGCCTTTCACCCTCACTCTGTCCTTTGCCGCAGTGCAGATGCATTTTCTTTTTTTTGGGCAGGGGAGCCATCTATTATAGCCCACAGAAGGCTTTTCTCAAAGCTAATTGTGGTGGGGGGGGCTATTTCAGGGATGGTCACAGCTGGGGAAGGGTTAACTCTCACCTCACCTCTTCAGCTGCAACTCCTAGCCGCTGAAAACACCACACGCAGACATTTAGGCTTGGAAGCAGTCTTCTCTTGGCCACACCAGAAGGCTTTTCTCAAACCTAACTGTAGTGTGGAAGAGGCGTTTACAGAGAGTCACAGTTGGGGAGTGAATGTGTGTTAGGTTGTATGTGTGTTTGGTGAACCCAGGTTTATTAGGTTTCCAGATGAGTTCACAGCACACCCCCCCCCCCAAAAAAGATGGGCAGCTCCTGCTGTAACACAACTCTGCACATGTTTACTCAGAAATACACCCAGCAACGTTTACTCCCTAGTAAGTGTGTTTACTTACTTCTCTTCTCATGGCCACCTCATGAGAAGAGAAGACTCCCTAGAAAAGACCCTGATGTTGGGAAAGATGGAGGGCACAAGGAGAAGGGGACGGCAGAGGATGAGATGGTTGGACAGTGTTCTCGAAGCTACTAACATGAGTTTGGCCAAACTGCGAGAGGCAGTGAAGGATAGGCGTGCCTGGTGTGCTCTGGTCCATGGGGTCACGGAGAGTCGGACACGACTGAACGACTGAACAACAACAACAAAGTGTGTTTAAGATTGTTTCCCCAAAAGCAGAATACTTAACATGGCTGGTCATAATAAAGATTGAAGTAATGTTAAGTACCAAAGCAAAAATATATCTGGAAAGTTTGAGTTACAGCTAATGCCAACTAAGACTTTCTGGCCTGAGCTTTACAATCAAAACGATGATTCTCTATGACTGGTTGGCTATCCCTAACAAACGCTTGCCTCCTTTCACAGCATCCACCTTAATGCAGTATCTGATGGACCCCAAAATTAAATGGAATGATCTATGAACCACAGGATTAGATAAGAAGTGGTTTTGATGAACTGTTTTTAATATTTAGCAAACCTAAAGGTTTGTGATCTAGCTGGAATTTACATCAGTCCACTACAAACAACAGAATTTCACCGTGCACATTAGCCATTGTAGGAAAAATGAGTGGGTCTTATAACCAGATGTTGAGTGTTTCCCCCTGAAATAAAAGTGAAACCAAACTTGGGAGGGAGAAATGGTGTCAGAAACATCTCTGACAGTTGGCAAGAAGCATTTTCACTGAAACTATGTTGAGATTTGAGGTGATCAGCAGCTAACCAAGGAAAACTAGTTGAAAAGTACACTAAAAAGTGCATATTGCTAACGGCGTTATAGTTTCTTGATACCTTATTATTTGATTGTAAGCTCCACCTATGTGAATATTGAAGCACATGTCCCTCAAAACAACTTTTATGAAGGAAAAGAGAATGCCCCCCCATATATCTATCTCTTAGGCTAATTTATAGATCACAAAGCATTCTTTATACAATTTGAATTTCACTTTGTGTGTTTGTATTAGCACTGCACCTGAAATGTAAAAGTGAAATGACTGCCGCACAAGTATTAATATACAAACTAAGGCATTTGATTTACTTTCCTGAATGATGTCTGCTCCTTCAACTTGCTCTCACACAGATGGCCACCTCCAGTCCACCTGGCTGTGAATGGGAACATGATCCACTGGGTTGAAGAAATCTTTGATTCTCTTGTTTAAATCTCAGAAACTCAACTTGCATATAAGAAATGTTTTCAGCCCTCATGGTTGCAAAGGATTATGAAAACACCACAAGGATGTATTCCTGCCTGTGCCCACCCTTCTCTTGGTGTAACCTGACCTTACGTCCTTATGAAGTGCTTAGAACAGAAAAAGCTATTTAAGTCCCTGAGTACCCTTTCACCAAGTCTGCCTATGTACTCTGAATCCTTGTCTGGTTATCTTTTGCAAAGGCTGTCACTGGCTTTTTCAGAAAACCTCCAAACCATGCTCCCCTGTCCTGCATGCTGCCTCACTTTTAATGCAAACTAGGAAGTCCATGCAATGATACCGGTAGTAGATTCATTAATCCCTCCAAACCAGAAATGGAAACCATAGTTTAAATAGTTTTCTAATTTAGATGTCATGGCAAACTATGATTTGTGCTGAAGAGGAAATTGCAACAGTAATTTTGTTAATGGTTTATTTTTTAACTTTTTAATTTTGTAATTCTTATATTTTGTTTAAGAATGTTGGTTGGAAAGTGGGCTGTGAATTCATAAATTAAATTAAAATAAATTTTGATTTGCACTTGGATCAAGAGACGAAGGACAGATCACCAGAGTCAAATACATGGTTCTTACCTTTGTAACGCAAGAACTGAATTTCGAAACCACACATTCTTGGGCAAGGCAAGTTCTAAAAATGTTAATGAGAAAAGGAAACCCTGAAATATGTTTAACACACTTTTTACTGCACGATGTGCATTAACAGTAGAACATTTTACTTCTGAAATTATTTGGAATTGCTCATTTTTCCCCAATTCTCTGATAATGAGGAATTTTTTTTTGCAGGGAAGTTGTTTGTTGCCATCACTTCATTTCAAATTATTTCATACTTCTAGGTTGGTATTATACAAGAGGCACAGGATTTGACCCTTCCAAATTTTTGAGGTAATGCAACTTTTCCAGCTCCACTTTTTGAGGTGTGGCAACCAGAACTGTATACGGTGATTATGATATGGGCAGATTTTTTTTTTTGAATCTCTTTCCTAATGATAAATAGTTCAGCTACATCTGTGAAATTCTGCTCACTCACTTGGTCTCCCCTTCGTCAGAGGATGGCTGCCTCTTTGGGGTTTTAAGATCCATGCGCTGAGAATGCCTCTGCGCCTCTGACAGTTGCATAGAAGAATTACACCAACGTGGTTTTTCTGTTGTGATGGACAAATGCATACTTTTCCATCCCACGCAGGGAAAAGGTACTGGAGCCTCAAAAGGCTGTAAAATTTCCCTGGGCCTTATGTGTTGTTTGCTTCACATGCATCTTCTACTTGCCCACCCTGATGACTATCGTTTTATCACCAACTGTTTCCTTAGGCCCCTACTTTCTTGGGTATCTTACCTCTATCAGCTCTCACTTGCTTTGCCTTCCCTGTCTGCTCACCACTCTCCCCTCTCCTCTTCCTGCCAACAATATAAAATTCTCATTTCTGTAGGCCATGCTAGCTTTCCCCACAGATCTCACATTATCTGACCCCTGTTCTTTCCTATCCCTTATCTCTTTTTCCATTACACTTGTGCCCTGCCCTGCCCTTTTCCTCCAGCTACTGTGTCTCTGGATTCTCTGATCTTTAGTTTGTCTACTTCCTGGTTGCTATGTAAGCCATGCTATGTTTTTTTCTTAGTAAGAAAAACTATTGTCAACCCACGAAGCTCAACACAAAAACAGCCATTCTATGGCTGACAACTTCCCACAGCAGATATGATGTTTCTGTGTCTCTAAACAAGGAGTGGGGCCCCTCCAGCCTGAAGGTTTAATTGAACCTGCCAGGTATCCCCATTGGACTGTTTCAAGCAAGCCATGCCCACATGGCCATATTTGACATCAGGGACGGGTGAAGTAGAAATGTGGCTCCCTGCTGAAAGCAGAGTTTGCACCTAATCGGTGGTGCTCACAGGTGCATAGTATTTTGCAAATGCCAATGACAGGCTGATTGCTGGAGCCTGCAAAACCTTCTGCCTTCCCAAGAACAGCCATCATGGCAGTGCTTGCAAATATACACAGCTTGGCAAGCACCAACCATCAGCTGATCCTTGGTGCTTGCAAAGCGCTAAGCCTTTGCCCAGTTTGATTTAAAATCTCACCAGCAAAGAAAAATGGGTTAGATGACACAACTGTGATGTCAGGTGACTGCCAGGTGAGCAGCCCTGTTCACCTGTCAGATTTGGCCTGCAGGGAATGCGAAAGGTAAGAAGGCACTGACGAAGCCTTCCTCCTGACATTCAAAAGCTCAGTGTTGTTTCCAAGGCCGCCCTTAAATATAATGCAGTGTTATATCTGGGTTAATGTAAAACAAGGTTCACTCCTTAGCTAGGATTTGAAACCAAGATTAAGAGCTGGTTCCAGAGCAGCCAAGTGAAGAACTGGTAGAATATGCACTTAAGAAGGGATCTGATGTAGGTGGCCATGCTAGAACTGATGTGGCAAACATTTTGGGAAAATAACTTCTATGCACAGACTATTAAGAGTCTGGTAAGAAATTAAAAACCAAATGTGCCTGGTAATTTGTATTGTAATATATGCATTATCAAATTAAAATAAAGGTTTTTGTTTCTTTTTATGTGGCTTTCCATATATTGCCATACTATTCCTCCCATAACCCCTGACAATTGGTCATGCTGGCTGGGGTTGATAAGAGTTGGAAACCAGGGGGGCCACAGGTTACCCATTCCTGTGCTAAAGTATGACAGAGTCACCACTTTCCTCTTTGACTACCCAGTGGAAGAGGATCAGGGAAGGATAAATAATTCCAGCCCCACTCTTCTTCTCCCATTCATCACTGAGGCAACTGCCCTAGATACATCTTTTCCCAACCTGGCCGTTCCCCCAAACGAAACCAAAGCAAGCCAAGGAGGAAAAACTACCCCATCTCCAACCAGGAGTTGTGTTCAGGATTTGGGTGGGCAAAGAAACAATGTTCAGCTTTGCTTCACCCCCCACTCCCACTTGTCTGCTGTGGGGGAAGGCATTGGAAAAGCCATCCTACCCTCAGAACTTCAGGAGAAACATTGTTCCCCCACGTCTTCTTGGCTGTAGCCAATATCAGGGGCAATAAGCAGTGCTACAGGATGTCAATGGCAGAACTTTACCTGTCCCTGTGGAATGAACAATAGCTATTATGTGGAAGATGGTAAGGGTACGTTCAAGAACATCATTAGGATAGGGGGCTGGTAATCCCAGCTATTATTAAAGCTTGTTCCTAGCTGCACACCTTGAACCTGGATTGATCCTTTGGTGACACTTAAGTGGAACAGAATGTTGGGAACTGACTTTCATATATCAGTTTTACAATCCTAGCGTGGTTACTCATTAGCAGCACACTGCCATCATTCTGATAGGTGCTTGATGGCGCACCATGATCCTAGTTTATACTGATGATTATTAAAAGCAAAATGAAGACCTAGAGTTGCTGTCTCAATCTGGACAAGAGCATATGAGATGACTGGATTACAAGCCTGATGAGAAGTTAGTAGCCATTCTGGTTAATGGACGATTTGGAAAGTAATAAACATAAATAATTTCTCTTTAATCTTCCCCACCTCCAAGGTTCAAAGTACATACGGAAACATTCACATCCTCCTTCAGTGATACACTACAAGCTAAAGGAGTGTTCATCACATTATTACTCTTCTGACATACTGTTTAATCTTGTTTCCAGGCAGAGATTTCTCTGAATGCCAAATAGACCCATAAATCATACACAGACAGCATCAGTTTCTGTGCTGATCACGGCCAGTCCAGGAGGCAGCAGCATAGTCCAAAACTGGTGTAATGAACCATATTTTGGGTTTGAGCTTTGAGGGTAAGGGAAGGAAATACATTGGGAGTACAGAATGTTAAAAGGGGAGGGGGAGGCTGAAAAGGACAAAGGATGATAATTGGGTGGCAGTGGGAACTTTGGTCAGTTGACAGGAAATGAGAGAGGGAATTAGCCAGTTAGGAACAGGTTTGGGTTCCAATTACATTCACCCCAGATTTCAGTTTACTGTGAATTTGCTTTCATTGTTACTCAAATAAACACTGTGCTGGTAACCCTTTGTGTCCAGTAATATCCACACTTGGGAGATTCTGAATACTGATCACAATATCCACAGTACAGTATGTGGTTAGCACAGTATGATTGTGATGCTGAAGTTGTTCACTTGTGTGCCTCTCTTCACTTAACTTCCTGTTTAAATCTAACACCACTGAGGATGCAATCCTATGGACACTTGTTTGGACTGAAGACCCTATGAACTCAATGGGACTTATTCCTAAGTAAGCATGCATAGGATTGCTCTGGAAGACAGACAAGGGGAAGCTGCTATCTAGATGTCAAAGCTCTTAACAGTTACAGGTAGGTAGCCGTGTTGGCCTGTCATAGTCAAAACAAAATAAAAAATAAAAACTATAAAAATTCCTTCCAGTAGCACCTTAGAGAGCAACTAAGTTTGTCCTTGGTATGAGCTTTTGTGTGCATGCACACTTCTTCAGATAAGCTCTTAACAGTGTGTGATATATTACTGTTTTGCTTGCAGACATTATTAGTGATAAGATTCCAATCCCTCTTTGTGAAACATGCTTTTCTCCTGTTTTTATCAAGGTCACCCATGGTAGCATAAAGTCATTCCGTCAGTAATTTTACTATTGGAATTCAAATCCATAAATGTCCAGTAATGCACCCTT
This sequence comes from Darevskia nairensis, assembly GCA_034642065.1. NCBI lineage: Eukaryota > Metazoa > Chordata > Lepidosauria > Squamata > Lacertidae > Darevskia > Darevskia nairensis. The sequence goes on from JAWWNI010001061.1 coordinate 98,852, forward strand.
TATTCATACCCGACTTCAGGACATGAGGGAAATGTATATTGTCAGTAGCCCCTTCTATGAAGAATACACTTCTAATTAAAGCAACAGGAAAAACCATGGAGAAAAGGAAAAGCCTTTGCAGTGTTCCTTAATAAAAACTTGCAGCATTATTCCATAAGCCACTTAGGGCAACTTTGCACCAAATCCTGGGTGGAGTCAGATTAATATTCCTCCGCTTTTGGATTTGAATGCAGTTCATTGTGAAAAGGGAATGCACTTCCTCTGATGTCTGTCCAAGCATCACGGCAGTATTTGAAACTCCCATTGTTCTAGGTGCATTTTGTGTCAGGGAATTTCATTAGTGCGAGCAGTTTCTGAGCTCTGGACGCAGTACTGCGCCTAAGATTTCAGATTAAAACTGCAGATTAGGGTAATTTGCATTGGGAATAATTCTGATGCCCCAGACAGTGATTTAATACAATTTGCTTTACTTGAATTTAGTTAACAAAGCTAAAAACTTTGAAACTGCCAATCTTGCCTAATAGTTGGTAACCGTTCCGTATTACTAGGGGTGCCAAACATGGAATTTCTGAAAGCCGGCACTTTGTGCTGGATCTTAATTTCCTTTAAAAAAAACTCAACAACTTTCGGGTGTCCCTTTGAAATATGGCAACCCTACATAATACTGGCATAGTTTTCTAAGTGAAATTAAATTGACAAATGTAACTGTGTGCTACTAGTATCAAATTTCCAAATTCAACAAGAGTAGTTAGCATGGTCCATGTGCAAGGCCAATGAGATAAGCATTCCTTGAACACAACTGAAAAACCACACACCCCCTTTTTCAAACTGGTCAGTTAGCAAAGTGGTACACAGTGGAGAAATCAAATCAGAAGCTTGCATGCATACTCTTAACAATCTTCAGCATCACAGTGGAGTGACTTTGTTGTTACTAAAAGAATCTGCTGTATATGCAACTGTCTTCCTGTTGCCAATGCAGGGTGTGGTGCAATTAAAAGGTATGCTTCAAAGGCCCAATTATTTATGTCACCGTGTGCTTAACTCTCAAATTTAAATCAAAAGAATTTTAAAGTGATTTACACCTGGCTGTATTATTTGCTACAAGTTTTATGGTTCCATTAATAAATGTAAATTTGTGTAAATCTGTAATAAAGAGGTGTGCAGTAGATACTTGTGCCTGCGATGCACCGAAGGAGTTAAGGGTTGTTTGAACAGAACTTGGGACACTAGGAAAAGACTGGCAAAGCAACTTTGAGCCCCAGACATGGGTAAAATGCTGAGCCTGGCTTAAAGGGGTCAAATGAAAAAAAGGAGCTGAATGCCTAATTAGTAGGATTGGGATGGGAAACAAGTAGGAAAATCCCAGAAAACTCTGAAATATTCAGCAACAAAACACATGCATACTTAAAAACTATTTGAATGCTGCCTCTACATTTTATTTGTTCCACATTCAAGCAAGACTTAGACATACTAATAATTTCAAAGACTATGAAAATCCATTTAATCAGTTTTAAAAGAATCGTAATGGTATGATTGGTATTAATACAGGTTTGGTGCTCCTCCTTAATAATAATAATAATAATAATAATAATAATTTATTATTTATACCCCATCCATCTGGCTGGGTTTCCCCAGCCACTCTGGGCTGCTTCCAACAAAACATTAAAATGCAGTTTTAATGCATTTTAAAATGTAACTGCAACCTAATATTTGCAGGATTTGCAGGATGCTGCTGCCAACAACAAAATTAAGTTGGGTGCAAAACACTTACTTTGTCAGGGGAGGTTTTCCCCCTCTATAGCATATTTAATATCCAACTGTTCCAGGAAACCCAAGGGACAAAACTATCCTTATGTATGCAAAAGAGAGGATTAACTGTGTACACAAATGATACTTTTTGGTATTTGCTCAATGCTAATTTCTAGCTCCCCTAAGTTATACTGGAGGGAGGTTATTCGATTCTAGCCACTGCTTAGGAGGAGGCTTTCAGTTACTTAGGAATGAACTTGGTAGTTGCCTCCCTGTACATCGGATTAGAAGCAAGGAATGCGTAAGCCTTCTGCCTTTCAGTAAAATACATGAGCCTACTCCTTAAAGAGTCCTTCCTACTTAGCTAAGGATCTACTATTGGCTAATAATAATAATAATAATTCTTTTATTTGTACCCCGCCCATCTGGCCGGGTCTCCCCAGCCACTCTGGGCGGCCTCCAACAGATATAGAAATACATTAAAATCACAGGTTAAAAACTTCCCTAAATAGGGCTGCCTTGAGGTATCTTCTGAATGTCAGATAGTTGTTCATCTCCTTAACCTCTGCAGGGAGGGCGTTCCACAGGGCGGGCGCCACTACCGAGAAGGCCCTCTGCCTGGTTCCCTGTAGCTTTGCTTCTCGCAGTGAGGGAATGACACCCTTAGAGGCTACCCTTAGAGGACCTCAGACTCTAGGCCTTGGATGAGCATCAAATGTTTTGCCAGCCAAATTCAGTGCCTGATAGCGTTTCAGGGCTGTTGGGACAATTAAATGTTATTTAAAGTTTGCAGCTCTAAAGGTGGTGAAAATATAAATTTAATGTATCCTACATAAATATTAGAAACCAGGTAAAACTATGTTTCCATTATTTCTGAGGAAAAGTATTTTCATTATGAAACAGATGTATTCCTCTTGGAATAAACAAGAGCAGTAGAATTATTGCAGGGTTAAACACCTACTAGCTGTAGCTTAGCATCTACACCCATCTAAGTGATACTCCCCCAAACATAAATACTGTACATTATTAAAGCATGCAAAATAGCAACGTGATCAAATTTATTTCACGTTTGCAATACAACCGTTGGTTCTAAAGAGGCGTGCATTCTCAGATATAGGCTACGACTTGAACAGGAGCTATGCTTCTTCCAAGATTGTGTTGGCCTTCCTGCACACATGCTCATATACCCAAATGTGGGCGCTGGGCAATCCCAGCCAGTGGAAAGAAGCAATTTTTATTATCTTAAAGCAGGGATGCAGAATTTTAGGCCAAGAGGGCAGAAGCAGGCCTCTCTATCATACCCTCAAGATTCTCTCCAGGCCAGTTCAGCCTAGCCCTCCTTCAGTACTTTTGCCTGGCTGGAAGGTGCCATTAACTGTGAAAACATGGGTGGTGGTGTTTGTGTAGAAACCTCTTTTGAGTTTTGCCCATGGAAGGCAGTCCATGAGGGCATGTGGCACTTGGGGTGAGAAAGGTTCCTCAACACTGTTCTTAGGAGGATGAAGAAACGCCCCCAGAATCATGGTATTTGCTATGGAGCAACCATCATGATCGTGCAGCTCACTCAATGTTGCATTTGTGTGTACAAGAACACGAGATTATGCTGATGAAGCAAAATGACATTGCAGAAGTTGCTAAACCATTTACAGAAGTTCCCTGCTTGTTTTTATAGTGGTGATCACTATAGAATTTAATATAGCCAATAAAAACATGAGCAACTTAAAACTCAGTTCTTCACCAGTTGCTGACTAAAAGAAAATAAGACTGAGAAAACCATATGAAGATGAATATGCAGGTATATTGGGGAAGTAATAAAAATAAAGTTTGTCATGGGGCAAGTATCTTTCTTTCTTCGACATCACATATGAAAACCTACCGATACTGAAACTGCAAGCTAAGTGGAAAATATGTGCTGTTTTTCAGGTATGCAGGAAGCTAACTCATTCGGAATTCCAGCATTCATTTTATTGTAGTATGCCAGCTCAGTTGTCTGCAGGAACTTGAAAACCAGGGCACAAAATATACTGAAAAAATTAAGATGCTCACATTCAATGTAATTTTAAGTGAAGGTTGAAGGAATAAATTATCTGTAGATACTTCAAAATGTATAGTGAATGCTAGGAGGCCATTGATGAGTAAACAGCAATACATAATGGCTCTTCCTTTTCTCCCAAATGAAGGTACCAAGTCTAACTGAAGTTATTTGGAAACGAGTGTGACTACTTTCACTCTGACATGTATGGTCCTAGGTACGTTTTACAGAGAAACAAGTCTGAATCCAGTAAGGCTTACTTCCAAGTGATCATAAGATTACAGGCTTAGACATGCAATTAGATAAGCATGATTACAGTATGGAGAACTGTAAGCCCTACTAAAAAGAACTGACAAAAGCAGTGATTTTGACTGACGTTTCAGGGAACCCTAAAAATTCTTAGAATCCCGAAGCATTTCTCAACAAGTTCAGCAAAGCATATTTCCTGAAAGACATCTTAATCTGCATTACTAATCTTCCTTTAGTGTTATACTGCAACAGAGCAGTGGTGCTCAAATTGTGGGACAGTTGGAAGGAATATTCACATTTTCAGGAACTAGTAAGATCCTCCCACCACCATCCAAGATAAAGGTGAGCTGAATAGCCCTGATTTGTGGGTTGGATCTCTGCTCCCTCACTTCCTTCATCATTCCAACCTGATCTGAAAAAGATACTACGTTGTCCTTTTATGTAGTGTTATGAAGATCAGAGTTCAGTGCTGGATAAAGGCTCCCATCCAGATTTTTGCTCGCAGCAGCAGGCTGCATATACATTATTGTATATACAGTACAAGATTATCTGCATGCCAAGCTGTGGAACAGAGGGAGGGGTGGTCTTACAGGCAAAAATGCAGTGGGGGGGGGGGAGCTTGAGAAAAACCACAAAATCTAGGGTGCATTCCATTTATGCAGGGCAACCATGAAGCTTAACAGGTGAGTTTGGAATCTCACAGGAACAGACAATATACCCTCCAATGTCCCAGAATCTTCTGTAAGGCAGCACAGATCGATGTGGAAAATGTTTCTGGAAGGCAGAAAACCACTGAACTACAGGTATAGCACTTCTCTTCAGCAACCCACAAGGGGATCACACCAGTAGTGCAATACCCCCTTTTTGTTCACCTTAGGTTAAGAGGAAAAAGAACTATACTAGGATTGTGCATCAAATATGGATTGATTCCAAACCAAAAAGGGTGCCTTGGAAGGATTCTGGATTTGTCAGATATGAAGTGGGATTTGTAGGAAGTGGCCTGAGTCAAAAGAATGGATCCCTGAAGTCCTTTAAGACACCTTGGAAATGCAGACTAGGATAAGGCAGTCAAAGGGTACATAAATCAGGTTTTCCAGCAACAGGTTGAACAACTATTGCTGTGCATGACTAAAGTGCTACATTTAATAATTACTTCACCTTGATATTGCACAGAAAGCATGGAAGTGTTAACCGGCAGCATAATACGTGACAAAATAAACGTAAGATGTGAAAAGAGCTCCATTCATTTATAAGATGAGAAAACCCAGTGGTCCATTACAGTCCTGCTGCAACACTAGGGGAAATGCTGCAATAAAACACCGGTCCACGTTTTCTGCAGTAATTCCTCATATCCCAGAATATAATTCCCACCTTATCCTTCCAAGGCTTTTCAGTGCTAGTTTTCCTACAGTAAAAATAAACTTAAGACAACTCATGGCTTGCAAAAGGGGAAATCCAATGAAAAACTAGCACTATGAGCAACTGCACAAAGAAATGGTCACTCTGTTGTGAGATACGTATAGAACTAGGTGATATGAAGGACTTCACATCACTACCACATACTGGCAAACAAATTTGTTTAAGATGTATGTTTAGGGGGTCAAATGCTTGTTAGACATAGCACATAATCCAGTTCTCCATGGATCTCATCAGGGAAGAATGGAAAACAAACGAGTTGGTTTGCATTGTGAAGAATACTGTTACTAAATGCATCCTGGGTATATGGTGCTTAGAATATGAGCCATCCCTACAAACGGAACCAAAGCAAGCCAGGTTAGATATGATTCAAGATAATCCCCAAGACATGCATACTTTACAGATCTACTTCAGAGAAGAACCACATGGTCAAAGCTAAGACAAGCTAAGGCTATGTACACACCATGCAGCTAAAGCACAGCCCCCCCCCCAAAAAAATCCTGGGAAGTGTAGCTCTGGTAAACTGCAGTTCCCAGGATTCTTTGGGGGGGGTGCTTTAAATGTATGATGGGTACACAGCCAACTCCCCTTGCTTGGTGACACATGGACAAGTAGTTTCTTCCTACTGTTACAGTGTGCCCAATTTCTTTAAAAACCTGGCACCGCATTTTCCTCTGACAAATTTCTACCTTAGTGATAAGGGACTGACATAAACTGTGGAGGGAAAGGAGAAAATAAGGTTTGTTTGTTTTTCTTAAGAGTCAGTGACTGTACTTCTTTCATTTCATGGCTTTTTATATATGGTCGTCCCATCCCCCAGTAGACGTATGTATCCAGTTGTCAATTGAGGGTAACACTTCATGAGTTGCATCCAATGGTGACTTAACTTTAGTGGAAATGCTTCTGCACACACAAATTGGGACACTTGGTTTTCTCTTCTTCCTCCCAATGAGCTGTAGCTGTAGCTCAGGTACAGGATCTACCAGAAGATCCCAGCTACAATCCCCTGAAATTATTGGGAAACCCCCATCTGAAACCTTTGATAGCAACTGTAAGGATGTATGGACAGAACGGAGCTAGATACACCAAAGGTTTAACTCTGTATAAGGCAGCTTCCTATACTACTGTATCATAACCTTTTCTGTTCCAGAGGGACCCAAACTACCAGGGCTCATTAAAAATCATGTGCCCTGACTTGCATGAGCTTTCCACTAAGACATGAATACATCATTGGCAACAGACCATGGCATCTATAATGTAAGTAGGTTCTAGCCCACAAATAGTATGTTGTAATAACTATTAGTTTTTTTTAGACCCACAAAGACTCTAGGTTGCAGTTTTTTATATTAAAAAATAGATCTTATTGTTGATTACAGAAGTTAATATTATTTGCATTTGGATACAGACTAAAGAACCTAAATAAGTACATGCAAGAAAATTGAGAATTTCTATACTTAAAAAAGGAAGAAATAGAATAAACAAAACCAATCATGAGGTGGTCAGTGAAATACGGTTGCCTGGGTATGAAGTATGTTAGGGTGTGCAAACAGGGACAATGCTTGCAAACATCACAGTGAGACCTAGATTAAGACTTGCTACTCAACACCTGTGATGAAATTCACTTTTCAGTATGGGAAAGAATGTTATATACAACTGTATATAAGTGTGATGCAAGCCTCCCTACATTTTCATGAAGTTATATCAGCCTCATTTAAGGTATTTTCAGTATCAAGTCTATTTCCCTGAAAGCCAATAACGATGGAGATTACTGCTGCAAAATTTAGCCATTCCAATTGGGTCTACTCTGCCACACATCTTATCACCCAGATGTCTCAAAACTTCAAACCCCAGCTCAAAATCCACATTTTAAATGACCAACCCCTTGGTCTTCATTAGTTTGCCAAGTGCCCTGCAACCAGATGCTGCAATAAAATGTATGCATTACTCTTATAGTTATTAATGCCGGAAGAGCTTTATTTATACACCTCTCTTCACAAGCCTTGTCGCCATGCATTACAGTACTGAGCAAAGGAACTGCAAAACAGTGGAGCTGGGGCGATAGGAACTTTGTTTTCAGTGGGCCCAGGCTTTCATTGTATCATTCTAGGCACAGAGCTGAGAGGAAAACAAAGTGTTCAGGAATACAGTTTTGATCCAAAATACTTTTATTAAAAAGGAACTCGGAAGGCCTTGTAACCTCAAGAGCACTGCTCAAGCACAACTTTTAAAGCTATGCTTTCCTTAATAGAACAACAACGTTCTTTTTTCCTTTTTTCAAAGGGCGGTCCTGCCAAAATCAGCTATCTAGCTGTGGAGAGCAACCCGGGTTGGACCCGAAGGGCTGCGGGTTCAAACATCTGTTGCCAGCAGCGGCCGTGGGTGCCAGGGAACTGCCTTGCCTACGGAGGGGCGGGAAGGCAAAATGTGTCTGTTGCGGGACCCAGGAGATATTTTGCAGGAGGCTGAGAGAGGAGAGTAACCAGGGAAAGAGGGAGGGAGGCATCAGGACCACCGTCTGCTCTCCACAAAGGGAGGCTGGGTACAGAACGAAAATAAAACACGTGTGTGTGTATGCTTGCTTCGCCCCCTTCGGGTCTACCTCGCAGCAAAAGCGCCCCAACACTGCGCCTGGGGAAGGAGGGAGGCAGCAGGCGGCGCGCGGCGGGAGCTTCCCTATTTTCCGTAGGGCTGTTAAATAAGCGCGCGCCGCGTGTCTCCCCCCCCCCCGGTCGCCCCCCATCCCTCATGAATGCCTGTTGCAGGTGGGCGATCCGGTCTTTATTTTATTTTTTTGCGCGCCCTTTGTCAAATAACACGGGGGGGGGGAAACCCACAACCACGGGGAGGGCTACCTACTAAAACGAAAAGTGTGTGTATGGAGGGGGGGGAAAGCTCTCCTGAGGCCCTTTCTCCCCAACGACAGTAGAGGTCGGGGAGGGGGTGTCTTATGTTGCCCCACCGAGCAGCCCCCCCCCCCTGAGGTGGAAGCGCAGCAGCAGCAGCAGCAGCGGAGCCGTCTTTCCCGCCGCCGCCGCCAGCCTTGCCCGGCCGCCTCCATCCGCCATTATTCTTTGTTCGTGGCGGTTGCGGCCGGGTTCGGCGAGGCGGGAACAGCAGGTCGCGCGTGAGGGGGGCGATCTGTGGGGAGAGAAGGCCCGTCTCCCATTTCGAATTATATAGGGCCGGAGAAGTGAGGGGGAGAGAGAGAGAGAGAGAGGAACAAAAAAATAAAAAATAAATAAGGGCGGCGAAGAAGCGGGCGCCCCTCAGGCGGAGCGAGGCCAGGCCTCGCTTCTCTCTCTCTCTCCCGGCCGCCTTCCGCCCGCCAAACCACCCCGCCTCAGCGGCGGCAGCCCCGGCTACTGCTGCCCCTCGGCCGACCCCCCCCCCCGTGTGTGTGCGCGTGGGGGGTTGGTTGTTTTTTTTTTCCTCCTCCTCCTCTTGGTTCTTTCCTCTCCTGCTCTCTCTCTCTCTCTTTTTTTTTTTGGTCTCTCTTCCCTTCCTGGCTTTCCTTTGCTTTTCTCCTCTTACCGGCTGCAGGCTGCTCCGTCACTGCTTTCGTTCGCGCCTAGGCTCTCGCCGCAGTTTTATTCTCTCCCCCACGTAACACACCGCGTCAAACTACACCTCCGCCGCGTCACTCACATAACACACACACACGCGCGCGCTCTCTCCCAGGCTCTCCCAGCCCCGGCGACAGGCAGGCAGGCAGGCAGGCGGGCAGGCGGGCAGCGGCCGACTGAGGGAGAGAGAGAGGGAGAGGGGGAGGGGGAGGGAGAGAGGGAGGGGGAGACTCGGAGAGAGAGAGAGAAAGAGCAAGCGCCGCCGCCGCCGCCGAGCATGCCTCGGCTCTCCTCGCTCCGTCTCCCCCCCGCTCGCCCCCTCCCGCTCTCAGGCGCACGGAAAGAGCCGAGCCGCCCCTCACGGAAACGCCCGAAGGGGAGGGCGCGGCGGGAAAAGGGAAAGCGAAGGGGGAGGGGAGGGGAGGGGGGAGAATCGCCTCAGAAACGCAAGGCCCCGCGGAGATAATGGCGGGAAGCGGGTGCTTCAGGTGCCCCGAAAGTACAATAAATTCATTTTAGCGGCTAAAATGTTTTTTTTTTTAAAGGGTGTGTGTGTGAATATACTACGCGAAAGGAAGCTACTAGTGCTTTAGGCGCCCAACGGTCGTAAGGCCAAGCACACGAATTTTATTATTACATATAATACATAATACATAATACTGAATATTATATTAATTATATTATATTATATTATCATAGTTTTTCTGGGATATACATATATACTGTGTATATCCCGGAAAAACTCTACGGACAAACGCCGGCTGCCTCTGCCTGTAAAGCGAGTTGAGCGCCGCAACCCCAGAGTCATCCGTGACTGGACTTAACTGCCACGGATCTTTTACCTTTACCTTTATATAAATGGGGTTCGTGTGTACCACACAGGGCGGCTCACAAGGGTAAAAGTGCAACACGGAAATGCCAAAAACCACACACCACGTCCTAAAACAAGCGAAAGCAAAGCAATAAATGAAGCAAGCCAATAGCCCCTATTTTTATTTATTAAATTTGATAAACAGGTAAGATTCATTTTAGTGATAAATGGGGGAGGGGGTGAATATACTACGCGGATGGAGCCAAGGAAATGAATTAAATTCCAGCATCCAGGAGGGATCTAAGGAGCTTGCTCTAGCCAGTTAAGAAAAAAAGGTCAGCCACCAGGAGCAACAGAATAAGGGTTTCTTTTTTTTATAGGCGTAGCACATCATAAAAACATCATTCTTAAACATCCTTCATACACCAAGAGAGTTTGCAGGTCATGGGTTGGAAAACGTGTATGGCTCCCTTTCTACTCCCTTGCAATTGTGGTCTCAAATGCCACATTTCTTTCGCCTAGCAACTTGGCCTTGGGCGGGATGTTGACATGCCTTCCTTTCTCTCACTTCCCTCACTTCTTCTATCTCCCCGGGAGCTTCGAGTATATGTTTCGATTTGCACTCCAATGTTAACTGGAACAACATCCTTTAAAGACACTTTCAAGGTTGGATAGGGTTTCTTGGATGTGGCTCAGGGGTTACAAAATATAGGCACAGAGGAACCGCACGTAAAAACTATTAAGCGATGCATGCTATCTTTCTAAACGCTAAATGCCACCAGTATTTGAAACGTAACTAATTCAAAGCATATACCCTGGGTCTCTCATTCTTACATAATCTAAAAGTGAAATGTCTGTGCTCACACTCAGTTCTTCAATATCTGAAGAAGTGTGCATGCACACAAAAGCTCATACCAAGAACAAACTTAGTTGGTCTCTAAGGTGCTACTGGAAGGAATTATTATTATTATTATTTTCAATTCTAAAGAGTTTTTGAGGATTTTGAGGCGGGGCAGGGCATATGTCTTGCTGGCTAGTGGTCATCTGGCCAGTAGCAACCCCCAAGCAAGCAAAAAGGTTCCTTGGATCTCCATAAATGGAGGGCAGGCAGACTATTAGGTATCAGAAGTAAGCTTTATTAACTGATAATATTCCATAAGGAAAGCAGAATGGCATCCTCACATCTCACACTCCCTGCAAAGTCTAACTTAAAATATAATGCTAGTCACTGTGAACCTAACTTAAAATATAAAGCCAATGGATATACAAAAGGATATGCAAAGAGATATAGTTACAAAGAAAATATATACAGGTAGAGCTACCCTTGGTGGGCAGGTGGTTGCCAGGAGACTTAAGGCTTCTCATGCAGTGCCCATTTACCCTAATGCGCCATCCTCTGTGCCTGAATCAAGACTTTCCCCTCATCTGTTGGATGGAAGTGAATTGATAATACACTATCGCTGCGGGAGATGCACAAAGGAGAAGACGTAGCTCCAAAAGGCCATGCAAAAAAGCCTAAATTACCTTTATTAATGCAAAGGAAAGCAATTGTTATGGAATTTATTCTTTATTATCGGGGGTTAATTTTAAAACTCTAAATTACCTTTTTTTAAGAAACATTTTTTATTTAATTTAAGTGCTACTTGTTAACAGTGAATATATTTACAGTAAAAGGCAACCCTGCATAAAATATTATCACCAGATGGCAGTGTATACCAAGATGTGGCACGCTGGACTTTTATATCGTCTACAGGAAATTGTGCATAGTTTGTAAAATAATTGTTTTGATTAATTATAGCAATACACCACTGTGGTACAACATTGATGCAATGAGAATCGGCAGTGCCATCAAAACTTGTAAGCTTTATATTTTTATTAAAAGTTTTCAGTGAGGGAGTAATGTGAAAGAATAAAAGAAAAAGAAAAAACACACACCAAAAATTGAAATTGTGATATGATAGAGTATATGGGCATACAAGTAATACAATTATTCCATTAAATGCAACATTATTAACAAGACATTATACTTTTATAAATAGATTCCAAATGTTATTATATTTATCCATACACAATCTGTGTCTAAAAGCAATCTGTTTCTATGTTACAGAAGTTGTCAAAACTTGAAATCAGAAAGTTCATATGTCAAATCTATTAGGGTTATAAATGCCCGAATCTATTAAGTTCTTAAATGCCTGAATGTATACTGATATAGGTTTCTGTCTAATGATCTTTAATATTTTTGTAATTCAAACCAAGCTTGATTACAATTTAATTTCTTGTTTCAGTGTATGTTATGTTCTGACTAAGCATCCAAATGCCATCATTTTTGTGCATGATCATGCTGCTAATTGTAGGTTGATTTTAGTTTCCTTTTGCCAAACCAAAGCTTCATCTTGAGCATTCCAATGTCACCAGCACCCCTAGCTAACAAGGTGAATGGGAATCCAGAACAGCTATGACCGCCAAGTCTGAATTTCCCACAACCAATGTGGATTAAAATTATTTCACCCAGAGAGTTTCATTTCCTATTCTTTTTCAATATAGACTGTAGGGTCTCTCTGACACATGGATCTCCTTACAGTATAGCTACCTGTGCATTTTCCAATGTGGATAGTACACACATTCTGCTTCCAAAAATGGGTTTCATCCACTTTTTTCCATAGTTCAGAAAGCCAACAGCAGCTTCTCCATGGAAGCTTTTATTGGCCCCTGCTCCTGTGTCTTTCAAAACAAACTGTTCTGCAGACAATCAGCAAATGAAAAACCACTATGTGCTGATATCTGCAGATCGAAATGCGGTTATACAGACCAGACCACCAGTGTCTTTTTTTCATAGTTATAGGATGACTACTTATGCTCTGCAAAAAAAGGAAACAAGCAGGACAAAAGAAGGTAAACATTTGCATGAAATTTGCATATGCTAATTCACACATATCCCTGCAAATGTACAAATAACGCCTCTAATTTAAATAGAACTGTATTGCATTTCACTGCAGTGGGGGAAACTCTGACCAGGTAATCCGTGTGCTTGCTCAGTCTGCTATCCAGGTTCATACAACTGATGGGCATCTTCAAGTTCCCTGCTCTCCCTTCTAATGGAATGTTTACCTTTGAATCAGACTTTGACTCAACAGCCTTTTAAATAGAAGATACCTTGAAACGGAGGACTATCCTCTGCAAAGTAGGACACATGAATCAGCACATGGCCGAGCTGTGATAGCCACCATTTCCCGAACCGTAGACAAATCCAGAATACTACTAAACATATTTGGCAGAAGGTTCTTGTTTGTACTGCACCAATTTTAGGATGGAGAACAGAATGTCATAGCCAGTTATGAAGGTGACTCTTTAGAAATTTACAAAGGCAGCTGAATGGACCAAACCTATGTGAATGATAGGAGAGTAGTCATATGTAATTTGGAAAAGTGTGGACTACAGATTACAGGGCAGCAGAAGGATCCCCATTAAAACATATTAAAAAATCAAGTGATCTTGAATATGTTCCTAGAGACCAACCTTCCCCAACCATGTAGCTTTCACATGTTAATTGACAATAACTCCCATCAGCTCCAGCCAGCATAGCCAATGGTCAGGGATGATGCAAGTTGTAATCCAACATCATCTAGAGGGCACCAGATTGGAAAATGCTGTCCTAAAACAATGAAACAGAGAACAGGACCTTTCCAGTGGCAGCCCCCTGCTATTGAATTTTCTCCTCTGGAAAGTCCCTCTCTTTTCTTTCCAGTTAAATTATCCAGCCAGAAATCTTTTGTTATTGCTTGTCTGTTGTTTTCAGATGGTTTTTGTGTGTTTTCAGATGGGGCTCATCAACCTAGGAAGGTAGTCCGTCTAGGAGAAGGAAAACTTTGATCTTAAACCTCCACTGCCTTGCGGGATACTCTGTTTCAAGTTCATTCAAGTTCATAGAGTGGTGCATGCTCTAGTTATCTCCCACTTGGACTACTGCAATGCGCTCTACGTGGGGCTACCTTTGAAGGTGACCCGGAAACTGCAATTAATCCAGAATGCGGCAGCTAGACTGGTGACTGGGAGTGGCCGCCGGGACCACATAACACCGGTCCTGAGAGAACTACATTGGCTCCCAGTACGTTTCCGAGCACAATTCAAAGTGTTGGTGCTGACCTTTAAAGCCCTAAACGGCCTCGGTCCTGTATACCTGAAGGAGCGTCTCCACCCCCCACCGTTCTGCCCGGACACTCAGATCCAGCGCCAAGGGCCTTCTGGCGGTTCCCTCACTGTGAGAAGCAAAGCTACAGGGAACCAGGCAGAGGGCCTTCTCGGTAGTGGCACCTGCCCTGTGGAACGCCCTCCCATCAGAGGTTAAAGGGATCAACAACTACATGACATTTAGAAAATACCTGAAGGCAGCCCTGTTTAGGGAAGTTTTTAATCTGTGATGTGTTAATGTATTTTAATGTCTGCTGGAAGCCGCCCAGAGTGGCTGGGGAGATAAATTATTACAAATAATAAATTATTATTATTATATCTTCAGGAGAAGGAAAGACTAAGGAGTAAACCCTACACAAATCTGGAGTGGAGTTCCTAAAACAGCTGGATGGGGCCTTGTATGCCTCCTTCTGGCAACTCCTGCAGTCAAGCTGGTGCCCAACGTATTGCTCTGCTTTCCTTTGGACCACATCAGCGAGGCCGAGAGGGGAACCTTGTCATCTGGACAGCCCAGGACCTCCACACACACTGCCCAGCCTTGTGCACCATGGAAGATTACTTCGGTGCTGCTAACACAGCGGTTTGACTTCACCCCCGGAGGCGCACTCCATTGTTTCCTGAGACAAACAGAAGCCAACAACAACAACAACAGATTGGATTCATTTCTTCTTACCGGTATTCTTGCCTTTATGATTTTGGTTACTTTGAGCATCTTTTAAAAAGTGGGTTAGATACAAACTTCAGCATCATTAGAGGATGCGTGCATGAAAATCATAGGCCCATTCCGTGTTCAGATTCAACAGTTTGTCAGTGGCGAACTCCGGAGCATTTATCTTGGAGCGAGGAAGTTGAGTTTTAGCACGACAGGCTTCTCTGTGAAAAGCCAGAGTGCTGGAACCGCTAACACTTCAAGGTGAGAGAAGGGGGGAAAGCACACCCTCCCACACAGTTAGCAACACTCACGCAAAATTAGTTTCTGGTGTGGACTTCTCAAGCATTTTATTGCCCGGGGAGCTGTAAATACACAATGAACTTGAAACAGAGTAGCCCGGAAATAGAAATAGTACTTCAGCATCCTCCCCCTTTTAAGTTAATGAACTGCGGCACAGGTCTGCCCCATAACAGTGCTCGGAACATTTATTGTTGCTGGGTGTAATAAATCCTCTTGCCCAAATACAAGCAGGCAAATTGCATGCTCGATTAGTCAGAGGAAATTGGTCGCTTTGCTTAACCCCTGCAGTTTGAAATATGGATCCTGCTGGAGAGGGGGGCAGCTAGAACCAAACAGGAAAAGTCATTTATGGGGAGGGGGACAGAAAGATCACCTCAAATTGGCAACATCACTCAGGAGAAAGGTACAGTGCAACAGTGCTCTGTACTTTTAAAAGCAGGTCCTTGGGTACCTATTTATCACAGTGTAAGTAGACTATATGTGCCAACTTTGCTGCCACATACACCCGGACAACACCATTACTAGCCCCAACAACATCAAACATACCATCTCAGGACTATTTAATTGCTCATCGTCTAACATTGTGTATGCCATCAAATGCCAACAGTGCCCTTCAGCTCTCTATATTGGACAAACAGGCCAAACCCTACGCCAAAGGATAAATGGACATAAATCTGACATCAGGAATCACAAGACAGAGAAACCAGTAGGAGAACACTTCAATCTCCCAGGACACTCTATACAAGATCTCAAAGTAGCTGTCTTATTGCAAAGGAATTTCAGAAATAGACTGGAAAGAGAAGTTGCTGAATTGCAACTCATTACCAAGCTTAAAACCATGGAGAGACCTGGTCTGAACAAAGACATTGGATTCTTATCTCATTATACATGACAAAGCTATTTTTAACCTTCTCACCCCTTGCTTTTTCCTGTAAGACTAATTGCGGTCGTTAACAGTCATCAACAGGTTTACCACAGCTATCAGCCTATCACCCATTCCCACCACCCTTCTGAGTAATACCCCTCCCACCCTCTCACTATATACTGGTATAAGGGTCTGGTGACTTCTGTTTCAGTGTATCTGAAGAAGTGTGCATGCACACAAAAGCTCATACCAAGAACAAACTTAGTTGGTCTCTAAGGTGCTACTGGAAGGAATTTTTTTATTTTTTATTTTGTTTTGACTATGACAGACCAACACGGCTACCTACATGTGTAGGTGCATGCTTGTTATTGATGCGCTCTGTCATTTGCTGTTGCCATTCTTGTGCCCTCCAAGTAGTCTGAAGGGTTTTTGGAGCCCCATACATTTCACAGAACATGTGACCATTCCTACAGCTGACTAAACTCGCTGATTCTTTCTGTATACTGGGGCTGTGCACCCATTATTGGCTTCGGATGCAGCAAGGTCATGCACACCTCTCCCCCCATGTGCTGCATTTGCACGGCATTGTACACATCAGTCTAGTTAAATGTGTTTCCAAGTCACCTGTTGCCTGGCAGAGTGGAATCATGGAATGCCTTCCATTTTGGGGAGGTGGGGGGGGTGCATCAACATGCAGTATTTCTCATGAAACAACAGGACATGTGCATTGTGGCTAACATCATGTGCACACAAACAAAGTGCCAGTTTCAGAGAAAACAGTGCTGGTGGAAGAGGTCCCCTTTTTGCCAAAAGGACTGATATCTGACTCAAAAGGACTGTCCTGCAGAGAGGTGGTCACAGAGGGTGGATCTTCCAAGGAGGAGGAAAAGATGGACAGAAAAATGCAAAAGAAAGAAAAAGATGTGCAAATACGAGGATTTGATCTGAATAAGGACGAAGTTATTAAGGACACCACATTGCAGAGCAAGAAAAGAGAATGCCAAACGGTTTTGATTGACTGCTGGGTCTGGACTGTTGTGAGGGTTGGGGTGGGATGGGGTGGGATACTTTTGAATCTGGTTTTCTTTCTGGCTTGAAGGTTTATGATGTTATGATCTGGATACTGGCGTAAATGATTATATGTTTAAAAAATTAGGAGTTAAGTAGTGGGATATATTGCTAAAAAAATTCGAGACCAGAGGGAGGTAAGGGTGTAAAAAGTAGAAAAATAGGAGTTTTAAATTAGGTTGGAGTAAGGGAATTTGATAAGGCTGGAGGAAAGGAGCAGAAGCACTAAGATGCTGAGGTTTGGAAAAAGGAGTTGTTTAAGTAAAATGATTTTTGTATTTTAGGATATTATGAAATTTAGGAGTTTGAAAAACTGATACAGAGGATATATAATGAATTCAACAGAGGGGGACTTGAGGAAGTCAATCGAAATATGAAATTGAGGAATGAAGGAATGCCTGGCCCACAGAATTGGGCCAGGCCCAAGCGATGATATTAAATAATGTCAGTGATGTTAAATGTGCAATGTTTATGCCTACCCTTGTGTGAGAAGGGGATGATTGTTGCTTCCCTCAGTGAGAGGGGGGAAGAATGAAAAAGTTAACAGTAATGGTATGTGCTTAAAACTGTAAAAAATTAATAAAAATTTTGAAAAAAACCCAAAACATCATGTACACACAGCTTCACAGACCAGTAGCGGGAGCACACTGGGTGTATCTAGTTTGGAATATATAAACTTTCCTGAGTATCTTGCTTTAATTACTCATATCTCACATTCCAGCCTAACATACACAAATTGGTACATCCTGGAATCTAAGGGGTGCTTTGCAATCTACAAAATTCCCACACTGAAGGCATCGCAGTCACTGTCAGGGCCAGCCTACCCATGAGGCAAGGTGAGGTGACTTCCTCAGGCGGCAGAATCCACAGGGGCAGCAAATCCTGATGTAGATCTTTACTCACCCTTCTTCCCTGACGGGGAGGAGGGAATGTCATTTTGTGGTTTGTCTCAGGTGCCAAAATGTTTTGGGCTGGCCCTGGTCACTGTATAGAAATTGATAAAAACCCACACATAGATAACTGAGTCTGATTATGTTATAATTGGTTTATTTTTTATAATTCCCCCTCACCGTATCCACAAGAAGTATATGTGTTGGGATGCTGTGGTCATTTATAGCTTCCCTTGCAGCAAAACAGTGGGACGCGGGTGGCGCTGTGGGTTAAACCACAGAGCCTAGGGCTTGCCGATCAGAAGGTTGGCGGTTCGAATCCCTGCAACGGGGTGAGCTCCCGTTGCTCTGTCCCAGCTCCTGCCCACCTAGCAGTTCGAAAGCACGTCAAAGTGCAAGTAGATAAATAGGTACCACTCCGACGGGAAGGTAAACGGCGTTTCCGTGTGCTGCTCTGGTTCGCCAGAAGCGGCTTTGTCATGCTGGCCACATGACCTGGAAGCTGTACGCCGGCTCTCGGCCAATAAAGCGAGATGAGCACCGCAACCCCAGAGTCATCTGTGACTGGACCTAATGGTCAGGGGTCCCTTTACCTTTACCTTTATGCAGCAAAACACCAACCCAGGGGTAGGCAACCTAAGGCCCGTGGGCTGGATGCAGGCCAATCGCCTTCTCAATCTGGCCCGCGGACGGTCCGGGAATCAGCGTGTTTTTGCATGAGTAGACTGTGTGCTTTTATTTAAAATGCATCTCTGGGTTATTTGTGGGGCATAGGAATTCGTTCATTCTCCCCCCCCCCAAAAAAATATAGTCCGGCCCACCACATGGTCTGAGGGACGGTGGACTGGCCCACGCCTGAAAAAGGTTGCTGACCCCTGCACCAACCGGTGTGATCAGGAAGTAGCTGATATGATGCTGAAGGCATCCATTTTTAATTCCTGTCAGTTTGATAAATGAGACGGGATAAAAAGGAAAGGCAATGGGACTAATCTTCTTTTCACTAGTGCAGGAAAGAAAGAAAGAAAGAAAGAAAGAAAGAAAGAAAGAAAGAAAGAAAGATAGTTTGATTTCACTTATGGCTTACCACAAGTCATGTATTTATTAGCCGCATTTATACCTCACACTTACTCGGAGGAGCTCAGGAAGGCAAGTGTGGATTTATCCTATTTTATCTTTGCAACAACCAAGTGCATGAAGTATTGGGGGGAGAGTAGGGCAGCCCTTTATGAAATCCACAACCCCAGGCCCTGACTCTCACCCACCCATTTAGTCAAGTCATGTGGGATATATGTATTAAACAAACCAAAGAACAAGTTGATTTGATGTGCCACCTCTGCACACCTGCAAACTGATAGGAACATGTGTAATCAGAGATCAAATCGGTCTGTTTTTAGGAGGAGCATATTTCCTATTTATAACTGAATCGTCTCACAAAAAAATGTGTGCGTGTGTGTGTGTGTGTGGAAATGGGGGGCGGGGGAAGTGCTTGCTGCCTTTTGCCATTCACTTTTGTGCAAAAGGAAGCTGGCAAACTGGAAAAAGATTCAGAAGAAAGGTATATATAATAATAATAATTTATTATTTGTACCCCGCCCATCTGGCCGGGTTCCCCCAGCCACTCTGGGCGGCTTCCAACAATCACTAAAATACATTAAAATATCACACATTAAAAACTTCCCTAAACAGGGCTGCCTTCAGGTGTTTTCTAAATGTCAGGTACTAAAATGTTTAAAAGATCATTTAATTCACCGGCTGCGGGGATCTTGCAACAGGACAGAACCTCCTGGAAAATGGCAAAAGAGACAATCCTGGAAGTGATGAATATCAATTTGTTTTCAGGTCCCTTAATATCATTATGACATTATTTAGAAATGGTTTCTTCTACACCATTGCAAATTCTGTTGGTTGGGTAAGTGCTAGGAGTCATCTGTCTGTAAGCAACGTAAATCTCACATATTGTTTGACTGTGCATTTCTCTCCGATGAATACTAGAGGGCAGACTATGCATGTTGCATAAAGTGGTGTCTAAGGAAATTGTGCCAGATATTACTCAGCTGAGGCATTGCAGAGACCCTTTAACTGCCTGCATTTCCTTTCTTTTTCAAATATATTGCCAGCGTTCTGTTAGTAATTTGCAGCGAATATTTTACTTGTTTATTGTCACATTACCTGCTTAACTTTCTCTGTGTTTGTTCTGCAGGTGCAAATTTATGAAAGAATAAATAGAAGGCCATCCAACAATGTAAAATTTGGTATATGGATCCAGAATGAATCTTCAAAGCTCAGGTCTGAGTAAATATAGCAGCCAATCTACTAGAGATGACAGGAATTCAGTATTTGTGAATTCTGATATGAATTGACTTGATCAACTAGAAATAATGTGTGAGTTGGAATTTCTAGCATACTCCTCCTAATCGATGCCTTCTTAGAGTAAGCTGTATTGAATTCAGTGAGGCTTACTCCCAGGTAATGGTGGTTAGGACTGCAACCTTAGGTACCCACTGGCTTTTGCACTTCCTGAATGTTCTGGTGCAGTTTTTCTTGGCTCAACATGCATATCAAAATGTGTTTCGAAATGCATATTTTGAGAGGAAAATACATTTTATAATGCATAATTTTAAAAAATAAATCTATCGAAATATGTATTTTAAAAACTTCAGGTACTAAAGGAGAGAATACATACAGAATTTTTTAACAACACATTGGTATCAATTTATTGTGCAAAAATAGAGAAGTCATGGAAGCATACACAAGAATTTGGACTGTGTGGTTGTTATGTACTGAGTTGAATAGGATCCAAAATGTAGCAGTCTGATTGGTCCTAGAACAATAGGATTCAGAATGCAGCAGTCTGATTGGTCCTAGAACAATAGGATTCAGAATGCAGCAGTCTGATTGGTCCTAGAACAATAGGATTCAGAATGCAGCAGTCTGAATGGTCCTAGAACAATAGGATTCAGAATGCAGCAGACTGATTGGTCTGCAGGAGCCACCCAATCCAGCTCCAGGGGGAAGTGAATCCGCTACCTGATTGGCCTACAGGAATATCCTGGAATTAGCCAATCACGTGGGGCCCATTGTGTAAATAATGTATATAAAGCAGACGTTCTGGGGCAACTTTCATTCCTCGCTACTATGAGCTGAATAAAGAGCATGAAATCCACACTCGACTCCGAGTATATTTCAGTGGTGATGTATAAGAACTGTTTCCCCAAAGTTCACATGGCACCATATTCTCCAGTCCAGAACAAGTTCCCTGGCTCAGCTTCACCTACCTTACAGGATTGTTTTGGGGGGAAATGAGAACCGTGTTTGTTGCCCCGAGCTCTTGAAAGAAAGGATGAATTAAAACATTACAAATATTTTCCAAAGGGAGCCACCAGATTTTACAGCAACAAGCAAACTCAGCGAAAGGAAAATGGATCCCAAACCATGTCGCTGTAAATGTAGAGATATGCAGCATATTTTGCATCACTTTCAATACTGAGCAGTGAGCATTGTCCATCTGTCTTCCATGTGTTTTCACGGAAAAGCTCCAACTGGTGTATTTCAAAAGTCCATGTCCTCCAGGTAATAATTATACAATTTACATTGCCAAGAATTACTCATGGATCCTGGTAGTCAAATGCCAAAGTCTTCACATCCCCCTTTGGAGAATCAGTCTCTATGTGACATCAGAGCAATTAAGCCAATGCCAGTTAGAGAGACTGCCAATGGTCTCTGATATTGGAGCAGATCAACACTGATGCAGCCTAGGAGGTGATTATGCTAGTACAGTACTCTATCACTCTATTTTTGCCACCCCTTTGGGGGACATTCCTTTGGAGCAATGAAAAGATCTTTGTAAGTCCCTAGTTTTACAACTAAGGTAAGGGAAAGGTTTTAGTGGTCTTTGGATCATAGCCTTGGACAACTGCTCTAGATTTGACTACAGAAGTCCTGTGGTGAATATAATCAGGAGAACAAAAGATGTTGACTACAATGGCAAAGTCTCTTAACATGCATTTATTTATTTGTTTCAAAAGAGAAACAAAAGAGTTTTACCAGTAATGATTCAGAGGCAAATATATTGTCAAGGATGATCTCATGGCAGCAACAGAAACTCAAACAGCATTTTAATGTGACTTAATGCATTCCAGCTTCTTGGAAAACACAGCACATAGAAGCAGCTGCCCGAGGATGCTTTTTCAGAATATAAATTGGAGGTTGGAATGTGGGTTTAATTAAATCATTCCTGAGGTCATCAGAAGCAAAGGCAAACTTCAGCACCTTATTTTTCACTGCCTACATTGCACTAAAGGACATCTTGCTTAAACTATTTATATTGGGTTTGTATTTAGATTGAAGAGAGGCTGACACCAAACTTGACTGGTTTAACTGAAATAACTGTTCATGTACAAATGCATTAGAAATATGGTGTTCTACCTTAGAGGTGATTGCATTCCAGCATCTGAAGGAGAAATCGCATTATGTTATCGTCAGAGTCCTGCTCTGAGCAGTATATTTACTGCCAATGATTAAACCAGATTACACTTTCATGTAAATTAGAATCCAAAAAGCAAGGGGAAATTGTCATACACCTGGGCTGACTCAGCCTGACCTACACATGAATCACCGTTGGACTCACACAATCAACACTTTCCAAAAACCCAGTTCCAAAAATCCAGTTTGGATCCAGTTCAACACCTTCCTGCCTTCTGAATGTGATAACTTGCCTCATATGTAAAGTACTACACTTGGGCAAAAAAAAAAAAAAAATGAAAGGCACAAATACAGGATGGGTGACACCTGGCTTGAGAGCAGTACATGTGAAAAGGATCTAGGAGTCTTAGTAGACCACAAACTTGACATGAGTCAACAGTGTGATGCAGCAGCTAAAAAAGCCAATGCAATTCTGGGCTGCATCAATAGGAGTATAGCATCTAGATCAAGGGAAGTAATAGTACCACTATATTCCGCTCTGGTCAGACCTCACCTGGAATACTGTGTCCAGTTCTGGGCACCACAGTTCAAGAATGATACTGACAAGCTGGAACGTGTCCAGAGGAGGGCAACCAAAATGGTCAAAGGCCTGGAAACGATGCCTTATGAGGAACAGCTTAGGGAGCTGGGTATGTTTAGCCCAGAGAAGAGAAGGTTAAGGGTTGATAATAATAATAATAATAATAATAATTATTATTATTATTATTATTATTATTATTATTATTATTTATTATTTGTACCCCGCCCATCTGGCCAGGTTTCCCCAGCCACTCTGGGCGGCTTCCAACAAACACTAAAATACATTAAAATATCACATATTAAAAACTTCCCTAAACAGGGCTGCCTTCAGGTGTTTTCTAAATGTCAGGTAGTTATTTATCTCTTTGACATGGGATGGGAGGGTGTTCCACAGGGCGGGCACCACTACCGAGAAGGCCCTCTGCCTGGTTCCCTGTAGCTTTGCTTCTCGCAGTAAGGGAACCACCAGAAGGCCCTCGGCGCTAGATCTCAGTGTCCGGGCTGAACGTTGGGGGTGGAGACGCTCCTTCAGGTATACAGGACCGAGACCGTTTAGGTCTGATATGATAGCCATGTTCAAATATATAAAAGGATGTCATATAGAGGAGGGAGAAAGGTTGTTTTCTGCTGCTCCAGAGAAGCAGACACGGAGCAATGGATTCAAACTACAAGAAAGAAGATTCCACCCAAACATTAGAAAGAACTTCCTGACAGTAAGAGCTGTTCGACAGTGGAATTTGCTGCCAAGGAGTGTGGTGGAGTCTCCTTCTTTGGAGGTCTTTAAGCAGAGGCTTGACAGCCACCTGTCAGGAATGCTTTGATGGTGTTTCCTGCTTGGCAGGGGGTTGGACTGGATGGCCCTTGTGGTCTCTTCCAACTCTAGGATTCTATGATTCTATATAACCAACATGCATGCATGAAGTGGTTAATATCATAGAGTAAGCTGTCCTGCCAGGCTTAGCTCACCTTGAGAGAGACTAGGCAATGAAGACTTTGTTCCCCTTCAGTCTACCTGATGAACACAACATGTGTAGAGGCAAAGCTGGTTGCTCCAGCTTAGCTGCATGGCTCTCACATGAAAGTGTGTGACAGTTCCTAAATTATTGGCACTGAAAAATATCCAGAAATCTCATTCCTCAAATAATGCAGTATAGGACCTCTGCCATAAGAGTGTCAAGTAGCTACAATCAAATTGTAATAATCTGAATTTGTGTGTTTGTGTTTTAATGCCTAGTTTCTATTATTTTTAAAGGCAATGTTGGAAATTAGGGAGGGACATTAAGTAGGAAAGTTTAAATACCGGTAGTTCTCCACCTCGTTTGTGTAGAAAGTCACTGTCCTATACTGGCGGGTTTGGGAGGTGTGTTGCTGAGGATACCTGGCTAAGGCATATGATGTGGGCTTCCCCAGTGAGATATTCTTCTTGGTTTGAAGCTGTTATCCGTAGCAGTTTTGTACTTGTGAAATCCTTAATATTTCCAGATGTTCATGTGCTTTTATATTCCTATAAGTATGGGGATTAACGGCAGGGCAACAAAAGTGGCTTCGCGAGTCCCTTATGGTTGCTAACAGGCTTATACCTTGAGTCTGGAAGGATAAAATACCCAGAGTTTGTTACGCAAAGGTCTGAGGACCTCACCTCCCTGGCTACAGTCGAACATATTTCATAGAGACATCAGTTTTGTATGCATGCATACCTACTTGGGCATCTGGAGGGATTATATTTACTTGCACGTTTAAACGAAGAGCTTACTGTAACCGTAATGTGAACTGCTGGTGGTTTTTATTTGTATTTGTTTATAAAGATATTTGTATACTACTATAGCAGGGGTAGGTGGCGCTGTGGGTTAAACCACAGAGCCTAGGGCTTGCTGATCAGAAGGTCGGCGGTTCGAATCCCCGCGACGGGGTGAGCTCCCGTTGCTCGGTCCCAGCTCCTGCCCACCTAGCAGTTCGAAAGCACATCAAAGTGCAAGTAGATAAATAGGAACCGCTCCGGCGGGAAGGTAAACGGTGTTTCCGCGAGCTGCTCTGGTTCGCCAGAAACGGCTTAGTCCTGCTGGCCACATGACCTGTAAGCTGTACGCCGGCTCTCGGCCAATAAAGCGAGATGAGCGCCGCAACCCCAGAGTCGGACACGACTGGACCTAATACAGGGTCCCTTTACCTTTACCTTTATAGCAGGGGTGGCCAACTCCTAAGAGACTGTGATCTACTCACAGAGTTAAAAACTGGCAGTGATCTACTCCCTTTTGAGGGGTTCAGGTCAAAGTTGTTGAGCTTCTTTTAGGAAGGAGGGAGGCCCATTTTTAGGGGTTCAGGTCAAAGATGTTGGGCTTGTTTGACGGAGGAGGAAAGCCCCACTTTTTGGGGGTGCAAGGCAAAAATGTTGAGCTTCTTTTAAGGGGAGCCAAAGTTGTTGAGCTTCTTTGGGGGGAGCCAGTGATCTACCACAGTCGTCCAGTGATCTACTGGTAGATCACGATCTACCTGTTGGATGTGCCTGTACTATAGTATCACAAAAAATGTATCAAAGTGGTTCACGGGGGGGACGGGGACCCACACATAAAACCATACAGTAAAAGCATTAAAAAGTTTTAAAAACAAGTTAAAAACAAAAAAGGTTAAAAACAAACATCAGTAGACCGCTGTGGAAAGATGTGATCATAATTTAGGGTTGCCATATTTCAAAAAGTGAAAATCTGGACACAAAAGTTGTTGAGCTTTTTAAAGTTTTGCCCAAATTCCGGATGTATGGCAACCCTATCATAACTGTCTGCATAGATCTAGTGGAATAGAAAATTTCCAGCAGGCGTTTAAAAGTTAACACAGGAGCCCCCCCCCCGCCCCCCGCTACTGTTAGTATTATTGGTATTTTATTTCTTTTTCTTTATTTTATTGTTTCTATCTCTTTCCCCCCTTCTCTTCTCTACTCTTTTCATTGTTAAATTATTATTATTACTTTTTAAAAACAGCTTAGTTCTGAAATGTTTTGGCTCCCAAACGCTGCAAACCCAGAAGTGACTGTTCTGGTTTGTGAACTGTTTTTGGAAGCCGAACATCCGACGGGGTTCCACGGCTTCCGATTGGCTGCAGGAACTTCCTGCAGCCAATCAGAAGCCGCACTTTGGTTTCCGAACGTTTTGGAAGTCGAACGGACTTCCGGAACCGATTCCGTTCGAATTCCAAGGTACGACTCTCAGGACACAGAATTATTACTACAGAATGTTAAATCTCTTGGTTATGCAGGCCTCTCTTCTCCCTTCTTTTTGCCCCCCCCAAAAACCCCTTCCTATGTGTCTCAGTCCCCAGTGTTATAAATGTTATGCATTTTAAGATCCAATGGCAGCGAATTTCGCTTAAAAATTCTGTCATGCAGCATAAACACACATTTTTCAAAAAATTGTGCCGTGCTAATGAAATGATAATTAGTAATGGTAATTAGAAATGGTAATTATCATCAGCTTGCAGTTCCCACTGGGAAGGCCATACGGATTTATGGATTAGGCTTCTATCCAGTGGCGTCAATTGCCTCAGGGATTTTATTGAAGTCTTAAAATAATGCACGGCTGAACTGTGTCTTCCGCACATAGATGTGAAGCAAGCTTGTCCACTTAGGTCCACCACCTTTGGCACAGATACCCTTTCCGCATAGCAAAGCAACCGTTTAAGCCTGTTCCTTAGAACAAAGACAGATGGTTTGCAGGATAGTCCTCCCTCTTTTCCTCAAGTAGATCAAAGGCAAAAGAGCCGTGAAGCCACCTGGGCCCACACAGCGTGCTGCTTTCAGGTGCCCGGGGGGGACGGATCCAGAGGAAGCCAGAAGCTGGTGAAAGGAAAGGGGGCTGCCCTGTTAATTCTCATCCAAAACAAGACGTGGGCTCACAGGGTTTGTGCAATGCACAGATGGGAATGGGGTGGGTTTTGGGGGTGAATGAGGGGGAACGGTCTGAGACTTAATCCAGATAAGACAGAGCTGCTGTGAGTGGGGAAACCAGACTCTTCAGAGTCCCAACTGGTCTTCAGTGGAACTGGGATCCCACTGAAGGACCACTTCTGCAAATGGGGAGTGTTCCTGGAGAGAGGTGGCAGCTGTGGCCAAGAGAGCTTCTTCTCCCCCCCCCCAAAAAAATTTATTGGTATTTTTCCGGTTTTATAGCACTCACATATTTTATATTCATAAACATTTTAAACACATATAACATAAAACACACACACAATACATACATAACAAAAGAAAAGAAAATATGCCTAGAACCTCAATTCTTAGCTACTTGATATCATCTCAAGCTGACTTCCTCTGAGCCTCCCTTACTAAAGTTCCATTCCTTACTTCATTAGCAGTTGTCCAAATTCTTACTTTCATTACCTCTTTACTCTTTATTATTCTCCATTTTTATCTTACCTTCTCTTAATCTTTCTTTATAAACTTACTAGCGGACCAGGCCATGCGTTGCTGTGGTTTTTGAAATGTTTTTGTAATGCTTAGGTCTAATGTCGAGTTTTTTCTTTCTTTATAAACTTATTTCTTATACTCTCTATATCTTAGTTCCTAAATACTTAATATCTTATCTACTAAACATCTATTTCTAATCTGAGCCTCTTTTAATCTTCTGAAGCATACTAAATTCAAATATTACAATATTTCTTTAAATAGTTTCTAAATTTCTTCCAATCTTCCTCCACCGCCTCCTCCTTCTGGTCACGGATTCGTCCCGTCAGGTCTGCCAGCTCCATGAAGTCCATCATCTTCATTTGCCATTCTTCTATCATAGGTATCTCAGTGTTCTTCCAATTTTTGGCAAGTAAGATTCTCGCTGCTGTTGTGGCATACAGGAAAAATCTAACATCTTTTTTGGGTATTTCATCTCCAACAATTCCAAGCAAAAAGGCCTCTGGTTTCTTAATAAATGTGTTCTTAAACACCTTTTTCAATTCATTATAAATCATTTCCCAGAAGCCTTTCACCTTGGGGCACGTCCACCACATATGAAAGAATGTACCTTCCTTTTGTCCAAAACAAACAAACAAACAAAAAACCCAAGAGAGCTTCTATTGGTTCACCAGCTGAGAGGGAAGGGAGCTTGCCTCCGTTATCCGCGTGCTTGTGACTTCGAGACTAAGCCTATTGCAATGGGCTCTATGTGGGTCCACCTTTGAAGATGGTTCAGAACCTCTGATGGATGCAAAATGCCTGGATACTGGTTAGGGCTGAGTGGCTGGAGCACACTGAATCTATATTGTAACAGATCCACTAGCTGTCAGCACATTCATACGAGTAATTCTTAGTGTTGGGAATGACCAGCAAAGTCCTGAATGGTTTGGGACCAGGTTCCTTGGAGACTACCTCCGTCTACATGTCTGTATGTTAAAATTGTCCTCAGAGGTCCTGCACAAATCTTGTAAGGTTGGTGAGCATACGGAACTGGGCCTTGTCGGTGGTATCCCCATAATTGGAGAGTACGATCACTTATCAAGTTAGAGAGACCCTTTCCCTTGATGTTTTTAGACAAGCTTTAAAGACCAATCCTTTTATGGTGGCTTTTGATGTCTAAGTTGTTGGACCATGCCAAGTGTATTTTGACCATGTTGTCACTGGGTATTTTCTTTATCTCGTGCCAGTTCTGGTAATACTTTTGCCTGTTTAATTTGATATTGCATGGCTTTATCATTTAACTGCATTGTGATTTATTTGGCGTGCTAAATCATAAACCATTTGTGTGAAGCTTTTGCCTAAAAAGCAGCCGGGTTGGGCAGAGGAATCTTCTAAGTAAATAAACGGATGAGTTGAGCCTCAGCGTCTTGGCACAAATCAAGACTTATTCTAGAAGCAGAAAGGTATATGTTTCTGCAGACAGTTCCAGGGAGACCAGCCTTAGAATTTAATATCAAAAAGCCATTTCTCACATCACATTTTAAAAATGCAGCTGAAGAGGATGCGAGTTGTTATAAGGCGACAGCATAAGGGCCTAATTATATGCAAATGTGTGCACCCACCCCTCTCCCCATCATTTGTATGTGTGTGTGCGCGGGGGGGGGGTGGGGTGTTAGAAGAAAATATGCTTTGTGAGCAGGTGATTTGGAGAGGAGCAGTAGTGGGGACATCACAATAGTCCACACATGTGCTTGAAAATATACGCCTACATTGTGCGGAGTGCAGTGAGGGTCTCAAGAATAATCTGAATAAAAGAACCAAAAAGACTCATTCTGCTCCTTCCTATTAAAAATCCCCACACTCACATAGCTGACACACAGATTGTATCACCGGCAGTTGGATCATAATCTACAAGGGGGGGGGGGCTCTGGAATGCACAACTCTGACTGTGGCCGACATCTATGTCTGTCTGTCCCTCTTTCTTTCTTGTGGAGCCAATGGGGTTTGTTCCACGCATGATTTTTATCTGTGGCGGGAGCAGGGAAGTGTGTGGTGTGTGTGTGTGTGTGTGTGTGTGTGTGTGTGTGTGTGTGTGTGTGTGTGTGTACATGGTTGCTTGTGAAGTGTGGTGTTTATTATTTCCCCCCCAATTTTTTTTATTGTTTTTAACAAGTAATACAATTAAAAAACAAACATCAATAAACAAACAAAAAAGAAAACAACAATACACATAAAACAAGCATAAATCCTTTTAACCTATTCATCCTTTTTATCATTGTGAGTTGACTTCCTCCTGTCCTCTCTTCCTGCATTCCTTGTATATCATCTTTAGTAATTTCTTGACATCATTAAAAACATTTTAATTAATTAACCTCAATATCTCTTCTTGTCTAAGATCAATATCATTAATTCCAACAGTCATAAACCTTATATCTATCTTCTAAGTCTACAGCCTCACTTATCTTCCAGCTTACTTCTACTCTTTAATCTTACAATACTTTTAAAAATATAATTTACATTTCTTCCAATCTTCTTCCACCGCTTCCTCCCTCTGGTCACGAAGTTTCCCGGTTAGCTCAGCAAGCTCCATATAGTCCATCATTTTCATCTGCCATTCTTCTGTCGTTGGTAATTCCTCTGACTTCCAGTTTCTAGCTAACAAAATTCTGGCTGCAGTTGTGGCATACATAAAGAAAGTGGCATACATAAAGAAAGTCCTATCACCTTTTGGGATTTCCTGTTTTACAATTCTATTTTCTCATGAAGTGTGGTGTTTAATTGCGACCAGGAAGCTCATGCCAGACGGATCCTCAAGGTAAATTACATGAAGTAATAAGCCACAGTAACATTGCAATGTCCAAATTAGCTATTGCAGAAGCATCTGATGTATGGCTTTGATCATTTCTCCGACTGCTTCCCTGGAAGCGTTTTCTAAATTTGAAATGGGAAGGTTGAAAATGGCTCTCATGTGAATTCCCCACCCTGCCCAGTTCACTAAAGATCTGCACTTTCCAAGGTCCTGAAAGCTGTCTGGAGAACAAGGAAGAGTAAAAGTAGAACAGGGAACAAAGGAAGAAAATAAATGAACACTGAATTCCCCTTCCTGGGCTGCCCTAAATAACTGAAGAATATATTTTTTATTATGTATTTTGTTTAACGCAGGGTGGAGAACGCTTTTCTGCCCAATGTCAGTGTCTGGCATCCCCAGCCAGCTTCTCGGCACATTTTACCAGCTTCTCTGCAAGAATATCATGGAAGACTTTGCCAAAAGCCTTACTGAAATCAAGATCCACTACATCCACAGCATTCCCCTGATCCACCAAGCTCGTAAATCCACCCCAAAACAGAAATGACTCTTTTTTTGACAACCCTATGCTGGGCTTGGTAATCACAGCATCCTTTTCTAAGCGCTCACAGACCGACTGTTGAATTATCTGTTCTAGGACCTTTTCTGGAATTTATGTCAAGCTCACTGGTTGGTAGTTACCTGAGTGGTCTCGTTACCCCTTTTTGAAGACTAGGACAACATCTGCCCATGTCCAGACTGCAGTGCTGATGCCTACTGTGGGACAGGGCTCACTCTCCTACCTAGTTTACCTAGTTGCAAGTAGCTATGAGCCACACCACCTGCCAACCTAGCAGTTCGAAAGCACGTCAAAGTGCAAGTAGATAAATAGGTACCACTCCGGTGGGAAGGTAAACGGCGTTTCCATGCGCTGCTCTGGTTCGCCAGAAGCGGCTTTGTCATGACCTGGAAGCTGTACGCCGGCACCCTCGGCCAATAAAGCGAGATGAGTGCGCAACCCCAGAGTTGGTCACGACTGGACCTAATGGTCAGGGGTCCTTTATGAGCCACACGCCATTTAAAATTTCCCACAGTGCTCTGAAATGATGCTGTGTTGGGGGGCATTGCAAGTAATTTTAAACAGTGAGACCCCTTTGCAACTGACCACCACTACACAAGCCTTTTGTTTGTAGAGAATTTCACTCGTAAGTCTATTGGGAAGGAGGCTGATAGTTCAAATTAACTAAAGGTCAAAGACTTGCTCCTAGGTGTGTTTGTGTGGTTTCACCGTCAAGCAGGAGGCTCGTTGGGGATCTTGGACCAATTTGACACTGGCATTGCAGCTCACGAAAGTGGCCTGTCAATCCAATATGACAGCTCATGTCTTTTTTAAAGCAAACATGTCCTTTGGATGTACATGGGCTGTGGACATAGATCACTGCTTATAGTCGCCTTTGGCTGGACTTAACTGTCCACGGTCCTTTACCTTTACCTTATTTTCAGTGCAACAAATCTCATTGAGAGCCAGTGTGGTGTAGTGGTTAAGAGCGGTGGACTCGTTATCTGGGGAACCGGGTTCGATTCCCCGCTCCTCCACATGCAGCTGCTGGGTGACCTTGGGCTAGTCCCACTTCTCTGAAGTCTCTCAGCCCCACTCACCTCACAGAGTGTTTGTTGTGG
The DNA here is from genome assembly GCA_034642065.1 of Darevskia nairensis. Classification (NCBI taxonomy): domain Eukaryota; kingdom Metazoa; phylum Chordata; class Lepidosauria; order Squamata; family Lacertidae; genus Darevskia; species Darevskia nairensis. The sequence goes on from JAWWNI010001061.1 coordinate 130,476, forward strand.
GGGAGGAAGGGAAAGGAGATTGTTAGCCGCTTTGAGACTCCTTTGGGTAGTGATAAAGCGGGATATCAAATCCAAACTCTTCTTCTTCTTCATTCTCAGCTTTCCATTTTGCAAATGGATAAAACTAACCTAGATTGCTCTCATCAACTCTTCGAATAAAACATAAAAATGAACTGTAAAAGAATTATGGAATAGGTGATAGATGATAGATAAATTCTGGTTTTTTCTTTCTTTGATTGTCTTGCAACAAGGATTCCTTTCATACTTCACTGATGTACTGGATCACACCACTGAGATCTTGCTGGTATCCTTTAATAGAAGATGCTCCAATGCAAATTGGGTTTTTGTTTTGTTTGTTTCCTGCCTCTTCTCATCCACCTCCCTTTAAAAATATATATGATGCATTATGTATTCCATGACATCCTGACATAACCTGATACAAGTCACGTTGTGTCAGACAGAAAAATATCTTGCTGCTGAGACCACAGATATACACAGTGTCCTCGGATTGCCTTGCCAAGCTGAAATTCAATCCTATCTCCTATTACCCGCTAGCAAGATATATTGATTAAACCTATAGGCAGATAATGCAAACAATAACATGGCTATTGATTAGTGAGATGGCAGGCAGATAGGTATTTATGATGATGGGCCTTCTAAACTCTTCAGCATGTACCAGGGGTTGTAAATCGATTACAGCTGTTTTCTGTAGCTCAGAGGTGATGACATGGGTTCAGCATACCAAGAGCTCAGCCTGGCTCCAGGGAGTAGTTGTATATCCTCCACCCAAGGACATTTCTGCTCCTGGTTCTGGAGGAAAATCCTGGATTCCACCATGCCGCACGTTTGTTTTCCTGTTCCTTTAAAATGTTTTAACACCACCCTTCAGTTGAGCAGAACTCCCAAGCTCTATTCACACATCCTGTCCCCTCCTTGCATGTCAGTGTCCCTGCAGCCCTCTGCCCTTATGTTTGTGGCTGGATACCTGCAATAAAAAACCTGCGGCGCTTCAACTCAGGCGCTTCATGTGAAGGTCAGGAAGTTTCATGTGACAAATGTATTTGAGAGCAGAAGCAGTAAAGCAGTCTAGAAATGTTGAGAAATGCTGTAAAGCTGCATGCAGAATCACTGTGACTCAGCTTGAGGAGGACTCGTTCTCTGTATCTGTTTGCAGGCAGAGTCAGTCACACTGTTGGGAGCCATGAGTTAGTTTGGAGACTCTTTGGAGCAATGTAGGGTGGAGTCAGTGTGTGTGTGGAGCCTGACTTAGGAATGGAGCCTGACTCAGAAGTGAAGCCTGTACTCTGTGTATGCTCTGAAGCCAGTTTTAAATCTTCTGTTCACTATGCTGTTTATTTGCAAACAAGTTTGAACTCAGTAGACCCAGGTGGCGCTGTGGGTTAAACCACTGAGCCTAGGGCTTGCTGATCAGAAAGTCGGCGGTTCGAATCCCTGCGACGGGGTGAGCTCCCGTTGCTCAGTCCCAGCTCCTGCCCACCTAGCAGTTCGAAAGCATGTCAAAGTGCAAGTAGGTAAATAGAAACCGCTCTGGCGGGAAGGTAAACGGCGTTTCCGTGCGTTGCTCTGGTTCGCCAGAAGCGGCTTTGTCATGCTGGCCACATGACCCGGAAGCTGTACGCCGGCTCTCGGCCAATAAAGTGAGATGAGCGCCGCAACCCCAGAGTCGGACACGACTGGATCTAATGGTCAGGGGTCCCTTTACCTTTACCTTTAACTCAGTAAAGCTTTTACTCTTTTACTGAAGAAGACTCTGCGTTATTAATTTACTCTGCACGTCAGGAAGGTCAGGGCTGAAGAATGGTTTCCCAACACCTGAGCTATTATGTTGCTGGCACCCGTCTGCCTCGGGAGACAATGGAAGAGTCCGCCTATGGGAGTGAAGTCAAACCATTGGAGAGTTACAGCCCCTGCTGACATGTTTTATTGCAGCTAGGGCAGATGAAGGCTGAGGCAGGTGCACCATGGTGTTTCTTCTCTCTGTGCTTCTCCCAGTGGCCATTCCTCCTCTGATCGCTGCTGTGGATGCATAACCTGACCAGAACCAGCAGCAGACCATGGGTACAGGGATGCAGGGCCGTCTTAAGCATATCCGGTGCCATGGTGCAAAGATCCCTCCAGCGCCCTCCCCCCGTTTCCCAGAATTGCCGACCTTTTTTAGGGAGGACAGTGCTGCCGGTGACGCGCCCAGTTTTGCGGGGCTGGAGGCGGCGGGCAGCGGCTGGAGGGCAGCTCCTCTGGCAGGGAAGAGATGGAGGCTGGAGGCGGCGGCTCCTGGGTCAGCTGGCCGCTTTGTGCCGTGGTGGCCATGGCAGACGGAGGCTCCGGGCGCGGTGCTGCTTTGGCATGGCAGGGGCGGGCGAGGGTGGCGAGCTGATGCCAGGAGGCACTGCGTCCAGCCTCCGCCTCTTCCCTGGCGCCCCTAGCCTCTATGGGTAAGATGCCCCTGCCCATGTATGTGCTGACACCTTGCCTGTTTGCCGCTACTCCCATTATCTGCCACTCTCTGGGTGGTCATTTGGGACCCCCCCAAAGCTCCAGACTTGAGCCCTGAGGTCCAGCTCTAATTGCACCCCTCCTTCTAACATTATTTGTATAAGGGTGCGGCCAGCATGAAGGACAAAAACACTTTCACCCCTTGTCTTGGTTTATAGATGTTGTCTTTAAAGCCTTGCAAGGCTCCATCTGTTCCGGGGTCGGGAATAATTTTTTTGGTGCCGTAATGTTTTTTGCTCAGACAAATTGCACTGTGATTTCAACGAGTCTGCTGCACTTTGAAGACTGAGATGCATGGCACACTTTAGAATTACACTCGGAGCGTTCCAATGTTTCTCCTATAAATGGAGGACTCTATTTACCTCTCACCTCCCGGAGCCTGTCATGAAAGTTATTTCTATACCTCAAGGGAGAGGGTGGGGGGAGGGGAAGAGAACATTCAATTTGGAAAGCCTCTGACACTTGATACATCTCCCCAATTCTCATTCAGGGGAGAGGAATTGAAATTAGGTACTAAAATAACCAAGGAAGTTTACATAATTTCCTGGGGGGTTCATTTGTTTTACTGTAATTTTACACGTCTTCACATTAAGTGCATATATTGTCAAAGAAGGAGCACTCAGAATAAGTAATGCCACTCTGTGAGTCACAAATGGAAACCATGTCAGGCCGTGTTGCAAAATGGATCTATAACTGGCTTTTTTTTGTTCCTCAATCTGAGATGATCTAATTTGATTGTCATGATTTATGGGAGTAAGAAAAGGACATTCTCCACCCTTTGCCCCCTCAGCTTGCTTTTCTCTGGTTAAATTTTCTGGAAGCCGGATGTAAATAATATGTAGGGGGGAAAGGAACAAGCATCTTTGTGGCTACTAAAGGACTTATCTGATTTGCATGTCAAGCCTGAATATTCGCTTCCATCAGCTTTCCTCTCTTTTGATGTAATCAGCTTTCAGGGTTCTTTAATTCTGTGCCATCACTGGTCTTGACGAAGTTGAAGTTTCAGTGCTTTTCATCAAAACAGTGATTTTTAAACAAATCTGCGAGAATGAATACTTGAATACTGATTCATCGACTGTGGATTTGAATGTAATTGTGCATTGAGTAGATTTCCTTTGTCTTCTCTTATCGCCAGTATAAAATAGTGAAAAAATGTGTATTACCGGTAAGTGATAGCATAATTTATTTTTATCTCTCTCTGTCACACACACACACATGTCTACTCAGAAGAAAGTCCCATTCAATTCAATGGGATTTACTCCCAGTAAGTTATGTGTGCATGCAGACACCATTACCTAGCATATTATATACATTTGATTTCAGCCTTAATTACAGTGGTACCTCGCCTAACGAAGATAATGCGTCCCGACGCGATCGTCGTTAGGCGAAAAAATGCGTTCGGCGAATCCCCATAGGAACGCATTGGGGGAAAATTCGTTAGTCGAAGAAATCCTATTCAAAAATTCGTTAGTCAAAGAAATCCTATTCAAAGCGGCCGCAACGTCTTTTCTTAAGTCGAAGAAATTCGTTTCCGGCGGCCATTTTGTTTTGCCGGAAGTCATTCGTTAGGCAAAAAAGACGTTAGGCGAGTTATTCGTTAGGCGAGGTACCACTGTACTAGAATTTAGGTTAAATGTAAATGTGGTTGTATTATTAATGATTTGCAGTTGTTCCTTTCAAGGTGGAATTTTGCATACCAAATGAGCACACTGAATAATAATAATAATAATAATAATAATAATAATTTGTACTCCGCCCATCTGGCTGTTTTGCCCCAGTCACTCTGGGTGGCATCCAACATATATTAAAACATGATAAAACATCAAACATTAAAAACTTCCCTATACACTCACCAGATACTGCACAAGATATGTACTTTTGTAGGATTATATACTAAGCTATATTTACTGAAAAATATATATTTTATATCACCTGCTGTCAGAGTTGTTGCAAGTATTACGGCGGTGGGGATGGAACTCGGAAGACCAAGCCCAGTATTCCTCCTGCTTCCAAGTCCCTTTTGTCCATTTCAGTGACAGTTCCAGGATAATCTGATGGTCAATTATAATATTCTCATTTTTTTTTGCTGTTCAGCTCAATCTTTAAAACGGTCTTGAGCCTTTCAATAAATCCCTTTATGGGATTTTCTTGCACCTGCGTGTGGAAGATTTTTCATTAACTGAGCATCAGGGTGGTATTTGAATAGTTGTCCTGGGACCAGCTTCATGAATCATGGATCCCAGTATTTCTTTGGCCTACAAATACTTCACATTTGGCAGCTCTGATGCTCTTTGAGATGGTGCAGCTTTAGAACAATCCAGCTTTCATTGTACTTCGTTGCTCCCTTGCATCACAGGGACTTGTCTTGTTTAGGCAAGCCTCTTTTTCTGATATCCCCAGGACATACTTTAATGAAACCCAAAGCCAGAAAAAAAAACCCCAAAGTTTTACAGCATAAAACTTTCGTATTTTAAGCGCCATAAGTGTTTTTGTTATGAGGGACTAACAGGGCTGCGGCACTTGACTTTGAAGAATCAGCACCCAGTTACACTATGGCAGATTCATAAAGCATCGTTGGAAGGGACCACGAGTCATCTAATAAATAAATTAATAATAATAATAATAATAATAATAATAATAATAATATATTTTTATTTGTACTCCGCCCTCCCCGGCCGGAGCCAGGCTCAGAGCGGCTAACATCATATAAATAATATAATATACATAAGAACAGGCAATCAATCGATTAAAATGCATCCCAAAATTTGTTGTTGTTCAGTCGTTCAGTTGTGTCCGACTCTTCGTGACCCCATGGACCAGAGCACGCCAGGCACGCCTATCCTTCACTGCCTCTCGCAGTTTGGCCAAACTCATGTTAGTAGCTTCGAGAACACTGTCCAACCATCTCATCCTCTGTCGTCCCCTTCTCCTTGTGCCCTCCATCTTTCCCAACATCAGGGTCTTTTCCAGGGAGTCTTCTCTTCTCATGAGGTGGCCAAAGCCTCAGCTTCAGGATCTGTCCTTCCAGTGAGCACTCAGGGCTGATTTCTTTAAGGATGGATAGGTTTGATCTTCTTGCAGTCCATGGGACTCTCAAGAGTCTCCTCCAGCACCATAATTCAAAAGCATCAATTCTTCGGCGATCAGCCTTCTTTATGGTCCAGCTCTCACTTCCGTACATTACTACTGGGAAAACCATAGCTTTAACTATACGGACCTATCCCAAAATTAATTCAAATAAATTAAAACTAAAACTAAAACTGGACAAGTGACTCCTCAGGTTAAAATTGAAAGTGGTTAATACTCGCCAGGGCCAACTGTTTCCTCTGATATTATAAGGACCTGTCGGCGGGCTGGGAAACCTCCTTTGTGGTTGTTCTTACACAAAGAGAAAATGAGTCAGACGGAACCCTGACCAAAGGCCAGGTGGAACAGCTCCATCTTGCAAGCCCCGCAGAAGGATGTCAAATCTCGCAAAGCCCTGGTCTCTTGTGAGAGAGCGTTCCACCAGGCTGAGGCCACGGCCGAAAAGGCCCTGGCTCTGGTCAACACCAGTCTAATCTCCCTGGGGCCTGGAATCTTCAGGGGGTTGTTATTTGCAGACCGTAAGGTCCTCCATGGGACATACCAGGAGAGGCGGTCCCATAGGTACAAGGGTCCTAGGCCATATAGAAGAAGAAGAAGAAGAAGAAGAGGAAGAGGAGGAGGAGGAGGGGGAGGAGTTTGGATTTGATATCCCGCCTTTCACTCCCCTTAAGGAGTCTCAAAGCGGCTAACTTTCTCTTTTCCCTTCCTCCCCCACAACAAACACTCTGTGAGGTGAGTGGGGCTGAGAGACTTCAGAGAAGTGTGACTAGCCCAAGGTCACCCAGCAGCTGCATGTGGAGGAGTGGAGACACGAACTCAGTTCCCCAGATTATGAGTGTACCACTCTTAACCACTACACCACACTGGCTTTAAAGGTTAAAACCAGCACCTTAAACCTGATCCTGTACTCCACTGGGAGCCAGTGCAGCTGGTATAGCACTGGGTGAATGTGATCCCACAGTGAAGACCCCGTAAGGAGTCTTGCCGCGGCATTCTGCACCCGCTGGAGCTTCTGGGTCAGTTTAAAGGGCAGCCCCACGTAGAGTGAGTTACAATAATCAAGCCTGGAGGTGACCGTCGCATGGATCACAGTGGCAAGGTCAGGGTGAGAAAGGTAAGGGTAGTTCAACCCCCTGCAATGCAGGAATCTTTTACCCAACGTGGGGCTCAAACCCACAACCTTGAGGTTAAGAGTCTCATGCTCCACCGACTGAGCTATCCCAGATTCATACAGAACACTTCCCAAAATTCATCTGAAGGGTGGCAGTTCTTCACCTGTGCAAAAAAACTGATAGTCCCATTCAGGGGCGGAGGAAGCCTCCTCGCTACCCGGGGCGGCGAACGGAGGCACCCCCCTGGGGGCGGGGCGTTGTGACATCATGACACACCGTCACAACGGTGGTGCGCCAGCTGGCTGAGTGAGAGAGCGACACCAATAAAGCAAGCCAGCGGTCTCCGATCGCGGGGGTGGGGCCCCGAGAGTGTCACCCCCCAGGGCGGAACCTGGGGCAACACGCCCCCCGCCCTTGCTCCGCCCCTGGTCCTATTTGCGGCGTGGGGGCAGGGGAATTCTCTGGCTGGCAAAGCCTTTCTTTTGCACATCCAAGGCAAAGAACATTCCGTTTATTCCATGGAGGAGACTGAGTAGTTCAAGGTATCTCCCTGATGGCATTTGCAATGGGGGGGGGGTGCCGTAAATGAAAGGCTCTGCCCCTTCCATGGACCCGACGACTGAACTTTAGCGGTGCTTTGAGTTCAAAGACATGTAACATCCGTTGAAACTGAATGAATAATAGATGGCTGTTTGCTTTGCTCGCAGCTGCATCATTCTGTGGCAAAACATCGCGCGCCTTTGCTAACATCTCTTGGACTGAATGATTTTGGGTAACACAGGCCTCTCCTTCAAGCTGAATAATCTGTCATTTTGTATTGCATATGGCAAAGACTTGTATTTCTCTGCAATCTTAGCTTACTTCCAACAAACTGTGCTTTAGGTCTCCTCCTCCTCCTTCGCATTTGCGCCCAAAGCAACATCAGATATGTCAGAACTCTGATCTATTGTTGGTTTGCAGGGGGAGGTCTTCTCTTGATGCAGCAGAGTCCTCCATCGGGCTGGATGTTAGGAAAAGCACGGGGATGGGGAGAACGCGGCATGATGCTAAAGCCACAAAGGTATACCTCCTTATGCATTGGAGAGCAGGGCCCTGACTGCTAGCCATTACCTCTCCATCAGCCATGCTTCTTCGCTACACACACAGTCACATCTAGAGAGGGGCCCTCGCTTCACACACAGGCTGGGCTGGCCCAAGGCATTTTGGCACCTGAACTGAACCACCCCACACCAAGGCCAAGTGGCTGCTTAGGCCCCAAATATCTGAAGGGCTGCTTCCTTCCCTACAGACCCCATGGATATTAAGTTCAGCTCTCTCAGTAGTTTCACCACCCTCAAAAGTCCAGGGTGGACATTCTCCTAGGATGTGGAATTTCCTCCCCACGGAGGTGCACCGGGCATCTTCATTCTGTAGTTCATGGCCTATGCTGAAGACGCACCTCTTTCCCTTGGTTTCTGACCCCTGAGATAGAAGAAGAAGAAGAAGAAGAAGAAGTTTGGATTTGATATCTCACTTTATCACTACCCTAATGTTATGGGGCCAACAGGATGGCGTGCCCAAGCCGGGTATCAGTACCGGGGTGAAGAGAAACCGAAGTCAGGAACAGTCCGCGTCAGGAACCAGCCGAGGTCAGGTATCAGTACCAGGGTCGAGAGAAGCCGAAGTCAGGAGCAGTCCGAGTCAGGAACCAGCCAAAGTCAGGTACACAGCATCAGGAGCAGGATGAGCAGGCACAACCATGTGCTTCAGCACAGCAGTTGCAGGTGCTGGTGAGGGAAGCAGCCGGCCTTCCTTAAGTAGCCAGCTCATCACCACGCCTTTTACGAGCTGCAACTGCCTCCAATTGCTCCCTCCGTTTCTCAGCTCTACGCTTTACATCTGAGATGGGAGGAGGGAATGGAGCCCTCCGGCTCCTCTCCTCACAAGGGCCTGATTCTGGCTCAACTTCTTCCTCCTCCTGTTCTGGTCTTCCCTCTTCCCCATCTGCTTCTTCCTCTTCTGAGGAGTGTCGCCACCAGTCTTCTTCAGGTAAGAATCCCTCCATTCCTTTGGACTCTTCCGTGGTTGCCGCTTTGCCTAGTGGGGCTTGCCACCACTCCTGCTCATCTGGTGCAACCCTGACACCTAAGGAGTCTCAAAGCGGCTAACATTCTCCTTTCCCTTCCTCCCCCACAACAAACACTTTGTGAGGTGAGTGGGGCTGAGAGACTTCAGAGAAGTGTGACTAGCCCAAGGTCACCCAGCAGCTGCATGTGGAGGAGCGGAGACGCGAACCCGGTTCCCCAGATTACGAGTCTACCGCTCTTAACCACTACACCACACTGAAAGCACACATATGTGCTTTCAGGATCCACCCTATTCCTGTGACTGTTGTTTGTTTCAGTAGTTTTTAATATTCAACGTTAAAATGTCGTAACCCAATGTTCAAGTGTTGGAACCTTCATTCTGCGGCTGAAGGGCAAGTAATAAACCGTAACAACAACAGCAACCGAATGAGTAATATGAAGGTGGAGGAGGTAAAAAGGAGATAGTGGAAGGAGAAAAAGAAGTAGCAAAACGGGTACAGTCAAACCTCTGAACTTGGATGGCTCAGTTCCCGAACGCCGAAAACCCGGAAGTAATTTAACTTTAATGTCCGACGCGGCTTCCGCTATGCAAACACCTAGCTGTCAGCCAATCGGAAGCCGCGCCTCAGAACTCGAATGTTTCGGAAGTCAAATCCAGTTTCGTAATCCAGAACGGATTACATTCCGAGGTTTGACTGTATCCCAATATGGGATTTTTTTCCAAGAATTTTTTTTAAAGGGCACATCCCTCTGTGCTTAGGCACCATCTGGGGAGATCTTTGTGGCGGGGGTGTCCACAGAGGAATGTTTCTATAAACGCTGGAACATTTTCATTACCGCATGTGAGTTGATACAGCCTGTCAGCTACATGACAGGATGAGGAAGAGCCAGAGCAACGTTTTTGCACAGACTGCTTTAAGAATAGCCCCTCTGGAAACTCCGATTGGAATGGCTCCCTCAGGAGCTTTCGGAGATGAGCATCCATATATCACTGGGATCTTTTGAAAAAGTTTAAGTGGCGCTAGGCGGTCTCTCTCGCCATAGTGCTCTGATGAAATGACAATGTGTATGGAGATGAATTCTTGCCTTTGAATCATCTCTGCCCCGTCCACACCGGAGAGTTATGGAATCAATAACTAGGCAAATTAGAGAACAGGGCAGGAAATATAGCAACCCATGCGAATTATTACTTGTTTTTTAATGGTGGGTGGTGCAGGCAGTTTCAAACCCTGTGCCAAAACAATGGCTTCATTTGCCCCAAGATTGGCAGAAAGGGTACCAGGATCAGAAGACTGGCGTTTGAAATATAACACAAAGCAATATTATAAGCAGACACTCGGGGAACCGCAAATATAACATTCTTTTTGCCAAGCATGTAAAGCTGAATGTGCACAAGTGTAAGTTGCGTGTAAGTTGTGTGCTTATTGTACAGGGACAGTGTTAAAATTCAAGTTGCACCTCTGAAAATGTAGACAATACTGTATTATTAATGGACTTGGCAAATGGGAAGACATCTTCTTGACCTAGTGCAAAATTCCTTAAAGGGGGAAACTCTCCCTATCGAGGAACAGGTCTAAAGAATGGAGGGGTTTGGGATGGAATATGTCAGTCCTTATAAAAATAGAGATAAGGGGCAGAAGAGGGGGAGTAAGTGTCTCCTATACTATATTAGACTCTGGTGCAGATGTAAGTATAAAATGCTCCACAAGTCCTGTAATTGAGAAAATCCATCAAATGGCTTGACAGGTGCTCCAGCATTTGCAGAAGCGATAAAAGTTGAATTTATTTCACTTTTGGAGAGGGGGCAGTATCACCTTCTGGCGGCTTTAATGAAATGCCATAAAACTTGAGGAAAAACTGTGTTGTAAAGTAATAAAAAGGTAGTCAGGAGTGGATTGTTTGTTGAAACATTCGAGGAGGGAGGGGACCGGCGGAGGTTGGGGGTGGGTGGGCAGGAACTGCCTCGCTGGAAGCACAACTGATGGGAAACTGCCACTGATGGGAAACTGAGGCACAGACAGAGCAAGGCAGGCTGCCTGCTTGTCAGGAAAAGGCTATCAGATGAACATTCAGCTGTCATTTCTCTCTCTTTCAATGCCGTGGCCCTGATCCTAGGGCTGAGTGAAATTGGCCACCCAAAATTCTCCGGGCTATTTACAGGTGGCAAAATGGTCCATGTGAATATTCTCCGGTGTGTGTGCACACACGCACCTGAAATTCTCTCTCTCTCTCTTTTTTATAATCATTTTTTATTAGTTTTATAAAAATACAATAATAAATTCACACATTTATCTTCACATCTTATACCGTTTTGGCTTTTTATGGCCGTGACTTCCGTCAAACCTTCCTTATGATATTCTAATATCTATTTCTTATGTCTATATTTCCTAAATCAATCATTGTTTTAACTTATTACTTCTATAAATTAATCACTGTATTTTCGTATTAACAACATTTCTTCTTTACTCTACAAAACTTCTTGCAATCCTACCAACGTATTCAATTGAGTACAATTTTCCTTTAGATAGTCTGCAAATTTAGTCCAGTCTTTGATGAACTTCTGGTCCCACTGTTCTCGGATTCTCCCCGTCATCTTGTCCAATTCTGCATACTCCGTTAGTTTCACTATCCATTCTTCCTTTGTCGGTGTTTGTTCTTGTTTCCATTTTTGTGCTATTAAAATTCTCGCCACAGTCACTGCATATGGGAAAAGCTTTAAGTCTTGCTTTTTATTGTCTGTACCTGTAATTCCCAGTAAAAATGCTTCTGGTTTTTTAACAAATGTATATTTCAACATTTTCTTAATTTCACCGTATATCAAATCCCAGAAGCCTTTCACCCTTTTACACTCCCACCACATATGATAAAAGGTACCTTCTTTCTCTCACGCACCTGAAATTCTCAAAGTTCTGGAGGAGCTTAAGAAAAGGGGGGAAAGAATTCCGAGATATTTCAGCTCACATAATGTTGTTTTATAATGTATTATTGTTGGGACATGGGTGGTGCTGTGGGTTAAACCACAGAGCCTAGGGCTTGCCGATCAGAAGGAAGGCAGTTCGAATCCCCGTGACGGGGTGAGCTCCCGTTGCTCGGTCCCTGCTCCTTCAACCTAGCAGTTCGAAAGCACGTCAAAGTGCAAGTAGATAAATAGGTGGGAAGGTAAACGGCATTTCCGTGCGCTGCTCTGGTTCGCCACATGACCCGGAAGCTGTACGCCGGCTCCCTCGGCCAGCAAAGCGAGATGAGCGCCGCAACCCCAGAGTCGTCTGCGACTGGACCTAATGGTCAGGGGTCCCTTTACCTTTACCTTTACCTTTACTATTATTATTACATGTATTACTCGGCGTTCACCGGTAGGTCCCAGGGTGAGTTCCACCACTGTATTGTACCTGTATTGGAAACATTTAAAGTTAATCACAGTCACAAGATATCAGGTAGGTCCCGAATAAACACACATCTCAGGTGTGCCTTCAGCATCCTCTGATAGCTGTATAGCAAAGGTACCAGACACACCTCTGTGGGGAGGGGTGGATGAATCTTTTTAGATCCTCTCTATTTCTTCTTTTCTTTAAATTTGTGTACTTCTGCAAAAATCAGGGTTCCCTACAGCTGTGCAAGGGTAGGGACCCAGCCTTTGAAGTTCGCAAATAGGAGGAATGATAGCCTAACTAACAGCTTACATTATATTTCTAAGAATAGAAGTATCAGATGTTGAGATAATCTAATCTATTTTCTCTCCCCCCCCCCTTTTTCTCTCTCTTATAATGCCTCTGCTTCATGGAAAATTATATGTGTATTTGAAAGGCAACCATTTTTAAAAAGACAAAATTGACTATAATAGTTTTCATGTCTTGGTTTTAGGAGCTGTTTAATGTGCTGTTGGTGGTAATATAAATATTTTGTGCAAAGTGTTTACTGCAATGAATCGAGAGCTCAGAGTTAGTTATAGTGTGCAGTTAGTAACAGCGAACTGTAAAAATTCCAGAGAGGTAGAAGAAAAAGAAGAGTTTGGATTTGATATCCCGCTTTATCACTACCCGAAGGAGTCTCGAAGCGGCTAACATTCTCCTTTCCCTTCCTCCCCCACAACAAACACTCTGTGAGGTGAGTGGGGCTGAGAGACTTCAGAGAAGTGTGACTAGCCCAAGGTCACCCAGCAGCTGGATGTGGAGGAGCGGAGATGCGAACCCGGTTCACCAGATTACGAGTCCACCGCTCTTAACCACTACACCACACTGGCTCTCTCGTGAGGTGCTTTCAGATGGGTGCTAATTGCACGATGCCTGTTCCTCAATGCATGCAAGTATTTTTGAAGTGTCCATACAATGGCGTTGGCATCAAAATATCAATGCATACCTGCCCCCCTTCCCAATTTAATCCAGATTCGCATATTATGGGAATTGTGATAGCCTGGGACTCGGGCTCGGAACCAGAGGAGTCTCAGTCTGCACCGGATCCTCTGCCTCAGACATCATCTGAACCAAGTCCGGTGCCTGATCCTGAAGAGTCCGAGTCTGCACAGATTCCCCTGCAGCAAACACCAGCTGGGCCGAGTCAGGGGCCTGAGCCTGTCCTGGTTCCAGATGCGGAGATCACCTCGTTGCCTTCAGCTGGACCATCACTTACAGCTGTTCCACTACCGGTTTGGTCAGGGGAGGCTGCCCCTAGGTCCAGTAACCCACCGGCGCCTCCCGAGCTGCAGAGACTCAGGTCTGAGAGAAGGAGAGACCTGAGTACTCGCAGGAGAAGTGCTCGCCTTCAGGCGAAACAGGGACGTGAGTCACCAGGGGATCGGGACCGGCCGCTGCCCCAACAAAGATAAAAGACTGTCGGACCCTGCCCAAGGTTGCGGGAGCAACATTGCTGCAAGCAAGATCCTGCCTGAGATCCTGTACCTGTCCTTGCCTGGTTTCCTGCCCCGTGTTCTGCCTTGGCTCTGTCGGACTGACTCCTCGCTGGACCTTTCGATTCTGGACCGGACCTGGACCTCGTTTCTCGGATTACCCCCGGGCCCAGCACAGGAATAATCTGATAAATAAAAACAAAACAGCAGTGTTGTTAAGAATCTATTTACCAGATTCAAATTAGCACTTACCTGAAAGCCTCTGAGTAGCTGCAGAGTCGTGTCCATAAAGTGACCTTCTCATGCAGAGTGGTATAAAATTGAGGACTGGTGCTGGGATGGGAGTTTCTGAAATCCTGGTGGAACGGCACAAGTAAGTGCCTTCTGCGAATGACAGGAAGAAACCCATACTGCCCCAGTCCTCTCTTACAGCTCATTTTTCAGTTCATACCACCTTTCAGATCTTCCTCACCACTTGAGATTCTATTTCCATCCCTTCTGCAGCTCTCTGCCTCTTCCCTAGGTGCAGGATGAACTGTGAAGTGGTTCCTATCACATAACCAGCCCCTGTTATTTTGCTCCACTTAAAGCATTATTGTCTGCTGTTTCCCACCCCTGTTCTTCGGACATCACGGAAGAATATTGTTCTGGAATATACCAGTACCTTGTTTAAAATAACTTTTAGTAGAAAAAACAGAAGCTTTTCTGTTAGAGATAGTGAATATAGAGATTCCGAAGGACATTAAAACTTGCTCATGTATGCCACAACCACACCCAGAATGGTGTTTGCCCAGAGGTAGAAAAAAGATGCTATACCAACTAAGGGAAGATTGGCTGATTAATTTGATGGATTAGGCCGAAATGGCAAAACTGACCGGTGTAATAAAAAACAGGGAGGTTGGAATTATTAAAGAGTGGGGAAAATTTGTAGAATATTTGAAAAATTCTGGCACACAAGCAAGTTCATTAATAGGATTAATTTCAATCGAGCAGTTACAATTGTACTAAGATAAATGGAAGAATAATCCAAAAAATGGAGTAATGTGGAAAATTTTCTAAATTAGAAAAGGGACCACAAAAGGGGGGGGACGGAAGTCAAGTATGCAATTGCATTGGAGGTATGTGTTTGTAAGGTGTGCATTTGTAAACTTGTGAAAAATTGAAAATAGAATTTATGTATAAAAAAAGGAATATACCAGTACTTTACGCTAAAAAGAAAGCTGCAAATTTTAACTGCCAAACAAACAAATACTGCAAACGCTTGGCTGATGCAAAAAAAACCCCCCTGGTAATATTGAACGTGGTAAGGGTGCTTGGCAGCTGGCCAGGATAGTTTTGAAAAAAAGAGTCAAGCAGGATAACTAACGTTTGTGAAAGAAAAGATTTTCAGTACTGGCAGTGCCTTAGGCATTTTGACAAAGGCTTAGATGGCTTTTGCTTCAGCTGGTTTGTCGGAAACCTACATTAGTCAGATTGCTCAAGTGTATTACAAATGTCTACTTTCTGCTTTATCTTCCATATTAACGATGATCAAGTATTCACATAAACAGTGCAGGGAGAGTGTGTCAAAGGCAATTTAAGCCGCACACAAGAAACATTCTGAAATAGCAGCGGAGTCACCCGGAAAACCACAGTGCAGTTGCCTGAGCCAGAAGATGGGTTTTAATTGCCTTAGTGACGGAAAGTGAAGATCCGGAGACAATTTGCATTCAGAAGTTAGTAACACAATTTGTTGAATTGAAAGTTTGTGTGGGTGAGTGGGAAGAGCTCCAGCAGAACCAGGCAGAATACATAGCTGTCAAGTTTCGGATTTGAAAATAAGGCATCAGCAGCCTCACCTGTCCCGGGGACAGTCTATGGTTCTTGGGGACAGTCCATGCCGCGGTAATCCCCCCAGGCTACAAATTAATTTACACCAGGCTACACACACACCATCATCTTTCCCCACCTCAGGGTCTCTTTTCCAGGGAGTCTTCTCTTCTCATGCGATGCTTCAGGATCTGTCCTTCCGGTGAGCAGCCAGGGCCGATGTCCTTCAGAATGGATCGGTTTGATCTTCTTGCAGTCCATGGGGCTCCAGCACCGCAATTCAAAAGCGTCAATTCTTCAGGGGGGGATTGATCAGGTTCACTCTTTTGGCTCTCTGGCATCCATTAACGACCTATTATACAAACGTGTTGCAGGCTTTGCATCCTTTAACACTCTTTTGGAAGGAGTGTATTTGTGGGCTGGGCCAGAGGGGTTGATTTTACATGCAAGCAAAGCACAAACAGTGCTGTTGTCTAATGACATCCTATTCTCTGTAACTATTGGTGAGCAACGCAGCTGAGGAGCCTTCCTGGCCGGTAGGGAGGGAGAGGAGCTGCTTCCTTTGAAATCCGGGAAATTTACGGGATATCTAACAATCTGGGATAGCAGTGGGAAACGGCGCTAGAATAAGGGAATTTCCCACCAAAAAAGGGAAACAGCGAGAAACGGCGCTGGAATAAGGGAATTTCCCACCAAAAAAAGGGAAGGTTGACAGCTATGGCGGAATAGCCCAATGGTTGCAGAGAAACAGCGATGAATCATCTGGTAATCCCTCCCACACGGAGAGGAACATCCTAAAGGATAATTGACGGTTGTGTCTTTTCAAAGTTCTGCTTAGTTACCAACAGTTGCAAGACTGATGGATTCACCTGTACTGGACGGCCTTTAGAAAGATAGCCCACCCAGTAGCAGAAAGGGCCCCCTCCATCAGTGCATTGGCCTTGTTGCAGGAATTTATGTATAGGAAGCAGAGGCGTAGGAAGGTCAGGTGGTACCCGGTGCGGAAAATTTCTTGTCACCCCCCCCCCCCAACACACACACACATTGATTATTATTTTTTTGCCTGCAAAAATGGTTTTACGTTATTTCATATTTTCTTACAAAGAAATAATAATAAGTAATAATAATAATAATAATAAATAATAATAATAATAAACTTTTGTTTATATCCTGCCCTCCCCGGCCAAAGTCGTGCTTAGGGCGGCTATCATCAGATACATAACATTGGTATAAAATCAAACAATAATTAAATTACCTCCTAAAAACATGTCAAAATCAAATTAAAGTCTAATTAGATGGCTTTCCGCAGGGTTAGGGTTTGGAACAGTAAGTGCGCCACTGAATTGAAATTTCAGCCTTCACGACATAGGAAAACAGCCAAGTAAACAGCTATTTTCGTGGAGGAGGGTCAAGATATTAACAGATATGCATGAAATTTCATATATAGCTATATAATCCCTAGTGTAGTAAGATAAGACCTTTGGAGCAGGCATTTTTTTTTTAAAAAAAAGTTTTTTATGAACCGCCCTAGTAGGGCAGTAATTGTTCCTTGATAATTTGTCACCCCCCCCATGATGGAACCTGGGGTGACCCACCATCTCGTTTTTGCAGAATCTCAAGCTGCTGAAGGACAGAATTTGAAAACCTTAATTGTAGCACAGAAGAAGGCTGGGTAAGAAAAATCAAATCTTCCTGCTATCTCTGACTTTATATTAGACCATTTCCCACAGAACACTTGGATGGGAGGCAGCAGGAAGGAGGACTGACATCTTAAATGGCTGTTACTACAAGGCTAGATTAATACAGAATGTCCAACACGGCACATGTGTAATTTACATGAATACCAGAAAATTCAATATGATTAGTGGCATCACAACAAACGCAGCATGACTGTAGCACACTTCCCATCATTGCAATTATCTTCTGAAACTTTTAACGGGAAAGCTGATTGCTATTCACTTGCTTATTCACTCCCAGAAAAGTGGAATGATGAACAGATGCCAAGAGTCAAATATTGACTGCACAAGGTCTGTGTGCGATGGAGAGTTGAGAAATGAACAAGAGGCTGAACAAGGAAGGACATCCTCTCTAAAGACTCTATCCAAAACCATTAAAGGGGCCAGCTTTGCCAAAGAAGCATCATTCTTACAGGGTGTGTGTATATGATTGTGGCAGGAGGTGGGGAGAGTGCTTGAGAAAGTTTCAGAAAGGTGCACCATGCCATAAAAAGCTTGGGATGGAAAACAAACAGAATTAATTTTTCTGAATCTGAGTTAGGCAAGGCATTTGATTCAGAGCTGCAAGATGATGTAGAGCACTGAACAATTTTCTCAATGAAAAGTTTATATATACGGTATGTGCTACACACACACACACACTCGGCTAGATTGGTAAATAAAAAGCGTTTTATATGTTGTATAGGGACGCGGGTGGCGCTGTGGTCTAAATCACTGAGCCTAGGGCTTGCCGATCAGAAGGTCGGCGGTTCGAATCCCCGCGACGGGGTGAGCTCCCATTGTTTGGTCCCAGCTCCTGCCCACCTAGCAGTTCGAAAGCACATCAAAGTGCAAGTAGATAAATAGGTACCGCTCCGGTGGGAAGGTAAACGGCGTTTCCATGCGCTGCTCTGGTTCGCCAGAAGCAGCTTAGTCATGCTGGCCACATGACCCGGAAGCTGTCTGCAGACAAACAGCGGCTCCCTTGGCCTATAGTGCGAGATGAGCGCCGCAACCCCAGAGTCATCCACGACTGGACCTAATGGTCATGAGTACCTTTACCTTTACCTATGTTGTATATGTGATATAAGACTGTGACACCAGATGGCACTGTGGAGTCTCGTCTTTCCCTACCGGATTTCCCTGTATGAGTTTACAACGCATTTAACTGAATCGCTTCTTTGACGTGTCTAGATCCAGAGAGAGAGAGAGAGAAGCCAGTGCTCAAATAATGGGAGAAAGGGAGGCCCTTAATAAAAGTTGCCCACCCACCAAATTGTAGCTAACCGTGTTTCCATAGTCTTCTAGAAACAGTGTCTAAGGGAGTCATCTCAAAAGGTAACGGGGTCCGGCCCCACTCCTATCCCTCCTGTCATTCAAGCACTGTGAAGAGCTCTTATGATAACTCTGCATGGTATTATGGAAGGCTGCTTATCCCAATATTCCTAATGGTGTTGAAAGAGGATTTCTCACTTAGGAGCTATTGCTATCGCTTATTATTAGCACCATTAACATTGAGTTTGTCTAATTTCTGGCATTGCGGCAGTGTTCTTACTTAAACATATACTCCGGCTTTATTGCCAGGAGAGCAATGAGTCCCATGGTTCTCGGGATGCTGGCAACATCCGCCTAAAACCATAATGGAGGAGAAGTGTTTTAGCAATTATCAAAGGAGGTTGTGGCCAGTGAAATTAAGAAAGTGTGCAAAATGTAGCTTATGTTCCCAGCAAATTAGGTCCAAATTATACTGTCGGAAAGGCAATCGATAAAATTAAACATTATATTGCAAATTTAGTTTCAATTAGCAAATCAAATAGAACACTGTTCTCTAGACCTCTCTGGCAGATCGGATTTTCCTTGGAGACAGAGGTGCAGTCTGCTAAATTCTCTCTCAGTCAGTTTATTTTAAGTTAGTCACTTCTCCAAGACAGCAGCAGGGAATCTGTGGCCCTCCAAATGTTTTTAAACCCTCAGGTTCCCAGCCAGCAGGGCCAACAGTCACCCGAGAAGAAAGGGGCTGTGTCTCATTACCAGTTACGTGAATGGTCCTTTTTCTGTTGCTTCTATGCTGCGTCTTGTATTTTATTTTATTTTCTAAAAGTGCATGATTTTTGTTAAATTATGGTTGAAGAAACAAATGAGCAAAACTGCACTGTGGGCTCCCTTGCATTTCCTGCTGTGCTTGCTTACTCTCCTCAATACAAGCCAGGTACTCAGGACTCCTTGAAGAATTCTTTTTTTTATTAAAATTTATTTATTAAAGATTTTGTTGATTTACAAAGGTGTGTGCAATGTCTCTCTCGTATTTTTTCCACGTAACATTTTTGCAGATCAGTTTCGTTTGTTGAGACATTAGGAAGAAATGGGGGAAAGAGGTGGGTGGGATGGGGAGATGGGTGGGGTGATGATGTTTCTATTTTACTTAATATATGTAGGGTTTGGTGTCAGCGTTGTTTCATAGAATCATAGAATCACAGAATCGTAGAGTTGGAAGAGACCACAAGGGCCATCCAGTCCAACCCCCTGCCAAGCAGGAAACACCATCAAAGCTGTCAAGCCTCTGCTTAAAGACCTCCAAAGAAGGAGACTCCACCACACTCCTTGGCAGCAAATTCCACTGTCGAACAGCTCTTACTGTCAGGAAGTTCTTCCTAATGTTTAGGTGGAATCTTCTTTCTTGTAGTTTGAATCCATTGCTCCGTGTCCTCTTCTCAGGAGCAGCAGAAAACAACCTTTCTCCCTCCTCTATATGACATCCTTTTATATATTTGAACATGGCTATCCTATCACCCCTTAACCTTCTCTTCTCCAGGCTAAACATACCCAGCTCCCTAAGCCGTTCCTCATAAGGCATCGTTTCCAGGCCTTTGACCATTTTGGTTGCCCTCCTCTGGACACGTTCCAGCTTGTCCGTATGCTTCTTGAACTGTGGTGCCCAGAACTGGACACAGTATTCCAGGTGAGGTCTGACCAGAGCGGAATACAGTGGTACTATTACTTCCCTTGATCTAGATGCTATACTCCTACTGTGTGAGTGGGGTGGGTGGGTGTTTTTGATCAGGTTAGCCATATTGATTTGTATGCTGTCGGTAGATTTTTGTCATTGTCTTGTTGGGCTGTATCTAACGCCAAGAAAATTAGCGCTAATACGCCCAGGAACCTCACCAAAATGCTGGAGAGGGTGTACCTCCACAGGCACATACTTCCAAATGTGGTGGGAGTGCCCCCAAAATCCAACCATTCTGGACAACAACCATACGAGAAATATGTAAGATAACCAAGCAAGTGCTAGAAACCACCCCAGAATTGGTCTTGCTAAACATCTACCAAGACAATAATGCCCACTTACATCACAAAGAACTCATAACCCATCTACTCTCAGCAGCCAGAAACATCATAACCAAGACTCCTTGAAGAATTCTGACTCAGTCTGATAGTCCTTGGGTTTCATCAGCCACCATCGGAGCACTTTGCAATTGCTAAGCAAATGGGGCTTTCTGAAATCATAAACTAGATAAGCTTCTTGCCTTTCCTTTCCAAGGAAATGACAAATGCATGAGTAAGTGTCTGTCAGCGTGCTACAAGATTTGGCTAAGGCAAGTCTCATCCCAGCAGCCCCTTTCATAGAAATTTGATAGAAGCAGCCATTTTGGCTTCCACAAGCAGTCTGGACTCTTCTCTCCAATTCTGCAGTTTCGTTAATTAAAGTAATACCTTCTTCCAGTAAGAGTCAAAACTGAAAATGTTATGTCAGGAAAAACTTAGTCACCCGGAGCAATGGTGTGTGTTTGGGTTTCTGTTTGTTTGCTTGTTTAAATAGAGATGACCCGGCCTTGAAAGGACTGGAAGAATTTCACCCAGCACGGTTGTTTCCACCAGAGTGTTCAAGTGATGGGAGAAGCTCTACCTGGAAGAATTTTCTTACTTTAAGTTATGGGGGAGAGGAGTCCTTTCAATATCTGAGACCTGGATTTGATGGGGAGGAAATATACCTGAGAACTGGTAGCTCTGTGTTGCCTTCTTAGACTGCTCATTTGGACGATGGCTGCATGTAACCAACGGTGCAATTCTATGGAGCTTAATAGGGTTTGCTCCCAGATCAGTGGGTCTAGGACTGCAGTCTAGGCCTGCTGTACTACTACTAATAATAATCAAGGGGCATATATACTGATTGTTAGGACCTGTGAGAGCACTGGGGAGTCCGGGAAGGAGAATGACAATGCAGAACTCTAGGGACTGGCTCTGATTATTTATTAAATTTGTACATCACTCTTCATCCGAAGATCTCAGGGTGGTTCACGGCATAAAAAAATACAGAACAAAACCGCGAAATACCATAACGAAAGTTAGGACGCGGGTGGCGCTGTGGGTTTAACCACAGAGCCTAGGGCTTACTGATCAGAAGGTCGGCGGTTTGATATCCCTGCGACGGGGTGAGCTCCCGTTGCTCGGTCCCTGCTCCTGCCAACCTAGCAGTTCAAAAGCACATCAAAGTGCAAGTAGATAAATAGGAACCGCTCTGGCAGGAAGGTAAACGGTGTTTCCGTGCGCTGCTCTGGTTCGCCAGAAGCGGCTTAGTCATGCTGGCCACATGACCTGGAAGCTGTATGCCGGCTCTTGGCCAATAAAGCGAGATGAGCGCCGCAACCCCAGAGTCGGACACGACTGGACCTAATGGTCAGGGGTCCCTTTATCTTTACCTTTACCATAATGAAAAACAAGAACAATACAAACTGATAACCCCCATTTAAGTAAAGCATTTAAAAGGACATACCGGTAGATGGTTAGTTAGCTGAATGCCTCCAACGCTTCCCTGCAAGCCGGTTGTCCCATTTTCAGTGCTGAGCTGTCACACAAGTCAGCTGGAGCCTGACACCAAAAGATGTGTGTCTTCCATGTGAAGGAAGGCAGCCAAGCCAGAGCCCAAGGAGCTGGTGGAGGAGAAGCTGCTGGTGCTGCAGGCCGGTGCTGCCACACATCCTCAGCTCCTGTCACCCCTGTCAGAGAAGATGACAAAGACAAGGATGACCACGGGGAAGAGGAAGAGGAGGAGGAGCTGGAGATACCAGTTCGGCACTCGCTGAGGGAGCTGCTTCCGGTAACGGAGGCAAGGGTCTGGGGAAGTCCCAACTGGCTCGCATGGGAATGCGGCACTGAAACACACGCATCCCGATTTTGATTGGTGGCATTTTGGAGGGTATGCTTTAGACCAGGGGTCAGCAAACTTTTTCAGCAGGGGGCCGGTCCACTGTCCCTCAGACCTTGTGGGGGGCCGGACTATATTTTGAAAAAAAATATGAACGAATTCCTATGCCCCACAAATAACCCAGAAAATGCGTTTTAAATAAAAGGACACATTCTACTCATGTAAAAACACGCTGATTCCTGGACCGTCTGCGGGCCAGATTTAGAAGGTGATTGGGCTGCATCCGGCCCCCGGCCTTAGTTTGGGGACCCCTGCTTTAGACTGCCCTGTGTGAAGTTGATTCATTTTGATCAATATATTTCGATCTCTGTCCCCCTATTCTCCCGAGAAGCAGCCCTCTCTTCTCTTGTGAGGCACAGGGTTGGACTGTGACAAGGGCAAAATGGCCACCCCGAGGACTAGCCAATGCCTGTCTCTCTTCAGTGAATTAGAGAACGGAGCATTCTCACACTCAGGAGCATCTTTGATTGGGTTAAATCAGAAGTGGGTGAATTATTTCAGCCTGAGGTCCACATTCCCTTCTGGGCAAGCTTTTGGGGGCCGCAGGCCAGTGGTGTGCAGGGCTAGGGGCAAAAGTGGGCAGAGCAAAAAATGCAAAATTGGCCTTTGTACACCAGGCTAATTTCTACATCAATACGAACATCCTTCTCCATCCAGGGAAGAAAGAGAAAACAGAAACTTTCCACCCACCCTCCATGCCCTATCCCGCTTCCTGAAAGATATCGATGGTAGAGACAAACTAAACTTAGACTGAGTAGCAGATTCCCACAACATATTTGTGGTCTGTCTGCCTGGGCATCTCATCCCTGTGCTGTTTATTGAGCACTAAGTCTGAAGAAAGAAATGAATGGAAGACTGGCCTTCCCAACGTGCTCTGGTGGAAGGCATTATCCTGATATTAAGGACTCCTGTTTAGGAGACTCAGAGAAATTCATGGTAAGGAAAAAGTCTGTTTCATCAACAGGATGTTGAGATGCGGAAACGATCTAATGGGGAAGCTCCGTGGGTTGCAGAGAAACTGCATCCAACACTTGGCTGGCCCAAACGAAGATGCTCCTGGCTAGAGCTCTTAATGGGCCCTCTTCCTTTAATTCTTACTGCCTAACTGTCTAAGAAAACTGATAATGCTTCTTTCTCCCACATGGGAACGACAAGCATTAAATCCATTACTTAAGATTCTCAAATATGCTCAGGCTGAGGGCTACGTACACACTCTCATACAGAGATCATGTTGCGAATGTATTTCTTTGAGAGTTCTGGGTATTTCTGCAAAGCTTGTGGGATTGGCCCATGTGCCTGTGTTTGGATAACCCAATTAAACCCTCATTTAAATTAGGTCAGAATTGATAGATTAATTTGTACTTTTATACAATTAGACTGTTACTAATTGGTTTTTAATCAGAGTGCTCTGTTCTACATTCATGAAAGGAGTTTCAGCTCTGCTGGTAGGCCTTTAAAACAATAGGCTTACCAGCCATCTCATATTCCGGTTGTGTTCACGTTCCCGCTCACTGTGTTTCTGGTGTTGGGGTTTTAATCCACGTTCACACAATGTTATAAGTGTTGTTTGAGGCGTTGTTTCTCAAACCAAGTCCACACCAATCTGCGTTCTCCTAATTTGTCTGTAAGCCAAAGTGTGAACACCTTTACATAGAGTAACAAACATCCCTGCCTGGTCAACATTCCCTGGTGTGTGTGCACACACACAAAAATGAATCTGACACTAATGAAGTTTTGTTGATGTGAACAACTGGGGGAGAAAGCTGTGAGACAACACCGAAAAAAGCAACAAATTCACTGCTCTCCTCGATAATGTGAAGGCACCATTAGTTGCACTGGACTTCATACTGTTGGCAACCGTTTGTCTCGAGAGACAATGGAGTACGCCTCTGGGGGTGAAGAAGAAGAAGAAGAAGAAGAAGAAAAAGAAAAAGAGGAGGAGGAGGAGGAGGAGGAGGAGGAAGAAGAAGAAGAAGAAGAAGAAGAAGAAGAAGAAGAAGAAGAGGAGGAGGAGGAGGAGGAGTTTGGATTTGATATCCCGCTTTATCACTACCCGAAGGAGCCTCAAAGCGGCTCACATTCTCCTTTCCCTTCCTCCCCCACAACAAACACTCTGTGAGGTGAGTGGGGCTGAGAGGCTTCAGAGAAGTGTGACTAGCCCAGCTGCATGCGGAGGAGAGGAGACGCGAACCCGGTTCACCAGATTACGAGTCTACCGCTCTTAACCACTACACCACACTGGCTCAGAGGTGAAGACAAACCTCTGTGTTAGCAGCACCAAAGTGACCTCAGGGCACAAGCTGGGCAGTGTGTATGGAGGTCCTGGGTGGCCCAGACCACAAGACCCCCCTCTCGGCTTCGCTGATACGGTGAAAGGAAAGCAGAGCAATACAGTGGTACCTCGGGTTAAGTACTTAATTTGTTCCGGAGGTCCGTTCTTAACCTGAAACTGTTCTTAACCTGAAGCACCACTTTAGCTAATGGGACCTCCTGCTGCTGCTGTGCCGCCAGAGCACGATTTCTGTTCTTAGCGGAGTTCTTAACTTGAAGCGTACTTAACCCGAGGTACCACTGTATGTTTGGCACCAGCTTGGCTGCAGAAGTTGCCGGAAGGAGGGATACAAAACAGCCTCCAATCGGCTTCGGGACTCCACTCCAGATTTGTGTAGGGTTTACTCCTGAGCCTTTTCTCCTCCCAGAGATATCCCACAAGGCAGCAGAGGTTTAGGACAAAAGTTTTCCTTCTCTTAGATGGGCTGCGATCCTGTGCAGATTTACTTGGCCAGAGGCAAATGCGATCAGAGCAGCAGGTGTAGCTCTTAGCTTTCTGCAGAAGGCTACATTCCAACCATGCAGAAACCAGAGCTTTGTGATTCCCCACACTTTAAAAAAAAAATTAAAATAACCTTTATTATACATCAATTAATATCAATTTACATATAACTTATAACATTTAACTGAGACAATACATACCATACACACTACATACACTACAACATATACACACCCCAAACACTAATGTCCGATTCATCTCATTGTACTATTTTACATTTGGCTAGCCTGTACACATTTCTTTATTCTTTTTCTTTTCCCCATTTGTTATCAGGAAGATTTCCCTATATACCGTATTTTTCCACGCCCCCATGTATAAGACGCCCCCTATTTTGGGGGACTCAGATTTAAGAAAATGGGGGGGGGAGATGGCCCCGTGTATGTTGTTGCTGCTGTTGTTTAGTCATTTAGTCGTGTTCGACTCTTCGTGACCCCATGGACCAGAGCACGCCAGGCACTCCTGTCTTCCACTGCCTCCCGCAGTTTGGTCAGACAGTTTGGTCAAGAACACTGTCCAACCATCTCGTCCTCTGTCGTCCCCTTCTCCTTGTGCCCTCCATCTTTCCCAGCATCAGGGTCTTTTCCAGGAAGTCTTCTCTTCTCATGAGGTGGCCAAAGTATTGGAGCCTCAGCTTCAGGATCTGTCCTTTCAGTGAGCACTCAGAGCTGATTTCCTTCAGAATGGATAGGTTTGATCTTCTTGCAGTCCATGGGACTCTCAAGAGTCTCCTCCAGCACCATAATTCAAAAGCATCAATTCTTCAGCGATCAGCCTTCTTTATGGTCCAGCTCTCACTTCCATACATCACTACTGGGAAAACCATAGCTTTAACTATACGGACCTTTGTCGGCAAGGTGATGTCTCTGCTTTTTAAGATGCTGTCTAGGTTTGTCATTGCTTTTCTCCCAAGAAGCAGGCGTCTTTTAATTTTGTGACTGCTGTCACCATCTGAAGTGATCATGGAACCCAAGAAAGTAAAATAAGACGCCCCCTAATTTTTGACATTATTTTTAAGAGGGGGGGGGACCTAGTCTTATACACAGAAAAATATGGTACTTTCTCTATATTTCAGAACGTATTTCAAGATTCATTCTAAGTCTGCCAGGACATTAACATTGTCACAGTAGTTTTTAAGATACTCTTTAAATATTATCCAGTCTTTATTGACTTTCTGTATAGAATTTCCTCTTATTCTCCCTGTCATCTTTGCGAGTTGTAAATATTCTATAATTTTCGCTTGCCAGTCCGTTTTAACACACACCTCTCTAGCCAGGCAAGCAATGCAGTTTCCCCCAGGTAAGTGTGTATTGGACTGCATCCCATAAACCAATGCAGCAGTATTCAGCATAACTCAATACTTCACGCAGCAAAAATAATGCAATTCTGCTTTCACACATGAACACCTTTTACAGCTAACGGGATCAAACATGTGTAAATTAGGTACAGTCAAGCTAATATTAAAAGTCTGCTCAAGGGGCTGGCAAAATCCTTTGTTAAAACGTAGAGAGAATTTACTCGCCTCGTTTGAGAAAATCCCATTAAAGATGAAGTCATCGTGCAAAGACTTTTTAATAGTTTGTACAGCCCCTTAAATAGAGTGGGCAATAAAACAGGGCATATTACAACTCGGTGACACTGAATGATGGCTGCTGACTTTAAATCAAGGAAATGTTAACATTGCCATCAGGGCCCAAGTAGCCTTCTGGGTAGTGTAGTATAGAAAAGGCTTTGTATGTGAAGCCCTGCATCGTGTTCTTTGACTACCGGTAGTCAGGGCCGGTGCGTCCATTAAGGCGAACTAGGCAGTTGCCTAGGGCGCCAAAATGGAGGGGGCGCTGGCCAGCCTGTCCCCTGCCCCCCGCCGCCGCCCAGTGCCGCCCCAACCAGCGGCGGAGCAAGCAGCTTGGGGCGAAAACCGCGGCGGCGGGGGCACCAAAATGGAGGGGGCACTGGCCAGCCTGCCCCTCGCCACCTGGTGCCGCCCCAACCAGCGGCGAAAACCGCTGTGGCGCGGGGCGCCCGGACGGCAGGGGGCGGGGCACCGTACGTCATGCGCAATGATGTCACGTGGCCCGCCCCCTTACCTAGGGCGCCAAAATCCCTAGCACCGGTCCTGACGGTAGTAGCGGCTCTTCAGGGCTTCAGGAAGTGGCTCCTTTCGTCACCGGCTACTTGATCCTTTCAGTTGGCAATGCCAGGGATTGAACCTGAGGACAGGCCTCAGGCAACGCATGTGCTCCATCATTCAGTTATGGTCGGCATCCCACACAGCTGTTGAAAAAACACACATGGCAGCCGAGAGCAGCTTCTGCCTTGTGACTTTCTCAGCCAAAGGTCCCACAACAGAGACCCTTGTATTCTGAGAGAGCGCATGATACGGTCACAAGTTGGAAATGTTATGGGTCAAATGTATTCCCTGCTGTGTGATGGCTGGTTCTCAGCCAGAGAGTGCTTCAAGAGAGCCATAGGAAGCATTATGACCAGTTAAAACGCGAATATTAGAGCATAAAAATCACATTCTAAATAAAATCATGGAAGCACCCCTCACTTCACATTTTGTCGAGGCGAATCATAAACCTACAGATTTTCAATGGTTTGTGATTTACAAACATACCATCCCTGAAGTAAACACAGAAGTTCTCAAAAAGAAATTACATCAGAAGGAGTCCTACTGGATATACAGATTTGGGTCCTTAGCCCCCACAGGTTTAAATCTCAATATTGATTTTAGTTCTTATTTGTAATCTGCGCGTAACCTTCTTATTTGTAACCATTGTATAAGAATTCGGTGCTCATACAAATCGCATATCCATTCAGTTTTTGTACGTGGCCGGTTGATTTTGGTGGCAATGATGTGGCTTTGGCCTTTTAGAACCTCTTAAGGATTGTTAAATATTCCTTTTAAAAGCTTTCGAAAGTTTGTATATCATGTATTGACGTTTTTCAAATGGAGCTATACCTTTAAATTTCTACATCAAGTATATAGGTAGCAGTATTAGTTACCTGTTCCTTTAAATGTTAGCCTGTCTGCAAGCATTTAACCTGGAGAGTTTTTTGAGTCCGTATTAGCTTTATTTGAATGATGAGTGTTTGAGTTTCTTAGAATAGCTTAGCTATGTGGAATATCCTAGCTCTGTGTTGATGGTGAGTACATGAGTATTTAATAAGCCTTTTTAATGTATATTCCATTTATATTCTTGGTAAAGTTGATGGTATGTACTGTTGTTATCTAAGATAAAGTCCAGTCCTTGATGAAACTGCTGGTGAAACGGGAAGATTCGAAGCTGGCCACCTGTCGGGAAGACAGACCCATACGTTTGATGGACTTTGCTTAACCATCTTTAACACTGGAAAGATAGACCCATACGTCTGATGGACTTTGCATAACCATCTCCAACACTATATATTGCACTTTGAATTAGCACTTTAATGTTTGAAAGTATATAACAGGCTTTTGCCTCTGAGGAAATACCCATGTATGCTTTTTGTATGACATTGTCTGTTTAGTTCATGATTCAATACATTTTCATCTATAGCTGTTCACGGTTTTGTATATTATCCTTTGTATAGTTACCGTGACTATCTGCTGTTGTTTCTGCAAAGAGTAGACTGGCAGATGAAACTACTAGAGTATGCAGAGATGGCGAGACTGACAGGGAAAATCAGAAATCAGGAGGATCAAAACTTTAATAGGGAATGGGACAAATACAGACTGTACTTCAAAGAACACTGTAATCACTTAGGTTCTTTGGCAGGCTTTCAGTAACTCTTGCAATGTTACAAAGACTTTGGACATTTCGGAGGACTATAACGCGGAGGAATTATAATATGCAGTTGATTTAGAATATACAAAGGAGGGGAGGAGGGAAGTCCTAGGATTCGGAAGAATCTTGTTTCATTTCAAAAATCAAATGTGTTAAATGTGAGATTTATTTTGTAAAACCAGCAAAAATTATTTCAAAAAAAAAAAAAAAACACGCAAAGTCACTCGTCTTCCTTCTTGGTTCTTGATTCTTCTTTCCCAACCCTCAAACCTTCAGCTTGTTTTGTTTCACATGTGTGATTTCCTTTCATCCTAGAAGGGCAACACCATTTGCTGCTGCTGTCCAGATGTTGGGGTGGGCCATTGCCAAGTCTCCGGCTCTCGACAGACATGCGCTGGATGTGGCAAGACTATATAATTGACCCCGGGTCCACGTTTGTGTTCTTTCCCTGGCTGCTGATACGCCATTTGCTGACTGATCTATTCTCCTGACAGGATCCTTGACGGAGTGATGTGTAAATCTCGGAGCCAGTCAAGCCACCTTGTGATATTACTGAAACAGAGAAGCATATTTCAGCCTTTAACTTTGGAAACAAGATCATGACACCACATAAAACACTTGGCGGATCAGCTTACATACTGTAGATGGGACACAAAAGGAGTCTTGTCTGGCTCCTTGATGCAAATATGAATAATTTCAAGGCTTAGGAAGGTGGTGATGGGAGGAAGAAGAAGAAGAAGAAGAAGAAGAAGAAGAAGAAGAAGAAGAAGAAGAAGAAGAAGAAGAAGAAGAAGAAGAAAATCAAAGCAGCCTGGGCTGCTCTTATCGATTCAGTCCATAGTTATGAAGCACATGCATTTCAAATATAAAGAGGGATATTAACCACAAAACACCAAAAACAGGTGAAACATTACACTGTGGACTATTTCCACCTACTGCATCCTAAGATTTCTTCTAATAATATTGTTGACAAACATGGATTAATATTTGGTGCAGCCACAAGATGTCAGGAAACAAAATTAAGATCAATCTGGGCTGTCAACGGACTTCCACGTCCTTGCTGTGCAATCCTAACCCATGTCTTCTCAGGAGTAAACCCTATTATATTCAAGCTTCCATCTGTAGCAGCCAAATAACCAGAGCATATGACACCCGCTCTGTCTCATTTGCTCTGGCTCCTTATTCGCTTCTCAGTCTACTTTAAAGCTCTGCACTTTAGAGCCATGAGCAGTTCATGACTAAATTACACAAAGGACCACCTGCACTGTTATCAACCTGCTCAAGCTCTGCTATCGGCTTCAGAAGCCCTGCTCTCTGACCTGTAGATAAGAACAGGTCCCAGGGACAGGGCCTTTTCAGTGACTGCCCCATATTTAATAAATACAATCCCCTGTGAAGTATGCCTAGTTCCTTTGTAAGTTTTTGTTTTTTTTAAAGTAATGTTTCTATGTTGATCTGGCTTTTATTTTTTATTTTTTAATTGCTGTGTCTTACTGAGGTTTTCGGTAATTGTGAATTTTATGTTTTATGGCTGTTTTTATATGTTGCCTTGAGACAAGAGGGAAGTTCTAAATCTTTTATTCATTTATATAACAAGTGGCAGCAAACAAAGCAATGAGTGATTTGCAAAGTATGATTTCATTTTATCAAGTATACTGCAAATTAAATGTGACTGTAAATTAACACAAAAGCTTTAACACTTCATAAATAATGTGCTTCCCCCCCCCTGTGCTCCCCGCCCCCCGGAAGTGTGCCATGGCACTTATTGTCAGTCCAGGTGTAGCATATTAGACTTACACAGGGGTCAGGGTTACGACGCACTACTTATTAATTCTTTTTAAATTGTTCTTGACATCCTAATATATTTGCTGATTGTTTTAAAGGAGTGCAACTGTAGATTTTCAATTATAGACTCTGCATGTTTTATGAATGATTTGTGCAACATCTTGTTGGGATCCTTATCCTGAAAAGTTGGGTGTTTAATCAAATAAATGTTTCTGATCAGAGCTTGGTGTTAGGGTGAGATAAAGACGGTAAAATGTTTGTATCCTGAAATTTTGAAATAATTCAAAATCATCGCTTGCTTTCCTTCCTTCCTTCCTTCCTTCCTTCCTTCCTTCCTTCCTTCCTTCCTTCCTTCCTTCCTTCCTTCCTTCCTTCCTTCCTTCCAGCATACTGATTTTATTCACATTTTGCTCCGTCCCATGATGTAGTTAGGGACCCAGGTGGCGCTGTGGGTTAAACCACAGAGTCTAGAGCTTGCTGATCAGAAGGTTGGCGGTTCAAATCCCTGCGGCGGGGTGAGCTCCCGTTGCTCGGTCCCAGCTCCTGCCCACCTAGCAGTTCGAAAGCACGTCAAAGTGCAAGTAGATAAATAGGAACCGCTCTGGCGGGAAGGTAAACGGCGTTTCCGTGCGCTGCTCTGGTCTGCCAGAAGCAGCTTTGTCATGCTGGCCACATGACCCGGAAGGTGTCTGCGGACAAACGCAGGCTCCCTCGGCCTATAGAGCGAGATGAGCGCGCAACCCCAGAGTCGGACACGACTGGACCTGATGGTCAGGGGTCCCTTTACCTTATGATGTAGTTACTATTGGAATGGTAAATTGTGTGCTGATGTCTATATAGGGCAGACACTCATTCCTGGCACTAGCTGAAGATTGTACAGCCTTTTGCATTAGCTCGCACAATCAATGTTACTATTATATTTAAACTTATGAGGTGAAAATTCTACCGCACACTGTAACATAATTGGCCTAATGAATGGGAGCTACAGTCTTACCCTGGAATAAATCCAATTGGATTATCCATATAATCACCTCCAAATGACTCCTCGCTCATTATGACTCGAACAAAGTAGGATTATTTCCTCTTAATTGCTTAAGATTATGATTAATTACCAGTTTCTTTTTAAAGCAGTTTTGTATTAATTAAAAAGCATAATAACAAAAGATTAAACGTATCAAGGAGTCATAAATATCCTCTGCAGTGACAAGAGAGCTGCCTACTCTATTAGACTGATGGGTTCGGAAACGTGTAAGATACCTCAAACGTCTCGTGTTCACAGCTTCGGCACAGCTTTGTGTTCAAGCTCCCTTCATTTCTGTGAGGTTTCTAGCAAGAATGTGCCTGTTTTTAATAATTACTTGCCTCTTTGGCTTAAACCCAAAGGGCTGAGTATGGTAGAAGCCCTTTGATGAAAAGATGTCCAACTCTAGGAGTGCGGAGAAGAAAAATGAGAGAAGGGCACATTCATGTGTAAATAGCCCATTCAAGGACATTGCTGTCCTTTTAAAAATAATAATAATAAAAATCTTTTATTGAGTTTTACATCGCAAATTTAAATTCAAACATTAAACATCAACATCTTCATTTAGGATTCCTTGAACCCTTTGACTCCCCCCCCCCGCCCTTCCATGGTTACCATTTTCAATCTTTTTCAACTGCTTCACTTATTTCCTCAATTTTTCTTAAATAATCTATTTTTACCATAATTTTTAGTACATTACAAGCGTTATTCAAATCCTGCCAAAGTTTTTAGTTGTTTACAGTGTTCTCCTAAATACATTGTAATTTTTTCCCCATTCCTTCTTAAAGTTCTTCTCTTCCTGGTTTCTGATTTTCCCAGTCATTTTTGCCATTTCGGCATAGTCCATCATCTTCATCAGCCCTTCGTCTCTGGTCGGGACTTTATCTTCTTTCCATCTCTGGGCCAGTAGCATCCGCGCTGCTGTCGTTGACAGCATCTTAAAAAGCAGAGACATCACCTTGCCGACAAAGGTCCGTATAGTTAAAGCTATGGTTTTCCCAGTAGTAATGTACGGAAGTGAGAGCTGGACCATAAAGAAGGCTGATCGCCGAAGAATTGATGCTTTTGAATTATGGTGCTGGAGGAGACTCTTGAGAGTCCCATGGACTGCAAGAAGATCAAACCTATCCATTCTTAAAGAAATCAGCCCTGAGTGCTCACTAGAAGGACAGATCCTGAAGTTGAGGCTCCAGTACTTTGGCCACCTCATGAGAAGAGAAGACTCCCTGGAAAAGACTCTGATGTTGGGAAAGATTGAGGGCACAAGGAGAAGGGGATGACAGAGGACGAGATGGTTGGACAGTGTTCTCGAAGCTACCAGCATGAGTCTGACCAAACTACGAGAGGCAGTGAAGGATAGGCATGCCTGGCATGCTCTAGTCCATGGGGTCACAAAGAGTCAGACATGACTAAACGACTAAACAACAACAACAACAACCATTTTGAATTTCCAAGATTTGCTTGCATTGCCCAATACAGCAGAATAGTTTGCCCTCAGCTCTAACAATAGCGCTGCTTGAGAAGTGCTTAGCAGCTCGTCTGAGGAATTCATTATATAGTCAATTGAAACATACTCACTGGTATTTGATGTGGTTAGCATTGTTCCAGATCTTTGGCTTATTGACATTTGAAGATGTAAACACAATAGAAACTTAATGAACCATCTCATGACTGGTCTCACTTGTCCTTGGACTTCACGATTGACATTAATATTTACATATGCCATAGGGTCACTGTGGGAATTCATTCATATTTGCAAAAAGCTTTGGCTGCATTTACGTGGCTTTTCATATAATAATAATAATAATAATAATAATAATAATAATGTTATTATTTATACCCCCCCCATCTAGCTGGGTTCCCCCAGCCACTCTGGGCGGCTTACATTAAAAGCCTCCCTAAACAGGGCTGCCTTCAGATGTCTTCTAAAAGTCTGGTAGTTGTTGTTCTCTTTGACATCTGAAGGGAGGGCGTTCCACAGGGCGGGCGCCACTACCGAGAAGGCCCTCTGCCTGGTTCCCTGTAACTCAATCAATACACAGTTGAGCTCAATCCAGGCAAGGCAAAGCAGTCCGATGGCAACAGGAAACATTTAAGCATGTGCACAGCAAAGTCAATGGGCTGTGAAAGTGCTTAAATAAGGTTGGGTTATGCTTTTACTTACAGAATGCTCCCATTAACACGCCTGATTTTACCCCTAACTTTAGCTGGGAGTGTCTTTAGCAGGTCTAATATTCTGAATATTGTGGGCAGGGGAGAGTAGCCTGCTTCCTTCTTTCAGGTGGGCAGCCTGATGCCCATCTGAGTGCCATCTCCAGGAAGAAGAGTTTGGATTTGATATCCCGCCTTATCTCTACCTAAAGGAGTCTCAAAGCGGCTAACAGTCTCCTTTCCCTTCCTCCCCCACAACAAACTCTGTGAGGTGAGTGGGGCTGAGAGACTTCAGAGAAGTGGGACTAGCCCAAGGTCACCCAGCAGCTGCATGTGGAGGAGCGGAGACACGAACCCGGTTCACCAGATTACGAGTCCACCGCTCTTAACCACTACACCACACTGGCTCTCGCCAGTGGAAGCAAGGAAGGAAACCAAGGGTTGCCAGATGCAAAACAGGGCAGGCTTCCTGGACCTTTTATAGCCATGTGGAAGTGAGAATGTCAGAAGATGCAACATCCCTTGCTTCTACACAATAAGCTGTACCTATTGCTGATCAGAAGGTCGGCGGTTCGAATCCCTGCGACGGGGTGAGTTCCCGTTGCTCGGTCCCAGCTCCTGCCCACCTAGCAGTTCGAAAGCACTTCAAAGTGCAAGTAGATAAATAGGTACCGCTCCGGCGGGAAGGTAAACGGTGTTTCCGTGCACTGCTCTGGTTCGCCAGAAGTGGCTTAGTCATGCTGGCCACATGACCTGGAAGCTGTACGCCGGCTCTCGGCCAATAAAGCGAGATGAGCGCTGCAACCCCAGAGTCGGACACGACTGGACCTAATGGTCAGGGTTCCCTTTACCTTTATGAAAATCACAGGTTGCAGGTAACCAGATGCATCTGTTGCATCTGGTTACCTGCAGGTGTGGGGAACTTGCAGACCTCCAGGTGTGGTTGCTAGACTACAACTCCCATCACCCCTGACCGTTGGCCACAAATGACTCTCCATTATCCGGAGTTGAAAATATAGCCATTACTGCCACAAAAAACCCGTAGAAATGTTGAAAAGGTCAATGGAGGTTTTCATCCCCCACTTTACTGAACGCTTAGCAGGGTTTGGAAAGGTAGGACGCTTCTCAATTTCTCTTAAAAAATCATAATTAAAGGGTAGACGTCAATGAACTGGCAAATGGGAAACCAAGAAGCAAAAGAAAACATACCATTTTGAATTCTCACGCTTGGAACACAGCCTTGATAGAAATATCCCTGCTCTTTGTTTACCAAGATTGAAGCCAGTGACCAGATCTGGAGAAAGGTGGCGCGAAGAACCCTTAATGGCCGTAATAAAGAATTAGCCTTTTAGAAAGAGATGCAAATTTAAGCTCTAGTGCAGAATCCCAGTGTTCTCTCACATTCTTAAAGCAGTTCAAAAATGCTCTCTCTCTCTCTCTCTGTGTGTGTGTGTAAAACACATCTGTGCTTGTTACACCTCTCAGGATTAGGTTCAGAGCTTGTGCTAAGGAGGAGCTCTCCATCATATTGAGAGACAGGTCCTCTGAGGAGAACAAGTGGCCTCTAAAGCAGGGGTCAGCAACCTTTTTCAGCCGTGGGCCGGTCCACCGTCCCTCAGACCATGTGGTGGGCCGGACTATATTTGGGGGGGGGGGAATGAATGAATTACTATGCCCCAGAAATAACCCAGAGATGCATTTTAAATAAAAGCACACATTCTACTCATGTAAAAACACCAGGCAGGCCCCACAAATAACCCATAGATGCAGTTTAAATAAAAGGACACATTCTACTCATATTAAAAACACGCTGATTCCCAGACCGTCCGTGGGCCGGATTGAGAAAGCGATTGGGCCGCATCCGGCCCACGGGCCTTAGGTTGCCTACCCCTGCTCTAAAGGATGGAGTCAAGAAGACTCAGGGAAAACAAAACTGACTCAATGCATTTCTGACTTAATGCATTCTCTGAACCGAGTTCTTTGGAGATGGAACATCGAGACCCAACACGTATATACTGGTGCAGACAGAACTGAGCGTTTATCTAGAGATCTTTCCCTTGCTTGTCACACTGTTATTCAATTATTGACACTTCGCTGGCCAAGTATGACTGATGGTTCAGTATTGTGGGGAGGGCAGGCCTCAAAAGGTCAGCTCAAGGGGAATCTGTCTAAGCCTTTTATTATTTTCCGGGTGCCTCCTGTAGAAACCTTCCAAAGACACAAAACGGCATGTTCTGCTCCATGGACACGCCTGCTATCTTCATGTTGCAGCATCACATTTCCTTATCTCCACTTGTTAATTAAGGGGAAAGGGTGATAAAACTGGACCGTGTAGTACGGAGACACAGAGGCACATAATGGAATCTGCGTGCTTCACAATGCGATGCCTCGGAGCATCTCCGAGAAGCTGATAAAGAGGATATCCAAATATATATCGATGAGGATTCATTTGGGTTATTCCCAAGAATTAATGAGAGCTATAGCAGATCACATATACCTCCAAGGGTGGGCGAGGGGGAAGACTTGTGAAACAGGAGCAGCTTTTTCTGTAATTTACAGACTAGCACTTTCCATGACTAAATTTTGTGCGCTATGGGAGGGGGAAAGGAAAATTCGGTGCTGGGAGTAATTTGGATTGAAAATAAGATGGCAGGTATCGTAATGCCACTATAGAAATCAAGGGTGGGGCTGTCATTGCCTTCCAGGTTGGATTGCAACTCCTGTTGGATTGCAACTCCTGACATCCCTGATGCCCTGCTGGCTATGACTGATGGCAGTTGGAATCCAACCAAATCTGGAGGGCCACAGGTTCCCTACCCCTGGTAGAAATCTATGATTTTTAACTACCTTTAGAATAATGTAGCTTGGACTACTGCAATGTGCTCTACGTGGGGCTACCTTTGATGGTGACCCAGAAACTGCAATTAATCCAGAATGCGGCAGCTAGACTGGTGACTGGGAGCGGCCGCCGGGACCACATAACACCGGTCCTGAGAGATCTACATTGGCTCCCAGTACGTTTCCGAGCACAATTCAAAGTGTTGGTGCTGACCTTTAAAGCCTTAAACGGCCTCGGTCCTGTATACCTGAAGGAGCGTCTCCACCCCCACCGTTCAGCCCGGACACTGAGGTCCAGCGCCGAGGGCCTTCTGGCGGTTCCCTCACTGAGAGAAGCAAAGCTACAGGGAACCAGGCAGAGGGCCTTCTCAGTGGTGGCGCCCGCCCTGTGGAACGCCCTCCCATCAGAGGTCAAAGGGATCAACAACTACACGATATTTAGAAAATACCTGAAGGCAGCCCTGTTTAGGGAAGTTTTTAATCTGTAACATGTTAATGTATTTTAATATTTGCTGGAAGCCGCCCAGAGTGGCTGGGGAGACCCAGCCAGATTGGGGGGGGTACAAATAATAAATTATTATTATTATTATTATTATTATTATTATTATTATGTAAGCAGTTCTGGGCATCCCCGCTAAGAAAGGCGGGGGAAGGATATTTTAGAGCTGGGGAAATGATAGAAAATGGCAAGTAAAAGGATAGCAAACCCGATCCAAATAGCTTGATCAAAACTACCACCCGCCGCCCCAAAATCCAAAGTTGCTATTTGTAAATGGAGGGAAACTCCTCATTAGTACTAATACAAGTTTCTTTCCTGCTGCATACAACAGTTGGGTGTCTATGGGTGTATTTCTGGTCCCTCTCTTTTCCCTAAGGTCCTAATGTTGTTTGGGTACCCTTTCACCTACTATTTATATTTTTTAAAAAACATGCACTTATTATATATATGTTATATATTAATATAATAAAATATAATATACCGGTAAATTGTATATATTATATTATATTATATTATATTATATTATATTATATTATATTATATTATATTATATTATATTATATTATATTATATTATATTATATTATATTATATTATATTATATTATATTATTTTCCAGCATCAGGATGGGTTGAGTATAAATTTATTATTATTATTATTATTATTATTATTATTATTATTATTATTATTACCGTGTTTCTCCTAAAATAAGACGTAACCATAAAATAAGCCGTAGCAGGATTTCTACGCATTTGTGAAATATAAGCCATACCCCGAAAATAAGCCATACCCCGAAAATAAGACATACCCTGAAAATAAGACATAGTGACGCGGCGCCTCTCCCTTAAGATGGCCTGGATAGGCGTGGCTATGCAGCGTACCGACGCGGAGCGGTTAAAATAAGACATCCCCCGAAAATAAGCCATACTGTGTTTTTTTGAGGGAAAAAAAATATAAGATGGTGTCTTATTTTAGGAGAAACACGGTATTAGAGCTAGCTATACCCTGGGAACCAGTGGGTTAGAGACAAACTCAATCTACTATTACCATATTAAGAGTCCACATTAATCTAGTGGGGCTATTGATTTGTTTTTGGTTTCATTCTTCTTTTTCCTACGTATTTTGGGTTCTCATTTTGTAATTTTATGTTGTTAACCACCCTGTGATCTTCAGATGAAGGGTAATATATGGTACCAATTCAACAAATAAATAAGTAAAAAATAAAATGGAATATAATACTGTCAGTAGGCCTAGGGCAGATAAAAGGAAGTAAAATGGCAAAATAGCACTAATTAAAAATAAAATTAATGAACAATTGCTCTAGCTGCAAAGAGGAAAGCAGTAATTAACACCTCCCCCCTCAGGGAACAGGAACTCATTAAGCGCAATTCAGGGATATCATAGCCACACGACTGAGCAGGAAACAAAAATGAAGCACTCTCATAGAAAGAGGCAAGGACAAAGCTACTAATTAAAGGGACTATAGCCCTGAAAAGTCTCAGGAGAATTTTGCTAACCAACATTGGGCAGACCATTGTTGCAATTGTATTTAAAGACAAACGTGTACCATGCTCTAGTGATACATATATTTTATTTTTTTTAAGGACAGGGGGACATTGGAATTCAGTTGGTGGTCATTATAACATCTAGATTGTCCATAAAATCTGAGCAAATGAAGAATTCAATTCCAGACTAAATGACTATTATGGAAGAAGCCCTGGACTGACCACAACAAATGGACAACAACTTTGCATTATTATAACAAAACTCATGCTTGCGCACAATAGGCCTAAGCATTTAGCAGAGACTGCCCTATTTCTGGCTCTTCTCTACTACCACGAGGTCTCCAAACACATTCCTTCTAAAAATTAAAAACTTGGGATTTTCAGGCTTCCATGACAAAGCTCAGATTTTTGTTCGAATCCATTTTTGTACGTTGTGGTCCATTCGCAGTATGCTGATTCCAAATAAACCTTAATAAACTGGCCTACAACATTACAACATGGGTTGTTTTTTTTAAAGATATAAATCCACATTCAGCATCAGAGGTATCTCTCTCTAACTCCTACACACACATGATGAGCCTGGAGTGAGGGCTTACCTCCATCCAGAAAATTAAAGACCCTGCCCTTCTGTGATTCACACATATGTGCGTTTTCTCACATCTCCCTATTCTTGCATTTTAAGGCACCCTGCTAGTCTCTGATGATTCATCTTCCCTTTATAACTCAGTGCCACGTGGTGCTTTCCTGAAACCCGCTGTTGTTACAAGAGAGGGATGAAATTAAAGGAACCAAATGATACATCTCAGGATCTTCCATTGATTTTAGTAGAGCATCTGACATTATTAAAACTCTAGGCTGAAATCCAGATCCTAAGCAGAACATCCAACCTTCTGATGATGATCCAACCTATTCCTTTATTTTTCTTTAGGGTACAACATGACACAATGGACAACAGAGTAGTTTAACAATCAAGCCCTCTTCCCAGGGCACTCTGAAAATTGTAGCTCTGTGAGGGGAATAAAAGGTAAAGGGACCCCTGACCATTAGGTCCAGTTGCGGATGACTCTGGGGTTGCGGTGCTCATCTCGCTTTACTGGCAGAGGGAGCCGGCGTACAGCTTCCGGGTCATGTGGCCAGCATGACAAAGCCGCTTCTGGCGAACCAGAGCAGCGCACTGAAAAGCCGTTTACCTTACCGCCAGAGCGGTACCTATTTATCTACTTGCACCTTGATGTGCTTTCGAACTGCTAGGTTGGCAGGAGCAGGGACCGAGCAACGGGAGCTCACCCCGTCACGGGGATTTGAACCGCTGACCTTCTGAGCGGCATGCCCTCGGCTCTGTGGTTTAACCCACAGCGCCACCCGCGTCCCGTGAGGGGAATAGTGGACTCCAAATGGCTCCTTTAACAAACTACAGTTCCCAGGATTCTTTGGGGGAAGCCATGATTGTTTAAAGTGATACGATACAGATTTAAATGCATAGGGCAGACAGGGCCTTAGTTTGTCAGGTGAACCAGAGAATCTTGTGTTGTGGTACACCACAAATCAGTGCCCATGTTGAACAGCCTTCTTGCAAAAATATTCCCCAACGGCATCCTGACATGGAACCCGCTGAATCTATTCTAGGGTTATCTCTCGTCCAAAAACAAAACACCACAAAACAAAAACCCAGGACCTCACTGTACAATCTGTAGGCTGTCGCTGCTGTTGTTTTCATATTTGCAAGAACACTGTAGGCTAAGCAAAGTCACTGCATAGAAACAAAGGAGCAAAATCCCATTTGTGGTCCACAAAAATACATTGTGCTTTTGAACCTGTCCATAACACACACACACACACACACACACACACACAGTTTGAAACCTGAGAGTGCTCAGTCTCAGAAGCAGGAACTGATGTGCTCAGCCTACAGTGTGTTTAAACCTGTCTTAATGGTTTTTAATATTGTATTGTTAAATTGTTGTAACCCACCCTTGGACATGATGGTGAAGGGCAGGGAAGAAATCTTAAAACACCTCCACCACCACCACCACCACCAAATACTGTGTACAGTGGTACCTCGGTGTCAGGGATCTGCCCACCACTGCCAGTCCAGCTCTGAGTGCATACAGGGACCTGCAGCCTGTGTTAACAACAGATTCATCTTTGAGTGAATCTGTCAGCCCCTCTTCGGGGGAGGAGCAGTTAGTGGCTGGGAGCCAGGGAGTGCCAGGTGTCCAGGGAGTTGCTGGGAGACCTGGCACCACCCAGCAGACTCGCTCGGAGGGGGAGGCGTCAGTTCCGGCACATATCTCACGTAGGAGGAGAAGGCGGCAATTCAGGATGCCGAGGCTTTGGTGTTGGCGCCAAAACAGAAGGGAGGCACTTCCGGATTCTGCTAGTGACTGAGCAGACATGATAAACTGAACTCTGCACTGTAAATAGCTTTGGACTGAAATAAAGAGACTTAAAGACAAGATGGCTTGGTATTGCTATTGAACAACCGATAAGAGAACCTGGCACTCGGTTTTCGAACGTCTCCGTTGACGAACGTTTCGGAACTCGAACACTGTAAACCCAGAATTAAATGCTTCGGTTTTCGAACACAACTTGGAAGTCGAACAGGGAACATGGCTTCTGCTGAGTGCGAGATCCTGAAGAGTGTGAGATCCTGAAGCCTAGCTGTTGGCTATTATGTTTCGGTTTTCAAACGTTTCGGAAATTGAACTGTCTTCCGAAACGGATTACGTTCAAAAACCGAGGTACCACTGTACTTCCTTGTCTCTGCAGCCCAAGTGAAGGTGCGTATCCTATCCTGCCCTAGGTGAGGTTGGGGGTTTCTATTTCCTAGCAGAACCACTGGGGAAGAAAAGTATTGAATCCAATATTCTCTCCCTGCCCCTCATTCTCCACAGCTTTGAAACCTTTGAGTGGATTTCTTTGATTTTATCTAAAATCCACCCATTTCAACCAATAGTACTTTTGGATTAAGAAACTGAAAATGTTTAAATTTCTATCTTTATTCCTTTGGCCAGCTCACATGTTTTCCTAGATTGGCATACAAAGGCTGATGGAGGGAGAGGGAGAAAACATGATACAGTGTAATGTGTGAATCTCGTATTTTTAATCAATTTATTGGAGCGACTGCCAGGCTTAATAATAAATTGGTTTGTACTTAATTCTGTTCTGTTTCTCATCTCATTTGGTATGCATTTCCCTTGGTTTGTATTGTGATGACCGATGGTTTT
The DNA here is from genome assembly GCA_034642065.1 of Darevskia nairensis. Lineage (NCBI taxonomy): Eukaryota > Metazoa > Chordata > Lepidosauria > Squamata > Lacertidae > Darevskia > Darevskia nairensis. Next base: position 172,450 of record JAWWNI010001061.1, read on the forward strand.
AAGCAATAAATCTGAACAGAAATATTACTTATATAAGATAATTATAGATCTTTTTTTTTACACCCCCTCGAGGTGGATTTCAACAGGTTGAGAGCAAACTATACAATCAATAATCAGATTTAATCCTAAATCACCATGGAAACAGCAACCTCCCCCCCCTCAAAAACTAAAATGCAAAGAAACCAGCATTTGTTTCCCATCGCTTCTGAACGCAGGAGTGAAACTCATGTGGTGTGTTCCTTTTCCCTACACGAAAGCGATATCCATATTGAAACTTGCTGTGTATGAAGCAGCCCTAATAGAGAAAAAGATATTTGCTAGAGGCTGCTAAAATCCTGCTTCATTAAAGTAAGCGTCAGACTCACCCCCGATTTAAAACATCCAGGAGCTCACCTGCAGAGTGAGAGTCTAATCCCATTTCTACTTGAATAAAATCTGCAACAGCCTCATTGAGCTCTGGAGCTAATGGAATCAGGATCCAGCCTCGTGAGGACAAAAGGACCAGCGGTGACTGCGGACTAAACCAATAAGAAAAGGGCACAATTGATAAAGAAAAGAAAAATGGTGGTTAGGGTAAAGTAGAGAAGAAAGAAATGGACATCCAAGGGGAGTCAAAGGAAGGAGGGGCAGAAGATTAGTAACATATGGCAGGTATCAATTATTTACCATATATGTACAGTTAAGAAAGATCACATCCCGCTGGGAATGGACATGCATCCTAAGAAGCTGAACTGTGTTTTAAAAGCAGAGGGAAAGGAAGCGTAGCAATCGGAAAGTTCTGCAATAAATTAACATCTCCAGAGCACAACCGTGTTGGAAACAGCCCCTTCAACCCTTTGTGAATTGGGTTGCAAGAGCAATCAGCTGCACCAAGTTACAGGAGGATCCAACAGATGCCTGAGAATTTTTTCTAGAAGTAAGGTAAAGGGACCCCTGACCATTAGGTCCAGTCGTGTCCGACTCTGGGGTTGCGGCACTCATCTTGCTTTATTGGCCAAGAGCCGGCGTACAGCTTCCAGGTCATGTGGCCAGCATGACTAAGCTGCTTCTGGCGAACCAGAGCAGCGCATGGAAACGCCGTTTACCTTCCCGCCGGAGCGGTACCTATTTATCTACTTGCACTTTGACGTGCTTTCGAACTGCTAGGTTGGCAGGAGCAGGGACCGAGCAACGGGAGCTCACTCCGTTGCAGGGATTCAAACCACCAACCTTCTGATCAGCAAGCCCTAGGTTCTGTGGTTTAACCCACAGCGCCACCTGGGTCCCTATTTCTAGAAGTAAATGGGGACAAAATGTCATGAATATAGGGTGATATCAATATTAGTCATAGAACAAACCTATTAAAAAGAGCTGACTTGATTTCAGTGGGTCTACTCTGAGTAAAGGGACGCGGGAGGCACTGTGGGTTAAACCACAGAGCCTGGGGCTTGCCGATCAGAAGGTCGGCGGTTCGAATCCCCGCGACGGGGTGAGCTCCTGTTGCTGGGTCCCTGCTCCTGACAACCTAGCAGTTCGAAAGCACGTCAAAGTGCAAGTAAATAAATAGGTACCACTCCAGCGGGAAGGTAAACGGTGTTTCCGTGTGCTGCTCTGGTTCGCCAGAAGCGGCTTAGTCATGCTGGCCACATGACCTGGAAGCTGTACGCTGGCTCCCTCAGCCAGTAAAGCGAGATGAGCGCCGCAACCCCAGAGTCGGACACGACTGGACCTAATGGTCAGGGGTCCCTTTACCTTTACCTAGGACGTCTGCATTATTATTTTTCATGACCAGTTGCTTGTACATGCAGGAAGACTACTTCTGCTTATCTTCTGCCAGTAACCAGAACTTAATGAGAACCGAACTGCACCAAGCGAAATGGATGGGGTCCGTTTTCCACTGGTAGATTTAGGGCTCAATCAGGGGTCATATGAAGATGCTCCCACCGCAAACAATGAGTTACTAGCTGAAACCTTCTTATTGGATCTCTCATGCTTTCCATCACGAGAAGCCCCATAGTATAGGTCAAAGGTTCCCTCCACATTCCCCAGGGGTAGCCCCCAGGAAGGAGCAGCCTAAATGGCTTCTATTGATCCGGCAGATTGATTGAGCCCCAGCTGTGATTAATTTTGGACCGAAAGCACCTGCGGTAGCAAAGCAATAGGTCAAGGTTTCAAAGCTGTATCGGCTAAAGCAACGGCTGCTTCTTAAGGGGCACGCAAGGCCCTTTAAAAGGCCAGTGAAGGATTGCAGGTTGTTAAAGGCTTTCCCAGCCTGCTAATATTAACCCAAAGAACTGGCCGGGCTCAGCTCTGTAGCTTGCCCTAATAGCACCTTAATAGCACAATAATGTGGACTGAGCAGAAATTATCAGATTGATCTTCTGATTGATGGGGAAATCATGACCACTCTGGCCTCTTCGCTCGCTGTTCATTGGATTGCTTTTGAATTCATCACACATACGGACCACAGCACTTAGTTTCATAATTAATGTTTGGGACAAAGAAAGTCATTCATTTATCAGTTCCTTGCTTTCTCCACTTTTCACACACCCCCAACGGTTCATTCTTAATGTGTGAACAGATTGAAGCAGCCCATGATGACAGCTGTGTTGCTTGGTTCACTCCCTGGAGTCATCCATTCACACATGCAATTTGACATTTACTTCCTTCTCTGTTTGCCTCCACATCCTGCCCTTCTTCCAGTGGGCACAGGGATGAGTGCGTCTTATCTTCACAACCCTGTAGAGCAGGCTAGGCTGAGAGATCCAGAAATTTGCACAGGTGCACCAAGAGAACTACACAACTGAGCAGGGACTGGAATATAGACCCCTGCCAGCCCAAGTCCAGAATTCTACTTGCTATATCATGCAAAGGAGTGTCCCTGTGGCGTGGTTAAGAGCTACAAGCAGGGAGACTAGAGTTCAAATCTCTACTCAGCTATGAAGCTCCTTCCGTGACCTTGGACCAACACAACATAGTGGGGAGGAAGGAAAGCACCCTGAGCTCCTTGGAAAGAAGGCGTAATCACAATATCTGTGATCCAAATATATTTCCGAGATAGTGAATATCCAGAGGTCCACCTGCTCACGTGCATGGGAACAGGTATAAATAATAAGCCTCTCCATGATTGAGAATAGAAAGTAGTGTAAACAAGGTATAAAAAGGTAAAGGACCCCTGACAGTTAAGTCCAGTTGCGATGACGCTGGGGTTGCGGCGCTCATCTCACTTTACTGGCCAAGGGAGCTGACGTTTGTCCGCAGAGAGTTTTTCCGGGTCATGTGGCCAGCATGACTAAGCTGCTTCTGGCGAAACCAGAGCAGCGCACGGAAATGCCGGTTACCTTCCCGCCGGAGTGGTACCTATTTATCTACTTGCACTTTCGTGCTTTCAAACTGCTAGGTGGGCAGGAGCTGGGACCGAGCAACGGGAGCTCACCCCGTCGCAGGGATTCGAACCACCGACCTTCCGATCGGCAAGCCCTAGGCTCTGTGGTTTAGATCACAGCGCCACCCGCGTCCCTTAAACCAGGTATAGGGCAACCCAAAATAAAATTAAAAAATGGTCCAAGGCAGTGCGTGAACCAGATCAAAGAATATATGGATTCTTCAACCCAAACAGTGCTTTGATCTGATTAGATGTAATGGTTTTATTCTGCTATGTTGAGCTCAAAGTGGCTCACAATAGCATTAGAAAATAAATTCTGCAGTCACTAGAATAGAATAGAATAGAATAGAATAGAATAGAATAGAATAGAATAGAATAGAATATATTTTATTGTCATTGCCCCCTTCGGGGACAACGAAATTACTTGGCTGCTCCATCCACCCAGATAGGGCACTCCATGCAAAGACAAAACAACTACAAAAACACTGATTAAAACCATACACACTGATTAAAACCATACAATGATAAAACATAACAGGTAAGATTAGATGACTTCAAAGTCCAGGCTTCCCATTCAAGGCCGCGATCGCTTTGGAGAAGAAGCTGTTCCTAAGACGGCTTGTTCTTGTTGTCATCGTCCTGTATCTCTGTCCCGATGGCAAAAGTTCAAAGAGACGGTGACCAGGATGCGATGGATCTTTCACTATGTCCAGTGCCTTTCTGTGGCACCTCATGGCATAAATCTGCTCTAAGGTGGAGAGCGAGCAGCCAACAATGCTCTCTGCTGCCTTAACAACTCTGCACAACCCCATCCTGTCCTTGGTAGTACAGCTTCCGTACCACACACATAAGCCATACTATAATAAAACATAGTAGCGTATAACAAAAGCAAACGACAACAGATTCATCAAAACAATTAGTATAATTCAATAAAGTCATAATAATTCAGAATAACAGAAATGGTTGCTGAGCACCAGTCTTGAGTTTGTCCAAAGCGCTCTCATCGATTGAAAGGTCCTCCCCTTTGACGTGACAATGTGTGTCGCCCAACAAAAACAATGGGCTCAACCAGTTTTCAACCAGCGTGCCGTGGCACCCTGGGGTGCCTTGAATGATGCTCAGGGGTGCTGCTGGCAACACTGGCCTCTGTCCCTCTTCCTTCCCTCCCTTCCTGTGATGGCCTCTTGCATCTCTGCCTCCCAACGCCTTGGACAGCTGTTTGTTGCAGCAGCCCTGGCTGCAAGCTCTGCAGGTGAATGGTGCCTCTGGGGCTGGGCAGGGGGTGCTTCCCAGGCCTCTGCGCAAAAGTGTTAAGGGGCATCTCTCTTTGGGGCAGGTGGGGAGCAGCTCAGAGACCAGGGGCAGCAGCAGCTGCCTGGAGGACTCCCAAGGAGAGGGCAGAAGAGAGGAGGTCGAGGGAACACTCCACTAGGGAGGGTGTTCGAAAAGGGGTGAAGGGCTGCCTACTCTGCAGGGAAGGGGTGACATAACTGGGCTCTGGAACCCCACAGGGGTGCCGCAGAAAGAATGTAGTTGGTCAAGGGAGCCATGGACTCAAGAAAGGTTGGAAACCTCTGGGTTATTGGACATCACCAGTGTGGTGTAGTGATTAAGCTGCCTCAGCCTCCTCCAAAAAGCGGGACTGTAGTTAGTACTTCATTTTGAAAGAAAACAACAATAGCAACAAATATTTGCTAGGGTTCCCGTACCCCTTAATGCCCTGGATAAAGAAAGTCCGCCTTTGCTCTTTCTCTCTCCCTTCCTTTCTTGTAATTCCTCTGCAACATTCTGCGTGCAGAGCTATAAGCAAAAACCGCGTTTGGGTTTGGAGTTTATCATGTGATCCGCTCCAAGCGACGGGATTGGCCCTTCCGTCAGCCGCTGAGTTGACTCCGCCCTCTTCATCTTCCACGAACTACAGCGCCCAGAATTCCTTGGGGGGCTGGGGCGTTTCCTGTCCTAAATTTTAAAAGGAACAAAATAAATAAAAACGTGTTGTTGTTGTTTTGTTGTTGTTTGTACGTTCTTAAGAGCCGCTCTGCGCGGCCGCTTTGTTCCTCCGGCAGCCCTTTGGCCGGCTTGCCTGCCTCCCGCATGTGAGGGAAGGGCGAGGCCTAACAGGCCCTGGAGGTGAGCGGGCTGCGTCACCATGGAAACCCGCGCAGCTTCTACCCAGAAATCAGAATTTTAATGCATATTGTTTTGGTAGGTTTTGGGGTGAGCCAGTGTGGTGTAGTGGTTAAGAGCGGTGGACTCGTAATCTGGTGAACCGGGTTTGCTTCCCCGCTCCTCCACATGCAGCTGCTGGGTGACCTTGGGCTAGTCACACTTCTCTGAAGTCTCTCAGCCCCACTCACCTCACAGAGTGTTTGTTGTAGGGGAGGAAGGGAAAGGAGAATGTGAGCCGCTTTGAGACTCCTTCGGATAGTGATAAAGCGGGATATCAAATCCAAACTCTTCTTCTTCTTCTTCTTCTTCCCCCAATGCACTTTAAACTAGACAAAGCAGTATCTTGCAAGGGGGTGTAGTTTATAGGAATCATAGGATTGTAGGGTTGGAAGGGATGCTGAGGGTCATCTAGCCCAGCCCTCTACAATGCAGGACTCTCAAGAGGAGGTCATCCCCACAGGGTGGCAGCTTAGGAGGAAGAAGCTCCCCTCACCCCTCGCAAGTGCCCTTCTGTTATGTACTGAGCTGAATCCTAGAATAATAGGATCCAAAATGCAGCAGTCTGATTGGTCCTAGAACAATAGGATCCAGAATGCAGCAGTCTGATTGGTCCGCAGGAGCCACCCAATCCAGCTCCAGGTGGAAGTGAATTTTGGGTGAGCCAGTGTGGTGTAGTGGTTAAGAGCGGTGGACTCGTAATCTGGTGAAACGGGTTTCCTTCCCCGCTCCTCCACATGCAGCTGCTGGGTGACCTTGGGCTAGTCACACTTCTCTGAAGTCTCTCAGCCCAACTCACCTCACAGAGTGTTTGTTGTAGGGGAGGAAGGCAAAGGAGAATGTGAGCCGCTTAGAGACTCCTTAGGGTAGTGATAAAGCGGGATATCAAATCCAAACTCTTCTTCTTCTAGGTTACTCCACAACACACACCGTGTGTTCAGTAGTCGACTGGCTGAAATAATGGCTTGCTTGATTTTGAGAGTGTGTTTTAAACCTTGTGCCATCTGAAACGAGTCTGTCTAATGCTTCTCCCCTCTAAAAAAAAAACCAAAACGTTGCCAATGTTACTCTTGGTTTTCTTCCTTAAATATTGCATTATTATTTCCCTTGGCTATCCCGGGACTAATATAAACCTTTACAAAAGACGCAAATGACAAGTCCTGATTTACAGGAGGTGTGGGGGGAGGGATTCTGTTGTCACTTGTGGATTCTGTTGAATAGCTTTCTATCTCCTGGAGTACAATTTGGTCTGTGATGCGGGTGGCGCTGTGGGTTAAACCACAGAGCCTAGAGCTTGCCGATCAGAAGGTTGGCGGTTCGAATCCCTGCGACGGGGTGAGCTCCCGTTGTTCGGTCCCAGCTCCTGCCAACCTAGCAGTTCGAAAGCACGTCAAAGTGCAAGTAGATAAATAGGTGCCGCTCCGGCGGGAAGCTAAACGGCGTTTCTGGTTTGCCAGAAGCGGCTTAGTCATGCTGGCCACATGACCCGCAAGCTGTACACCGGCTCCCTCGGCCAATAATGCAAGATGAGCGCCGCAACCCCAGAGTCGTTTGCGACTGGACCTAATGGTCAGGGGTCCCTTTACCTATAGTTATGGTGAACAGTGGCGGAGGAAGCCAATCAGGCGCCTGGGGTGACGCTCGTGCCCTGCTCCCAGGGGCGCAGCCAGCTGCCCGCGGGGCGGGGCGAGCTGTGGCAGGCCGATTTGCAGGGCCTCCGAGGATTCTGCCTGCCTCCTCCCACTCAGCCACCCTACAGCTGAGGGGGAGGTGGCGGGGGAACCGTTGGGGCAGCACAGTGCCTGTGGGAGCCCAAGCCACCGCGTCACTCCCAGGAGAGACGTGTGGCTCGGGCGCGCTGCAGACCCCGTGGTGAGTGCCGTCCGGCATTTTGTCACCCCCTCTGAGTGGTGACACCCGGGGCGGACCGCCCCCACTTCACCCCCCTTCCTCCATCCCTGATGGTGGAGACAAATGATCTAGAAAGCAAAGGCAGGATTACTTCCCCGCTGTGGCCCACCAGGCAGCAGCAGATATGCATGCCCACACCTGATATGCACAGGTAAGAAGGTGAGGATGTCCTGTTAAGCACAGCACACCAGGATCTCCGTATGAGTGACTGTGCAAGTTTTCCCCAATGCAGCCTCTTGTAGTCATGGTTGAGTCCTAGAATTTCATGTGTAGCATGCAATGCATAGCTGTCAACCCTCCCTTTTTTTGGCGGGAAACTCCCTTATTCCAATGCCGTTTCCCGCTGCTATCCCGGATTGTTGATATCTCTTAAATTTCCCGGATTTCAAAGGAAGCAGCTCCTCTCCCTCCCTGCCGGCTAGGGAGGCTCCTCAGCTGCGTTGCTCGGCTGCCAATAAGGAGTCTGAGACCGACTGGGGGCGGAGCTTGCATGCCTTGTGCAGCCAGACCCTCACGCCCAACCAGACAGCCAGCCCGCCTGCTGTCTACGCGCTCACTCTTTTGCTCACCCGTTCGCGTGCAGCCTCTGGAGCGCAGGGTGGCGAGGCTACTTGGTGCCATTCCACCGCCCTCACGGCATCCCTTATTTTCAAATCCGAAAGTTTTGGAAAATCCCTTATTTTCAAATCCAAAAGTTGACAGCTATGGTTGAGGGTGCACAACCTGTCAGGCGGCAGCCCGGCCTGACATGCAATGGATGAAAGCCCAGAGGAACTGCTCTGAGTCTGGAAAGCAGCAGCAGCAGCAGGAGAGGCAGGCAGGTAAAGGCTTGGCGCCTGGGGAGTTGGGCTGAGGCGCCTAGATTATGGGAGCCAGGCTCCAGAGAAGCAAAAGGGTGTGCACTTGCCAGCCACTAATAAATGTTGTTGTTGCTGTTTTGCAGCTTCCAGTGGCTGCCTCCTTCTTCCCAATTCTCCTCAGCCATAACTTAAGCCAAGCTGCTGAAGCTGGGAGATGGCAGCAAGACCCCGTCCCGTGTCACACAAGCCATGACAGCCAAAAGTGTCACAAAGTTCATGGGATCATAGAATTGTCAAGTTGCAAAGGATCCCAAAGGTCATCTAATTATTATTATTATTAATTATTATTATTATTATTATTATTATTTATACTCTGCCCATCTGGCTGGGTTTCCCCAGCCACTCTGGGCGGCTTCCAACAAAATATGAAAAACACGATAAAACAGGCTAAACACAAAAGTTGCAATTGAAAATAATAATATATATTGCACAACTTATACAGCGAATTAAAACGTAACAGCAACTGCCTCTTTAAGCAGGCGGCAAAGTCAACGCGGGTGGTGCTGTGGGTTAAACCACAGAGCCTAGGGCTTGCCGATCAGAAGGTCGGTGGTTCGAATCCCCACGACAGGGTGAGCTCCGGTTGCTTGGTCCCTGCTCCTGCCAACCTAGCAGTTCGAAAGCACGTCAAAGTGCAAGTAGATAAATAGGTACCGCTCCGGTGGGAAGGTAAACAGCGTTTCCGTGTGCTGCTTTGGTTCAACAGAACCAGAGTCATGCTGGCCACATGACCTGGAAGCTGTACGCCGGATCCCTCGGCCAGTAAAGCGAGATGAGCGCCGCAACCCCAAAGTCGTTCGAAACTGGACCTAACGGTTAGGGGTGCCTTTACCTTTAAAGTCAACCTGTTTGAAGCTAAATAATGCTTACATGTGGGATGAGGTGGGGGGACACCTTTGATTGATTTTTGGGGGGGTCTCCCACACCACCTTATTCCACATTGTCCAGACAAGCCCCAAACTCTCTGGGGAGGGTTTCTGGGGGGTGCAGGAGGAGGCGGAGGAAACAGGAACCTTTCCTTCCACGAATTTCCTCAAATTAACTCATTTTCTCATTCAAGCCGATGCATACAGGACAGACATTGATTTTGCTTAAGTGCCTTAAACAGAGAACCAGCTGGCTTTGCCTTGCATGCGACGTTTTATCCTCCCTGTTTCTCTATTGTCTTCTAGAAGACGGAGCTTTAAACATCTGTCCCTTAAAAAAAAAAAAAAAGTAACCAGGAGGTGGAAATCCTAGTTACAGAAAGCATTTTTGAGCTAAGCAAGAGATTGTGTGCTTAGCTTTGGATGAAAGAAGCGGCTATTGTTAGGAGGAGGCATCGTGGGGGCAGCTTGAGCAGGGGGCGGCTGCATCTGCAAGTGCCGTTTCAAGGCCAGCGACGTGGAGGACGGGTTTGCCTTCTCAGAGGAAAAGCCAGATCTATTTATTATTGAGTAACTAACAGGCTGTGCTCCGGGGCAGCAAAAAGCTCACCATTTATCAAGCCAATCAATTAGGACTGTATCAGAAAGGAAATGGCCACTTCCAGGTGGAAGCATTTTCAGGTACATGAAGTCAGCAAGTGAACCGTGTGTGTGTGTGTGTGTGTGTGTGTGTGTGTAAGAAAGAGAGAGAAGGAGAAAGAGAGAGGGAAGGAGAGAAGTCTAAGAAGCAGACTGAAATCTGAGGAAGTGTGCATGCACACGAAAGCTCATACCAAGAACAAACTGCCACAAACAGGTGACAAGCCAGCCACCTGCGATACACAGGAAATAATCCTTGGCTACTTTAAAGGGCTGCTGCAAATATTCTTTTAAACTATTTAAAGGAAAGTACCGCAGTACTCAATTGAATATGTTGGTAGGATTGCAAGTAGCTTTGTAGAGTAAAGAAGAAATATTGTTGTTAATACGAAAATACAGTGATTAATTTATAGAAAGTAATAAGGTAAAACAATGATTGATTTAGGAAATCATAGAATCCTAGAGTTGGAAGAGACCACAAGGGCCATCCAGTCCAACCCCCTGCCAAGCAGGAAACACCATCAAAGCATTCCTGACAGGTGGCTGTCAAGCCTCTGCTTAAAGACCTCCAAAGAAGGAGACTCCACCACACTCCTGGGCAGCAAATTCCTTGGCAGCAAATATAGACATAAGAAATAGATATTAGAATATCATAAGGAAGGTTGATGGAAGTCACGGCCATAAAAAGCCAAAACGGTATAAGATGTGAAGACGAATATGTGAATGTATTATTGTATTTTTATAAAACTAATAAAAAATGATTATTTAATAAATAAATAAATAAAGGGCTGCTGCAAGGGTTGCAGAACTTGCAGAGTAAACAAAAACAAAAAACCCCAACACTAGGCGACCCACCTGGACGCCCAGCCTCCTACGCCTTGAGTAGAAGTGTACTGCAATTCTCTTTGCACATGAAAGAAACTCAGTTCTTTCGTGGCGTGAGATTCTAATTTTTTGCTGTTTGCAGCATAATCTCTGCTGTGCAGATTCCCAGACCGCCTCTCTGCAGTCTGGATGATTACAGGTTACGGGTCGATTCATTCGTCGTGCTAATTGGGTGGGAACTCAAATTCCTCGCTGCCGCCACAAACGTTGGTGCATTTATTTCTTATCAGAAGTACCAATTGTGCAACTTTGTTGGGCTCTCATCTGCAACTCCAGCCCCTCCCATTGCACATATACGCTTCAGCAGACATGCACACATGATGCAATCCAAGCTGGAAATTAACCAGGACCCCCAGGGAAAAGGTGGGTGACTCATGCTTTTGAGGACTTTCGTCTCCACCGATCAGAATGGAATGATGCCCTGGCGTTACGATGCTACGTGGGGAATACCTCAAAATGGGGATGAACGGCTCCCATGTTAAAATAGCTAATATTGTTCCCACCTCCACTTTCAAGATTAGGAAGATGGTTTACATCATGACTGGGTTTCAGTTGCTGGTTTCGTACTGTTCCGCGACGTGTTTGTTTGGTTAATTCCACTTAAGTATTGCTTCCCATATGACATCTCAAGAAGGATTTCATGGGAAGCAATTCGTAAATGGAATCAGATAGGCAACCAGCAACTGAGATAAGACTGGGAGCAGAGACGTAGCTAGGTGATCTTGCGCCCCTGACAGAACCGTCCAGATTGGACAAATTAGCTCTTCTTTCCACCTCTTATCCAACCCTCCACCCACCCATTCAATTCACCCTCTATTTAAAACCATTTCTTATGAGGCAATAATCAATACTTTTATTTATAGACATATTTATGGACAATTTTTTTAGCCGATTTTGTGGGGGGGGGGAGCATGGAGCACATTGCCCATACCTGTTTGACTTGCTTTTAAGTGATGGTGTTCTCCAGGAAGGGGACAGACATTCTCCCCAAACCCTCCCCCTGGCTGGAAGTCAGGTCATTGTCAGGAATGAGCCAACTCCAAGCGAAGGTTTGCAGCCAACTGCAGAAAGCAGCCAGGAACAGAGAGGCTTAGATGTTAGTCAGGCAGGGGAGAGCGGCAGCTGCAAACTTTGGCTCTTCCTGACCTTGACGGGCAGGCTGATAAGGCAGTAGCTGAGAGCAGGCTAGAACACAGCCAAAGCTCGCCGGAAGCACAAATTGGCGCAAATAGATTCAGAGACAGCCTCTCAGATCAGGAAGGGGTTGGAGCTGATCTACTAGGCCCAAAGAGTCAATGATTGGGAGGGCTGCTAGATAGGAAGCAAAACAAGAGACATAAAGGTCATAAGTTCAATATCTTCTGTCGACGCCGGAAGGAGTCTTCAGAAGGGTCATCTTGAGTAATGATGCCAGAGGCTTTGTCAGAGCTGTCCGGAGCTATCTATTTGTTTTTGCAATAAATCCTCCTTTTTAATTTACCTACGCTTACTGTGTTATCAAGCTGGGAACCTGGACTCCTGACAGTCATCCTAGGATGGAGAACCATAGACCAAAGAGTTAGTTGGATGAGTGAATTTGCCAGAAAAGTATTCTACTTTTACTCCTCCTGCCTCCACTTTTCTGAAGGTTGGGGGTGTCCGAATTGAATCAAAACCCACCGCGCAGAGATGAGCATTAGTCAACATTCCCTGAGCAGCCATTTTGTTAGGAAGTTGCATTTGTGACTTCATTTTCCTCCCAGATTTCCCATGCACTGCTAGCGTTTCTCGGCTGCCCGGCATCCCTCTCCCACCCCTGTATCTCCATCCACCTCATGTGCTCAAAAAGCACCCGCATTGATCTGAGCTGAGCCCTGCTAACTGTCTTTCAAAGGGTGACTGCAAAAGCTATTAAAGGGTAACCAGAGAACTCTTGTAGCTGAGAGGGAGAAAGTTCATGTTTCCTTGTTTGCTTGTTAGAGACTGAGCCTTGGTCACCTCCGATCTGTTAGGACCATTTAGAAAACATCCTCTGCGGCTGTGGATTCAGAGGAGTTCTCAGATTGTTCCCCCCCCATCAACAACAACACCTGCCCCCCATCAACAATTTCCTCTATTTCCTGGAGTTCCGTGAGGGGACAAAAAACCCACAATCGAATATCCACAGCGGATCAAGTGAAAAATGGATGGAGTGGATGTGGTTTCTGTCACAGGGGTGCAGACATGGTAGTTCATAGGCTTCTTTCCAGAGCAGTGAGCGACTCACAGGGCAATTTGATCTACACTATACATTTAAAGCACATCCAATTCACATTTAAAGCGCATGAATCCCAGGAACCAGTGCTATTTTTCTAGAAAAAGAGGTGCCGGAACTCACCATGAACACTTCCCTTGTTCTCTTAGAATGGTAATGACACCAACCTGAGAGGTCCTGAGGCAGCTTGCAGGGTTGAACTGGGTTGCCTGAGGTAGGGTTATATATATATATTTAAATGAAATTGTTTTCCCTGTAATTTAATGGTTATGCTTCCGGGCGGGCGGATGTATATATATGCATGTACAACACTGCCACCTTAGCCTTAAGTCCTTTGCTTCCTTAGCCACGTTTCTTTTGCTTAATTCTGTTTAAAAATACAGTTATTATTTATTAAACCTATGGGGCAACCTTCACCCAAAGACCTCGAAGGGCAGTTCGCGACAGAAAAAATACAGGAAGGAAGAGGATACAAAACACATAATAAAACAGAAACAAGCCAGTAATTCTCCCCTCCCACAAACACATTTCAAAAGCCGAATTAATTAATTAATTTATGGAAGTATTTCTATCCCGCCCACTCACATAATATATCAAGGAGGGGCACAAAATAAAAAGCGTAAAACAATACAAAATCACCACAAGAATGAGGGGCTCACCTAAACAGAAATTCAACAAATAGATTTGCCAGCATAAAAAGGTTTTCAAGAGATGTTTGAAGGTTAACATTGGGGTTGCCTGCCAGATATCTGCCGCATACAGCCTAAGTAAAAGTAATTATATGATAAAAGCTCTATTATACCACCAAAAGGTGTGTCCAGGTCAGGTGCCAACGCAATGCCATCCTCTTCATCCTGAGGTCTGCTCAGCTTGATTGCTTTTTGCAAGTGGCTATTCATATATTGTTGCAGTCAGGGGCGTAGCAAGGGGGGGCAGGCCGCCCTGGGCAGCGCCCTGCAGGGGGTGCCAATTTGGGCGTTAAATTTTTTTTTTAAAAAAATTATTTATTCATTCATTCATTTATTTATTTATTTTAAAGGCTATTTTCGGCACTGCTGGGGTGGAGCCGCAGGGGCGGCCAGCAAGGAGCGGTGTCACACCCCCCCACAGGCCGCCCCTGCGGCTCCGCCCTGGCAGCGCCGAAAATAGCCCCCCCCCCTTCCAGTGGCTTTTTCCGCCGCTGGCTGGCTTGCAGAGCCGGGGAATGGAAAGGGGCGGGCCAGCGAGGAGGGGTGACACCCCTCCTCGCTGGCCCGCCCCTCTCCCTGCCCCGACTTGTGCACCAAGGGGGTGCTGGGCAGCAGCTTCCGGCAGGGGCGTAGCAATGGGGGGCGGGGGGGCGGGCCGCCCCGGGTTCCACCCCAGAGGGGGGTGACACTTTAAAAAAAAAATTAATTTTTTTTAAAAATTTTAAAAAAAATTTTTTTAACTTCATTGAGAAAAAAGAGATAATACACACACACACACACACACAACCCCCACACCTCACAAAGTGGCGCCATCAGAGGGGGGTGATACTTTTAAATTTTTTTTAATTTTTATTTTTTTTTAATTTTAATTTTTTTTATTTTAACTTTATTGGAAAAAAAAGAGATAATAGACACACACACACAAAACCCCCACACCTCACAAAGTGGCACCATCAGAGGGGGGTGACACTTTTTATTTTTATTTATTTTTATTTTTTTAAACTTTATTGAAAAAAAAGAGATAATAGACACACACAAAAAAAACCCCCACACCTCACAAAGTGGCACCATCAGAGGGGGGTGACACTTTTTATTTTTATTTATTTTTATTTTTTTAAACTTTATTGAAAAAAAAGAGATAATAGACACACACACAAAAAACCCCCACACCTCACAAAGTGGCACCATCAGAGGGGGGTGACACTTTTTATTTTTATTTATTTTTATTTTTTTAAACTTTATTGAAAAAAAAGAGATAATAGACACACACAAACAAAACCACCACACCTCACAAAGTGGCACCATCAGAGGGGGGTGACACTTTTTAATTTTTTTTAAAAAAAATTAAATTAAAGTGTGTGGGGGTGACAAAAAAAAATCCGCCCCGGGTACCACCGGGGCTTGCTACGCCTCTGGCTTCGGGAGACTCTGCAGCCCGCAGAGACTCCCCAAGCCGCCTCCCACCCGCCCCCCCTTGGTGCGCCGGCACGAGCAGCCGCCGCACCAACGGGTGCAGGGCAGCGGCTTCGGGAAACTCCTGAAGCCGGCGCCCGGCATCTCCGGGGGCGGGGCATTGCGCTGTGCGCGTGCGCCATGTCGTCATGATGCACGCACGCACGCGACGCCCCCCGGGGAGGTGCCTCTTGGCTTCCCGCCCCGGGTAGCCAAGGGGCTAGGAACGCCCCTGGTTGCAGTTCATAAATAGATTTGTTCTGCATACAAACAAAAAGGTTAACATTTTTAAACCTATCGAGTTCAAATAAAAAACAAGCGAACCAGGCCTAATAAGCATTGGAAAGCTTAGGTTAAAGACTCTTTACAGTATTTTCAAAGAAGCCATTAGAATAATGTTCTTGTTTTTATTATGTATTTTGTGTTTTCATTTTGAATTTTAATGCTGTAAACTGGCCTGAGATCTTTGGAAGAGGGGCAGTATACAAATTAACACAAATAACATTCCTTTTTTTAAAAAAATAATTTTTATTAATTTTATAAAAAGAAAATACAACAATATAGACATTTTTTTAAAAAGGAGACAGCGACAATTCCATCACAAATATTTCTTATTTTCGTCTAATTTCTAAAATTCCGCTTGGCTCTTACTGTAACTTTCCTCCAGCCTTTTCTTCTACTTAACAAAGTTATCCTAATACAACTTTTCATATATACATTTACCAAATAAAGTTTTCGTTCAACAAATTTTTCCTGCGTCTTATTTATTTTGCTGTCTTCACCCATCCCCTATCCCCCCCAAAAGAAAAAAAATAAAATAAAAACAAAAACAAAATAAAAAACAAACAAACAAACCACATACCCACAAAACATCAAACCGACTTCCTGTCAAATCCCTTTGCGTCTACTCATCTTTACGCTGAATGTAACCCAACCAATATACCTTCATATATACATTCTCTAGTACATTCTTACTCACTTATACATCTATAATTCCCCAACTCAATATTATTTATTTACACTCAAATGCTGGCATGGTGGAAAAGGTGTTGTTATATTTTTGTACATACTTCGTATATATATCCCAATTTTCTACAAATTTCTGCCTGGAGTTTCCTCTGAGATCATTCGTCAATAGAGCCATCTCTGCGAATTCCTGTAATTTACATTGCCACTCTGAAATTTCTGGTGGTTCTGCATCCTTCCAACCTTTTGCTACCAACATTCGGGCCGCAGCAATTGCATATAGAAACACCTCTCTAAATTTTTTCGGAATCTCTTTATCTACCATGCTAAGTAAAAAGGTCTCTGGTCTTTTAGTAAAAGATATTCCCATCATCTTTTTCAGTTCCTGGTATATTTTCCCCCAAAACACCTTAATTTTTTTGCACCTCCACCACATATGTATCATGTCCCCGTTATTTGCTCTACACCTCCAGCATATATTTGCCATGTTTTTATACATTTTTGAGAGTTTGGAGGGGGTGAGGTACCATCGGTGGGCCATTTTTAAAATTATTTATTTATTTAAAAAACTTTATTAATATTAAACATTTAAAAAAGACATAGTTTACACAAAATACACGCAAAAAATAGAGTAAAACCAATTGACTTTCCCATTTCTCTTGGGAGAAGGGGACAGCAGACACCCTTGTCTGACCCCTTTACTTATTTGACACTCCTGGGACACTTTTCCATTTATTATAATTTTTGCTGTTTGTCTTGTATATATTGCTTCTATTCCCCTTATATATTGTAACAAGAATTAGTAACAAGAGCTTCCAAAATTTAACAAAATATGTTTCTGTACAGTTGCCTCTCTTGTTTCTTAGGACTTTGGTTCTCATGGACCTTATCAAGCATTTGTAGGATATATCCTGTCAATGTGTGTATCCCCTTGACCAAGGTTCCCTAATCCAGCCTTCTGTGACTCAAGACACCCAATTCCTCGTTACACCCTTCCAAAATGCTAATGGGTGTGTGCGCGCGCGCCAAACTGGGTCTTTGACCCGGGTGAAATAAAGCCTAGTTTCATCCCTGGTTTAAGCGCCATTGGAAGGCAAGGCTCCAGTTACCACAGAGACAAATAACATGGCTGCAAATACCGTACCACAGAGAAGAGCTTTCGGCGCAGTGCAGCGTTTTCAAAGTGACAAGACTCCACTTCTTTCTGGAGTAGCATCTTCTGAGCAGTTAGTCTTTGAGTAGCTCCCTTTTCAGCATTGAGAGCCAAAGCCAATGCTTTGTTGTTCTGTTTTAGGGAAAACTTGATTATAGAGGAGTTATCTGTATTTTTCAAAAGAGGGAGAGAGAGAAAATGGGTGGTTTTTGTTAGCTTTACTGGCCAACCCTTTCCATAATTTTGCCTTATCAAGACACGAACAACAGAAGTCTCCAGCCAAAATTGGTAAGTAAACTCCAATCAACTTATGAAACCTGTGTACCCTACCACAGACTTACGCTGTATATTATGAACCAAATTCTTCCTTGTCTCCCCCTGGGCGATCAGCAGTGGCTTGGCAAGGTTGAACAAATGCAGTTTCAATCACTATGATGATGCTGTTGTTTAGAGTCATAAGACCTGTGCCATAAATCATACATCTTTTTCAAAGAACACAAAAAAGTGGAACTGTCAAATGCCACTTCACTGGGACTGAAAACACAGCAAAGGCCAGTGGTGATACTGATAAATCACTTCCTGTGCCATTTTTCTTGTGTGGTCAAATCTTCCCCAATCCTGCTAACACCAGGGTTATCGTCTTCTCTCCTCCTCCCTCAATTTACAGAAACCTAGTGTTTCTCCACACTGCAGGGATATGCAGCAGCATCAAGGCTGGCATTCCCTGAACCAGACTCATGCAAATACACAGCACTCCATCTGTACAGGTATAACCAACTCAAGCTGCACCATCTGTGGTTTTGCTGTGCGGAACAGGTGAGGAGAAATAGGTCCTATAAGGCTTCTGTTCTGATAATGCCCTATATTGGCTGTGCTTGCGGTTGAAGATTAAACCTTTCCAGCATGTAAGCTCAGCTCTGTGATGGGGAAATTGCCCCATAGCCCAGCCAGGTGATGGATTTAAACCTCTTGCCTCAGCCCATTGCTGACAGGAATGAGTGTGTGCCTGTGTTTTGGGTTTGTTTGTGTGTGTCTGTGTGTGCGTGTGTGCGTGTGTGTGCGTGTGTGCGTGTGTGTGTGTGTGTGTGTGTGTGTGTGTGTGTGTGTGTGTGTGTGAGAGAGAGAGAGAGAGAGAGAGAGAGAGAGAGAGAGAGAGAGAGAGAGAGAGCCAACCTGTTGGAGGTTTTTCAGCAGAAGTTGGGTTGTCATCTATCATGGATGCTTTAGCCGAGATTCCTGCATTGCAAGGGGTTGGATGACTCTCTACAATTCTATGATTCTGTGTGTAAGTGCAGTGTGTATGCATGAGTTTGCTGACCACTTTAGTCACACTCACTTAGGCTAGGTATTCTTCACTTAGGTATCTGAAGAAGTGTGCATGCACACGAAAGCTCATACCAAGAACAAACTTAGTTGGTCTCTAAGGTGCTACTGGAAGGAATTTTTTTATTTTGTTTTGACTATGACAGACCAACACGGCTATCTACCTGTCACTTAGGCTGTAAAAGGTCAGCAACTCTTGTCTTATAACTCACCTCAGTAGATTAGCCCAGGTCTCCAGTGAAGTGCCAGAGCTCAAGCATAACAAATTATTTTTAAATACTGCCACTTACTTATTGTTTTTGTTTTGATCTTTGACGCAATAGCAGCATTCAGTTTTGCTGTCTTCAATACACCATTTTTCTTTTCCTTCATCCGTTCCCTGACTCCACTTGTGAAGGAAATGGGTGTTTCTTCAAGTGCCTGAAGTGACATTTTCCAGGCAGTCCTGCCAGTTGTTCAGAAAAAGAAAAGTCTGCCATTATTATCCTTTATATTTACAAGATACTCTTCCATCATTATATTGCTTTTATGTTTGCACTGACTTATACTCCAGGCCCCTTTGGAGTCTGAAGGGGCTCCCTCTGCTCTACCACATTGTTGCATTGCACAGACCAGACTGAAGTGTAGAGAAATCAAGCGATTTGTTCACGCATTTGCAAACCACTGCCAGGACAGAATACTTGTGCAGCCCAGTGTATATGCTTACGGGGAAACAAGTTCCAACTAAGTGCACACAAGGTATCTTTAAGGAGCAGACTGAAAGTGGGGTAGCAGTTGAAGTGTCAAACCAGTTCTAGGGAAAATCACATTCAGAACCCCATTCGTCCATGAAGTTCCGGGGGGGGGGGCATTGGGCAGGCCATCATCTCCCAGTGCAGCCTAAGGCCCGGGGGCTGGATCCGGCCCAATCGCCTTCTCAATCCGGCCCGCGGACGGTCCGGGAATCAGTGTGTTCTTACATGAGTAGCATGTGTCCTTTGATTTAAAATGCATCTCTGGGTTATTTGTGTGGCCTGCCTGGTGTTTTTACATGAGTAGAATGTGTGCTTTTATTCAAAATGCATCTCTGGGTTATTTGTGTGGCCTGCCTGGTGTTTTTACATGAGTAGAATGTGTGCTTTTATTCAAAATGCATCTCTGGGTTATTTCTGGGGCATTGGAATTCGTTCATCCCCCCCAAAAAATAATAGTCCAGCCCCTCACAAGGTCTGAGGGACGGTGGACCAGACCATGGCTGAAAAAGTTTGCTGACCCCTGCCTTGCAGGATATAAACATAATCAATGTCAAACACACAATAAACCTGGGTTACGTATATCTATACCACTACACATGCAACGTAACAGGCTGGTGAACATTAATGCCGGAAAATCAGGACATAAATGATGAAAGCACATGCATATACAAGACCAAAATCTGTGTATAATATGGTATGAGCTAACAAAAACATAACACATGAATATTATCCACTATAAAAGTCTATATACTTCAAGGTTCATATGTGGAGGTATATAGCAATTATCACAAGTCCAGTGTCCTCCATATAATTCAAATAATAGTTCCGACTGAAAGTTGAGCTTGATTTGACAGTGATGATGCAACACTCCAAAGTGTAAATGTGGTTTTCATGAAGATTCAGAGCAAGCAGGATAAGGATACACGGATTATTTATCCCTGTTTCGCAACCTTCGGCTTCATCAGCAGAATAACAACTACATATTATAAAGAAACGTAAATGCCATTAGCTAACATATATATACATATCTAGACTACAAAAATATATTAATGCATACATACCAATAAAGGATAGTGAACAAACAAGAGACCCATCAGGTGCTCTGAAGGTTTTAGTAACAATTCCTTGTAAACTAGGACTATATATGCACACAAGGTAACACTGAGGATAACAGGTGTTGCTAATTATTACATTCTTGTAAAGGTTCTTAAAGGAACCTACGAGTAAGATATAACAATAATACAAAACATCAGTTATATACAGACAAACTCAAAGCAGAGACTATACCATAAACAGTCTTATTTATATAGTTGTAAGTTTATAAAAAACAATTGTAGTCAACATCTGTATTAAGCCCAGCAGGATGTAGTATGCTGAATAAGAAGATGAATCTTGCTTCTTTTTGCATAAGACGTCTCTTAGCTAGCTCCACTGGGCCTGAATAAGTCCAAATTACAAAATAGGTTAGATCCTGATCACTGTGTGACGCTTCCATGAAGTGTGCAACCAAAGGTGCATCAGTCACACAATTTCTGATTCTAGACCTGTGTTCTGAAATCCTGACCTTTATAGGCCTATATACAAGAGCCCACATGGGCATCTGATGACATATATTACCCGTGATGTGGCACATGTGGCAAAAGATTGTATGGTGAATTTGTAGCCTGCAACGCTGGTAAATTCTTTAACCTGTAATGCAAATTTACAAGTACTACAATGTCCACATTTGTAAAAACCACGTGGAGATCCTGAAAAAACTTGCTGCGTGGATGTAGGTTTGAGGTCAGTGTGTACAAGAAAATCCATAAATGATTTTGTACGGCGCTTGGCAAACAAGGGTGCGACATCGCATCCTGGGATATCTATTACAATGTGCCAATGACGTCTGACAATCTTCTCAATGTCTGAAGTGAGGTGATTATATTCAAGGGAAGCAATGATCCGAGAGGGATTGCTGTCAATTGTGTAAGAATCAGCAAGGATAGATGATCTATCCCTAAATTGAACTTTCTGGAGTGCCGAATTAATAACCGCAGGGGGATATCCACGTTGTATCAGTGGTGTTGCTAGTTTTTTTGAATGAACTATAAAATCCTGCGGCTTAGACGAGTTCCGTTTCAGTCTTAGGAATTGTCCCACCGGTAAGTTATTTCTCAAATGTTTTGGATGGTTAGATCTGTAATGTAGAAGTGAATTTTTATCTATGCTTTTTTTAAAAGGCCGTACTTTAATTCTTTGTTCTTCTATAAAGATTTAAAAAATCCTGCCCTTTGGTATGTTTGCAAACCTCAAAATCTAAGCCAATAAAACCTGAGTGAAATACTATACTGGTTATCTCGCAAAGGTGAATACGCTGCAGGAGAATAAGGGATTTTTCCAAACTTTCGAATTTGAAAATAAGGGATGTCGCGAGAGCGGTGCATTGGCACGAAGTAGCCTCGCCACCCTGCGCTCCAGAGGCTGCGTGCGAACGGGTGAGCAAAAGAGCGAGCGCGTAGACGGCAGGCAGGCTGTCTGTCTGGTTGGGCGTGAGGGTCTGGCTGCACAAGGCATGCAAGCTCCGCCCCCAGTTGGTCTCAGACTCCTTATTGGCAGCCAAGCAACGCAGCTGAGGAGCCTCCATGGCTGGCAGGGAGGGAGAGGAGCTGCTTCCTTTGAAATCCGGGAAATTTAATGGATATCAACAATCCGGGATAGCAGCGGGAAGTGGCGCTGGAATAAGGGAGTTTCCCGCCAAAAAAAGGGAGGGTTGACAGCTATGCCCTCAACAGCTACTCCTTCCTCCAAGCCAAGGAAAATCAGAGTGAAGACGGGTTACTGATGAATGAGTCTTATTTCTGAACGACTCCTGTACATCCTTCCTTTTCAGTTCCTCCTCTGCTTCTTTTCTTGTTTGCTGGCCTCTGCAGTGTTTGGGGTGCAAAGGGGAAGCTTTATTGGAAAAGGGGAGATGCGGTGCTTTGCTTTGCGAAGGAGCGAGTGTTTCCTGAGTGAGGCCCATTCCTAACTGCGTGCTTCACAAGCTGCAACAGGAAGCAACAAAAAAACAACAACCGAAAGAGGCTTTTTGGCACCTTAAAGATTAACAAAAGGAACTCCTCCCACCTCCAACCCACCAATCTGTGGCGGACGTGTGAGAGTCACCACAGAGGGTGGAAAACTGTGAACAAACACACTGAAACTATAATTAATATAAAACTTCCTTTCTTAAGAATGTACCCAGGAGTTGATACCAGTGCTTTTTTTCTGGGGGGATGCAGGGGGACGCGTACCCCTAAACATTTTATGAATCTTTGTACTTGTACCATTTACTGTATTTATTTTTCCCGATTTGAATTATAAAATGGTGGTTTTCTTGAGTCAAAATGAGAGTACCCCTAAACATTATTTTATGAAAAAAAGCACTGGTTGATACCATATGTATTTGTAGCAGCACAGACCCTCCAAATGTCCCTATTTTCCAGGGGCGTCCCTGATTTAGAGAAGCTGTCCACTTTTCCTTAGGATGTTCCTATTTTCCTTGTTAGAGGGTATTTGACCCATGAGCTGTCTGAAGGCAATCCTGTATAGGGAAGGGTGTTTTTTTAAAAATGTTTCATAGAATCATAGAATCCTAGAGTTGGAAGAGACCACAAGGGCCATCCAGTCCAACCCGCTGCCAAGCAGGAAACACCATCAAAGCATTCCTGACAGGTGGCTGTCAAGCCTCTGCTTAAAGACCTCCAAAGAAGGAGACTCCACCACACTCCTTGGCAGCAAATTCCAATGTCGAACAGCTCTTACTGTCAAGAAGTTCTTTCTAATGTTTAGGAGGAATCTTCTTTCTTGTAGTTTGAATCCATTGCTCCGTGTCCGCTTCTCTGGAGCAGCAGAAAACAACCTTTCTCCCTCCTCTATATGACATCCTTTTATATATTTGAACATGGCTATCCTATCACCCCTTAACCTTCTCTTCTCCAGGCTAAACATACCCAGCTCCCTAAGCCGTTCCTCATAAGGCATCGTTTCCAGGCCTTTGACCATTTTGGTTGCCCTCCTCTGGACACGTTCCAGCTTGTCCGTATGCTTCTTGAACTGTGGTGCCCAGAACTGGACACAGTATTCCAGGTGAGGTCTGACCAGAGCGGAATACAGTGGTACTATTACTTCCCTTGATCTAGATGCTATACTCCTATTGATGCAGCCCAGAATTGCATTGGCTTTTTTAGCTGCTGCATCACACTGTTGACTCATGTCAAGTTTGTGGTCTACCAAGACTCCTAGATCCGTTTCACATGTACTGCTCTCAAGCCAGTTGTCACCCATCCTGTATTTGTGCCTTTCATTTTTTTTTTTTTTGCCCAAGTGTAGCACTTTACATTTCTCCCTGTTAAAATTCATCTTGTTTGCTTTGGCCCAATTCTCTAATCTGTTAAGGTTAAGGTTTAATGTTTTATTATGTTTTTATATATGTTGGAAGCTGCCCAGAATGGCTGGGGCAACCCAGTAAGATGTGTGGGGTATAAATAGTAAAATTATCATTATGGAATGGGATGTCCCTGTTTTCATCAGAGAAATGTTGGAGGGTATGGCAGCATGGCCATGTCATGTAAGGTATCAGAAACCTTTAATAGCCCATGTCTTACTCAGAAGTAAATCTCATTGAATCCAGTGGGGCTTACTCCAAAATGGTTCAAATGGGATTTTGTTTGTTTGTTATAACACTAAAATTAGCTTTATATGCGAAAAATAAAGAGGCAGCTTAATCATTTTGTTCAGAACTG
Source organism: Darevskia nairensis (assembly GCA_034642065.1). Taxonomy (NCBI): domain Eukaryota; kingdom Metazoa; phylum Chordata; class Lepidosauria; order Squamata; family Lacertidae; genus Darevskia; species Darevskia nairensis. The sequence continues at coordinate 196,454 of JAWWNI010001061.1, forward strand.
ACTAACTGCAAAAGCACACCAAACACTGTACTCCAGATAGCAGAAATTGCCCTTTTGAAATATTATAAAGGATATTTTATTAATTTTATAATGTATGTTTTGCAGTAACGAGGACCCAGGTGGCGCTGTGGTTTAAACCACAGAGCCTAGGGCTTGCTGATCAGAAGGTCGGCGGTTCGAATCCCCGCGACGGGGTGAGCTCCGGTTGCTCGGTCCCAGCTCCTGCCAACCTAGCAGTTCGAAAGCACGTCAAAGTGCAAGTAGATAAATAGGAACCGCTCTGGCGGGAAGGTAAACGGCGTTTCCGTGCGCTGCTCTGGTTCGCCAGAAGCGGCTTTGTCATGCTGGCCACATGACCTGGAAGCTGTACGCCGGCTCTCGGCCTATAGAGCGAGATGAGCGCACAACCCCAGAGTCGGACACGACTGGACCTAGTGGTCAGGGGTCCCTTTACCTTTACCTTTTGCAGTAACAGAAAACAAAGCAAACTTTAACTTAGGAAGACTAACCATTTTTATATTTACGAACTGTGCAGCGAGAGTCCCTTTTCAATTTAAACTTTACTATAGGACCAACCTGAGCCTCACCCAACCGACCTTAAGTGTCCTTGGCTAGATGGAAGGTTTAAACATGAAAAATAAGGAAACACAGAAAGGAAATACTCTCAGATTTTACCAGCCTTTTGTGAGGTAGCTCCGCATTTTCCAGCCCTGCTTTAGTTTTATTTCCTATTAAACTGAAGAGAGCAACCAAATATTTGGAAGATACTAAGCTTTAAAGTTTAGAAGTCTATATTTACCCATTTATTTCTGCTGTGTCACTGTCTCATTGGGTCGATTACCCTCTGGCTGGAAAAGAGCTGACTCAGACCTCTGCCTGGCACAAGGTATTACCTGCAGCACAGCAGAAGCTCCCTGGGATGCGCTTGAATCCTGCAACTCTTCCTGAATCTTTTGCATTGCCAAACTGAGAATCACACACGAGATATTGCCGTAAGCAAGTCAGATGTTTATGCTGTATACCGTACTGCGGAAGTTGTGACGCATAACACACGCTAACGGCGCAGTCCTATGACTGTGTCCTCAAGAATTCCCATCTGTGTCCCATTGAGTCTGGATCCGTGCTTGGCTGCCCTATGTGGCAAACTCCTGACGTGCAAAGGGCAGCTTCTCAGTGAAGTACTTTCAGACTCTGGACCAACTGATCAGTCATCACCAGCTCAGACGCCACGAGCCATATGCAAACATAAGATTTTCTTGCCCTAACATGCATCACTTTCCCCTTGCTTACACTGAATTGCATTTCGCCACCCATTTGCACTAAGAAAGGTTCTTTGGGAGCTCTTGGCAATCTCTTTTTGTTTTGACTGGTCTTCACTGATTTATGCACCAGACATGAATCTCTAGCTGGAGCAGCTTCAGAGACTGTCTGGAAGCCCTTCCAGCAGAACATGTGTCTACTCCTATCTCCTTTCTTATTAGATGCAGTATTGAATGCTGCTTTCAGTGCGCAATGGGTGCCCTTGACTCTGCAAATGTCCATCTTCTTCTTTGCCGATCATTCATAGCCGAGTAAGATTGTCTTCCATGAACACGGTCATGGACTGTGGAGGCCAATTCTGGATCCACAAGTCCTTCCACAGTGGGGACATTGGTTTCTGGGCGGGAGTTGATCGCGGTGTGGATTTGCTAAGCGTGCCTTCCTCTTAGAACATTTCTCCCTTGTGTCCTGAGTTTGAGTGTCTTCAAAGCCCATGACAATGACATAAGTAAAAAAAACTGTTCCTTTTCCCTTATTGGGTACCCAAGAGCCCATATAGAGTCCTTTTGTAGGTTCTCTATCGGTAGGAGAAAATAACAGAGACCAACCAGAGAATATTGAGAAGCAAAGCAGCTAGTAAGCCTGATCATTATTAAACAGTTGCAACAGGGTGCCCCCCCACATCCAGGAGAGAGGAAGAGGAACCAGAGCCATGCACGCAAGACCTTATATAGACATTTTAAATTGCCCACCCTGGAGTCCAAGACCACCCCCAGAAACTGTCAGCAAATACCCCGCCTGGGGCAGTTTGTGAGACTGCCCCAAAGTCAGAGCAAAGCCGTGTGCGCACATCCCCGGCCACTGGAGTAGTTCGGTGGCGCAGTCATATGTGATTGTTCCCCAGAATGAAGAACAACACACACAAGCCATGATTAAGGCTAAACTATTTATTGTAGGAAAAATGCAGAGAGAATCTCTGCTGCCATCTCAGTAAGTCAGAGCTAGCATAAATGCTTCCGTCCGGCATCTTGTCTAGCCAGAAGAGAGAGCACAAAGGCTAGGATTGCAATAGTACAGTGAAACATAAACATTCCATGTAGGAAAACAGATAAGGCAGCTTTCTCACGGCTTAGTGAGACAGGCAAAAGTCAGACCGGCCTCGCTGCAGCTGTTTGCCGCTCGGCTTGGACAAAAATCATAACAGAAACATCATACATCCATCACAGAAGGGGTGTAGCCCAAGACCACCCCCCAGATACATCATACCTACATCACAGAAAGGCGGTCTACAACAGAAATCTGAGTGCGTTGTTTATCTCCTGTCTGGCAAGTTACCTGATTGCATTATCTGGGTTTTGGCCACTCTTTTGCTATTATAACTACTTAATTCCTGAATCCAAGTCACAGGTTACAGGCTCACACCCTGTTCATATCTTGAATGTGCCCTTAAGACAGGATTTGTGAGGAAAGAGACAATGGGGAGGTTTCCCGCTTTGACCTTGCAGAGAAATATTTGAGGTCTTTCTGTGGTTTATGGACATTTCTTTTTTATACATATGACCTTAAAATACTTATAACAACACCTTTGGTAAAGGCTGTTCACGAAGAGTCGGACACGACTAAACGACTAAACAACAACAACAGTTCTCCAATTGGAGCACTCAAAGGCAAGTGTTTCCCAATTGTAAGCAAATGTATAAGGTTCACCCAGCCAGACGGTGCTGAGGATGCTACATACAAACACTGTATGCACCATTCCTTCACAAATGATTTAACACATAGCTGTCAACTTTCGGATTTGAAAATAAGGGATTTTTCCGAGCTTTCGGATTTGAAAATAAGGGATGCCACAAGGGCGGTGCAATGGCACCAAGTAGCCTCGCCACCCTGCGCTCCAGAGGCTGCGCGCGAACGGGTGAGCGACAGAGCGAGTGCGTAGACGGCAGGCAGGCTGTCTGTCTGTTTGGGCGTGAGGGTCTGGCTGCACAAGGCATGCAAGCTCCGCCCCCAGTCGGTCTCAGACTCCTTATTGGCAGCCGAGCAACGCAGCTGAGGAGCCTCCCTGGCCGGCAGGGAGGGAGAGGAGCTGCTTCCTTTGAAATCCGGGAAATTTAAGGGATATCCACAATCCGGGATAGCAGCGGGAAACGGCATTGGAATAAGGGAGTTTCCCACAAAAAAAGGGAGGGTTGACAGCTATGATTTAACAGGCCAACCCTTAAAAATTCTATCCATCAGCCTTAATGTGCATATAAAATGGAAATAACATACGGATTCTCAGCAGATATTAGGGGTTAACCGACCCAGCTTCAGTAGTTTGCTTGGGGGTTGAGGGATTAGAATATCCATCAATTCCCCCCCCCCCCGCCCGGTTTCTCCCTAAACCATCACTTGTCCTGGTTCCAGAGGCTGCTTTGGGCATCCCTATGCTTGTCAGCCTCGGTTGCATGCACTAAAAAATATCTGTCTCGCTGTATGGGCAACCTTTTCCTGAAGACAATTGTATTTTGAGGAGTTTTAGTGATCTGACTTGGTCATCTCTTCCTGCCTCTGTTTACGTCTCTTCTCTGTCTCTTGTTAAAGCTCTTTGATGGCTGAGAGCAGCCTTTAATCATGCAGGATACCTTCTGACCTTCTTTGATGTTAGACATTGTTTGGAGGGACATGCGGTATTAGAAGAGGGGGCTAGCTAATTAATAATCTGTACTAGGGTGGCGCTGTGGGTTAAACCACAGAGCCTAGGGCTTGCCGATCAGAAGGTCAGCGGTTCGAATCCCTGCGATGGGGTGAGCTCCCGTTGCTCGGTCCCTGCTCCTGCCAACCTAGCAGTTCGAAAGCACGTCAAAGTGCAAGTAGATAAATAGGTACCGCTCCAGCGGGAAGGTAAACGGCATTTCCGTGCGCTGCTCTGGTTTGCCAGAAGCGGCTTAGTCATGCTGGCCACATGACCCGGAAGTTGTACGCTGGCTCCCTCGGCCAATAAAGCGAGATGAGCGCCGCAGCCCCAGAGTCGGACACGACTGGACCTAATGGTCAGGCGTCCCTTTACCTTTTACTAGCTAGTCGGGCAAAGCACATAGGCTAACGGGTTAGCTATCTATAAATCAGGTGGTGTTGGGCAGGAGTTCTGTGTGAAGTTTGTGTACCAACTCATGGCCAGAGGGCCGTGCAACCTGTGGCTACCTGGGGTTCACTTCACCTCTTCTTGAGGGCTTCCCAGTGGCAGATCGAAGTGCTTGCTTGGTAATGTATATAATGCTTGCTGTTCAAGCCGAGCGGCAAGCAGCTGCAGTGAGGCCAGACTGACTATTGCCTGTCTCACTAAGCCGTGAGAAAGCTGCCTTATCTTTTCCTACATGGAATGTTTATGCTTCACTGTACTATTGTAATTCTAGCCTTTGTGCCTACTCTTCTGGCTTGTTACGATGCTGAAAGGATGGCTTTATGGCAGCTCTGTCTTATTGGGCTGGCAGCAAAGATTCTCTCTGCACTATTACTACAATAAATAGTTTAGCCTTAATTATGGCTTGTGTGTGTTGTTCTTCATGCTGGGAACAATCACATATCACCGCGCCACTGGACTCTCTGTAGCCGGGGATGTGCGCACACGGCTTTGCTCTGGCTTTGGGGCAGTCTCACAAACTGCCCCAGGCGGGGGTTTTGCTGACAACAGGTAGGTAGACGTGTTGGTCTGCCGTAGTCGAAACAAAATAAAAAAATTCCTTCCAGTAGCACCTTAGAGACCAACTAAGTTTGTTCTTGGTATGAGCTTTTGTGTGCATGCACACTTCTTCAGATACCATTTTTTTAATCTTTAATTTTCTTGCTCACTTGTGTTTGTATTGCCTCTGAATCTCATTAAAAGAATCACCTTGCATTTGGCACGACGCTCCCCAAGAGCTGCTGCTATGCATGTGTGTTTTATTCACCAAGATCCTATCTCCCCTCTAACCTGCTGATCCTTGGCTGCCGTCCCATGACAATGCCTGCCTCTGAATCCAGGCATATCACAGCTTAGAAGGCTGACAGCTGGCATTTAAGGGAAACTGATTTAGCAGGCTGTTTTATCAAATTTTGCCTTCCCTCCAAAGACCACGGCTTGCTTTCCCTTCCCTTCCCGTCCCCCATGCCTGTATCACCCAGCTCCCTGGAGAACAATCTCAGGCAATTTACAAAGCAATACTTTTCCTGTTGCTGAGATCCTTGTGACAGCAATGGATATTTTATGCTTGAGGAATTGGTCTTTAAGGATTTGGGCCCTGGATACTCCAACCCATCTAAAATGTCACTTTCAAGTGTTTGTGTGTTCTCCCTCTCCCTTCTGATATCTCTTTGTATTTGATCCTATATGGAACCCCCCCCCCCCAAGAGAAACCATGCCTGTGCATACATACTTTGTTCAGAATCTGCAGTGGGAATTGAATAGTCTTGCAGCAGCAGCAAAAGAGAGAGAAAGGAAAGCCACTTTATATTAACCTTGCAACAAAGGCAGGGGGAAAACAATTTCAATCCTCATATCTGCTATACAAGACTGCATGTACTGCAGCGGTATGAATTTACAGTGGTACCTCAGGTTAAGAACTTAATTCGTTCTGGAGGTCCATTCTTAACCTGAAACTGTTCTTAACCTGAAGCACCACTTTAGCTAATGGGGCCTCCCGCTGCTGCTGCCGCCGTGTGATCTCTGTTCTCATCCTGAAGCAAAGTTCTTAACCCAAGGTACTATTTATGGGCTAGCGGAGTCTGTAACCTGAAGCATCTGTAACCCGAAGCGTCTGTAACCCGAGGTAAAGGTAAAGGGACCCCTGACCATTAGGTCTAGTCGTGACTGACTCTGGGGTTGCGGCGCTCATCTCTCATTATTGGCCAAGGGAGCCGGTGTACAGCTTCCAGGTCATGTGGCCAGCATGACTAAGCCGCTTCTGGCGAACCAGAGCAGCACACAGAAGAAGAGTTTGGATTTGATATCCCGTTTTATCACTACCCGAAGGAGTCTCAAAGCGACTAACAATCTCCTTTCCCTTCCTCCCCCACAACAAACACTCTGTGAGGTGAGTGGGGCTGAGAGACTTCAGAGAAGTGTGACTAGCCCAAGGTCACCCAGCAGCTGCATGTGGAGGAGCGGAGACGCGAACCCGGTTCACCAGATTACGGGTCCACCGCTCTTAACCACTACACCACACTGGCTCCTGGAGAATGTCCCATGTGTCCAGAGTGAACCAATCACATGAGAGTTACTGGGGAACATTCCAGAATTATACACACAGTAATGCATTTAAGCATTACCAAATTCAGCAAATTAAATCACTATACTTGACATACTCCAGGGCCCCATGGACCATCTGTCTCAAAACAGGGAAGCTGCAGAGTAACAGAGGATATTATTCACCACACTCCATTCCACGTGTAAGAATATTGCACCATTGGCAGTCAAAACAGCCATGTGGGAGGAAAGGCTAAAGCGTCCTTTGCAGCCCAGTTTGTCTGATCATGCAGAAACAAAGACACTCAAAAGCACCCTTTGAACAAGGAACTGGTGCAACTTGTTCATCATTCATAGACAAGTGCTAACATTATGCCTTTCAATGTGCCTTTCTATGAAAGATTAGATGTTTGGTCCAGTTGTCTCATATGAATAATGCATAGCCCCAGGCTCCCTGCAACACTTGCCACTAAATGGATTCTTTAAAATATATATTTGGATGTTACATCTTGGTTCTCCGGGGAGAAACATCAGCAATAACAGCATTCTCCAGTTTTTGCATCTTAATAAAAACCTGGGATTATCCCCCTGCATTGTTATCTGAATTTGTAGGCCTGACACTCTGGTTGTGATTAAAATAACAACAACACACAAACACACCTTCAAACATCCGAAAACACAACACCAGTGGATTGTTCTACTCTCCCGGGGAAACTCTTTCATGAACTGATGTTTTGATCCGTGCTGATAAAATCCGAATTGTGGAAGGCAGCTTACCCAAACCCCTTTTCCAGGGGTGGAAAACTAGAAGATCCCATACTGTTTGCAACCTGCCAACTCTGCTGTTGTCCACGGCGATCTCTTCCTTAGAAGTATGTAATGCTCATTCCACTGAAACAGTTTGTGAGCCTGAATGGAAAAGATAAAAACCATGGCCGTGTTCCATTTTGAGCAGGCCCATTCTGAGAGTCTCTCTTCGGATGACAAGGTGGGGGGGACGGGGACTATGAACAGATTTCCCCCTATCCCCCAACCAACTACAGGAACTCTTGTCAACTTATGGGATGCAGCACCAAGCGACATTTGCTCATTGTGTATTTTAGCTGCGCATCCACAAAAGGGCCCTGCGCACAACTTACTTGCCTGGGGTTGGGCTGGATCATCTTTGGGGTTCCCCTGGACACGGAACCCCCCCTTTTAACATGCCTGTATATATTATACATAATCTAACCTAACCTAAACTCAACATTAGACCTAAGCATTACAAAAACATTTCAAAAACCACAGCAACGCGTGGCTGGGTCCGCTAGTGGTACATAAATAGTCATTTATCTTTCTACTGGATGTAAACCTAGAGATATTAGCAATCCTAACAGACCTCTCCCTCCCCAACATGCGTGCACACACACAAAATTTATCCTTAACGTTTTTCTACTTCAGGTCATACCTAGCTGCTGGCAAAATCCCATTTTACTGTCAGAGAGACCTAGACCAGGCATAGGCAAACTCGGCCCTCCAGATGTTTTGGGACTACAACTCCCATCATCCCTAGCTAACAGGACCAGTGGTCAGGGATGGTGGGAGTTGTAGTCCCCCAAAAACACTTGGAGGGCCTAGTTTGCCTATGCCTGACCTACGCCCTCCAAGTGTCTCTATTTTCCAGAGGCAGTCCCAGATTTACAGAAGCCGTCCCAGTTTCTGATTTGATCCCGGAATGTCCCGCTATTCCCTATTAATCATCACAGAAATGTTGGAGGGTATGGTAGGATGTTCCTTTTTTTAATCAGAGAAACATTGGAGGTGTGATGCACCAAGCCAAGGAAATAAGGAACTCCAACTTTTAGAAGACATCTGAAGTCAGCCCTGTATAGGGAAGTTTTTAAATGTTTCATGTTTTGTTATGTTTTTATCTATGTTGGAAGCCGCCCAGAGTGGGGTATAACTGATAAAATAATAATAATAATAATAATAATAATAATTATTATTATTATTATTATTATAGAATAGGACGTCCCTATTTTCATCGGAGGTTATGAGAGAAGCAGCTCTGGAAGCTCTGGGATCAACACCAAGCCTCAGCAGTACGAAGATGAGACATTATGGTAATGTTTGATCCTAAGGAAGTTGGTTCCTTAGGGCAAATGGAGCGCTGCCACCAACTTATTGTCAGCATATACCCCGCCGCGCAGCCGTGTGCACCCATCCCCGGCTACAGAGTGTCCGGTGGCGCAGTCATATGTGATTGTTCCCTGCATGAAGAACAACACACACAAGCCATAATTAAGGCTAAAGCTATTTATTGTAGGAATAGTGCAGAGAGTTTCCCTGCTGCCAGCTCATTTAGACAGAGCTGCCATAAAGACATCTTTCCAGCTTGAGGTCTAGCTAGAAGAGTGAACCCAAAGGGTAGGATTACAATAGTACAGTAAAACATAAACATTCCATGTAGGAAAAGATAAGGCAGCTTTCTCACGGCTTGGTGAGACAGGCAATAGTGAAACCATCCTTGCTGCAGCTGTGTGCCGCTCGGCTTGGACAAAAATCATAACACTTATAAGTGCATCTCCAGCCAGCCAGCAACCACCTGACTGCCTACCTTCCTACTTACAACCATGCCAGGTGGGGAGCAGTGACGCCGCCTGTCAATTCCCTCTTCCTTAGTTTTGGTGTTGAGGTCCAGCTCTGAGGGCCTTCTGGCGGTTCCCTTGCTGCGAGAAGCCAAGTTACAGGGAACCAGGCAGAGGGCCTTCTCGGTAGTGGCACCCGCCCTGTGGAACGCCCTCCCACCAGATGTCAAAGAGAAAAACAACTACCAGACTTTTAGAAGACATCTGAAGGCAGCCCTGTTTAGGGAAGCTTTTAATGCTTAATAGATTATTGTATTTTAATATTCTGTTGGAAGCCGCCCAGAGTGGCTGGGGAAGCCTAGCCAGATGGGCAGGGTATAAATAAATTATTATTATTATTATTATTATTATTATTATTATTAGTGTTGCCATTGCAAAACTCAGCAGGGAGGATGATGGAGACCAAACCAGAAGTAGTTGGCTGTGCCTGCTGTTAGCTCTGATTTCCTCTCCCCGTTGGTCTCGTTGCCAGAGGTCTTCGCCTAAGCTTTACTCATGCAGCCAGGCAAAAAAAGACAGTCACGGGAATAACTGAATTACAACAAGGGAAATCTACACCGTGAAAGATCCCTGAAACGAGATGAACGTATATTTATATAATGATATTCAAACAAACAATATGTTTAATGCTTCAAGAGCAGAATTGCTCAAAAGCAAAAATCCTCAAAAACGTTATAAACTAATTCAAAGAAATAGAAATAAGAAAACCTTCCAAATAACTCCAAATAACAAAAAATAACTCAAGATAAACTAACAAATAACCTTAACGAGTTGCCGGCTAAGATTCTCGTTTCACTGTTATGATCTATCAGTTTCCTCGGAAGGAAAAAAGTTAATGTATTTATATAACTCAACGTAGCTTGTTTGCTATTAAATCTAGGGGGAGGATTAAAGAAACTTCAGAAAAAAAGAAGAGGAACACTCCCAAACAGTAAGTGATAATTATCCAAACTAGGAATTCTAATTATGCTTCATCCAAAAGGTTAAAAACCTAAACTCAAGTTCGAAAACAAGCTCCATGGCTTGTAAAACACGTCAACGAGGGGCTATGAAAGCTCACACGATCTTATTGTTACGAAGCTATTGCAAAGACTGTCATGCAGCCGGCCAACCTCCTGCTACAGTTGTGCTGCTGTTATTTTTCATCATCATGCTTTGAGGTCAATCAGCTTAAAGCCTCATGACTCACCCGTCAGATGGGAATGAAACTTGACATAAAAGTGATATAGCAAGGAAGAAAGTGGAATTAGACTTTCTTGAAACTGATGGAATGGCAGGAGCCTTGCAGTTCTTAAATACTATGGGTATGTTGGCACATTGCCTTTAAAAACCACATAAAAGGAACAATATGGTCTCCTTAGAATTACCAAATAAAATTAAAATTTAAAAGACTGTGAAATCATAGACCAATTTATAGACTTTTTGCCCCTCATTTCTATTCACCAGCAACAGCTAACCCAGAAGAAACAATCAAATATGTCAACAATGCAAGAGTTAAACAAATACCAGATAAAGAGGAAAACGATCTAAATAATCCCACCACCATTGAAGAACGACATGATGCAATTAAAAACCTAAAAACCAGCAGCAGTAAAGATGGCTACACAGTCACCTTTTATTTAAAAAGAAAGAAAGAAAGAATAAATATGAATTTTTCTTAACTTACTTAATACAATTTTACAGGAGGGCAGATTCAATCAATGTGGATAAAAACCAGATAAAGAAGACAAAATGGTGGGCTCCTCTCAGCCAATCCCTCTTGTGAGGCTGCTGCCTAACCAGCATGCTACCCTGAGTGGCAAATGTCTCATTTTCCTAGCTAAAGATCTGAGACAAACAACCTTGTCAAGAGCTTGCAAAACATATTCAAATGTATTTATGTAAAATATTTGCACCCTGCCTTTCCATAAAAAAAATGGTTTGACCCAGCTAACAACAGTTAACCAACTAAAGTGATAGCAACAATAACTGCCTTATACCAGGCCACGTACCATCAAGAACCAGTGTCTGGCACTGGTTTTGCAGGGTTTCAGACCAGAGCATTTCCCAGTTCGACCTGGAGATGCCAGACACTGTAAATGTCGCTTCTTGCACACATAGCATGGAAACCCACCACTGAACTGCAGCACCGGCCCTTCTCTCCCTAACCTGCCTCTTAAAAGTCTCGATGGACAATTGCCAGTTTTTCAAAAATGTCATCTTCCCATCTTGCTACGCAGCAAAACTCCTATGGGTTGCCCTACAAAAGGGCGGAGGGCCCCAGAGTGCACGCCCACAATCCTTTTCACGATAGTGATCCATTTTAAGCGATTCTCGTGCATTTTTATTTCAGACCATCCGGGCATGCTGTCGTTCAGCCCGGACACTGAGGTCCAGCGCCGAGGGCCTTCTGGCGGTTCCCTCACTGCGAGAAGTGAGGTTACAGGGAACCAGGCAGAGGGCCTTCTTGGTAGTGGCGCCCGCCCTGTAGAACGCCCTCCCATCAGATGTCAAGGAAATAAACAGCTATCTGACTTTTAAAAGACATCTGAAGGCAGCCCTGTTTAGGGAAGTTTTTAATGTTTAATGCTGTATTGTGTTTTTAATATCTGGTTGGGAGCCGCCCAGAGTGGCTGGGGAAGCCCAGCCAGATGGGCGGTGTATAAATAATGCATTATTATTTTTATTGATTGATTGATTGATTGATTGATTGAAACATCTTACAAGAAGAGTCTGCGGGATCAGGCCCAGCATCCTGTTCTCACAGTGGCCAACCAGATGCCTGTAGCCAGGGCCGGCGCATCCATTAAGGTGAACTAGGCAGTTGCCTAGGGCGCCAAAATGGAGGGGGCGCTGGCCAGCCTGCCCCCCGTCCCCCGCCGCCGCCCGGTGCCGCCCCAACCAGCGGTGGAGCAAGTAGATTGGGGCGAAAACCACGGCGGCGGGGGGCGCCCGGCTGGGCAGGGGGCGGGGCACCGCTCCGCAACGTGCGTCATGCGCAATGATGTCACGTGGCCCGCCCCCTCGCCTAGGGCGCCAAAATCGCTAGCACCAGTCCTGCCTGTAGCAAACCCACAAGCAGGGCCCAAGTACCAGAGCCCTGTCTGCTCCTGAAGTTTCCAGCAACTGGTATAAACCAGATGAATGCTCATTGGTCATTCTTCTCTGGGGATGGGCAGTCAGCAGGCAGATGGTTTTTGTACACGAAAGGAACTTAACAGCAAGTGATGGGATGGATGTATTAGATAATTGACTCTACTCCCTATCAAATCAGGATTCCGTCCCCTGACAGATGATGATGCAGATATAAAGCATACCACTCTTGACGTCTGCAGAATGAAGCAAGGCGCATGGATCTAGCACAACTCTAGCTCAATTTCGGACCGGTTAAAAAGCACCAATCTTAATACATATACTTGAGGACAATATTTCTTACATCACTCCATTGTAAACTGTCCGTTTCTTCCCACTCTCTGCTTCTTTAGCCAATTACCAATTGATAAAAGGACCTCTCCTCAATTTAATCAATTAATCAATCAATTAAATTTCGCTGACCGGGAAAATCAGAAACCAGGAAGAGCAGAATTTTAATAAAGAGTGGGGGAAATTTATATTGTAATTGGAAGACCACTGTAAGCAATTGAACCCTTTAACAGGACTTAAACAACACTTGTAATGTAACAAAGACTTTGGATATAATGGATAATTAAGTAATTGGATGACTTAAAATATGCAGTAGAAAAGGGTAAGTATGGAACCCATGGAAGGGTGGAGGGAAGCCTATGGATTTGAGAGAATCTTGTATTTCAATCAATCACTTTATTTCAGCTTTAAGCTCATAAGAACAGAACTAGAACAAAGACACAGTACAATTTGATTTAAAAAACTAGAACCAGTAAAACTTAAGAGTACAAATTAGAAATAGATACTATAAGGAATTTTCAGCTTCCAAACAGCAGTCCATTACGACGTTTATATGTCAAAACGGAAGTTAAAATTTTCGCCATTTGTAAAGTTACATGCTGATCTGTATCTTGCAATAAGAAGGCCAGGCGAAAATCTGCTGGGTGCCCAGGAAACTTGTGGATTAATGGCAACAGTAAGTTCTTCCGGACAACACAATATAAAGGACATATAAATACTATATGGTGAAGTGTTTCAATCGATCTATTATCACAGGAACATAAAACCAAGACTTGGCCCCTAGAAAATCTATGAAAAGGGGAATTCGAAGGGAATCTTGTATTTGTTTTTTATTTATATGTGATTTTGAATGTAAATATTAATTGGAAAAATCAAATGAAAAAATAATACAGAAAAGGACCTCTCCTCTTACCGCATGGCATGTTTGCTCAGGAGCCATTAGTGAGTAACATCGTCAAAGCTTTTCAGAAATCCAAGTACACAATAATGTTCAAACATCAATGTGCAGGTTCAGAGAGTCTCAAGCAGATCTTTGGCTATGCTTGCATGCTGCAACAGTCCTTAAGAACATGCACTTCCGTGCAAATTCTAGAGTAGCGCAGCTAGGAAAGGAATAAAGAAATGGCTTCCCTCTGCACAAAATCCTTTTTATGTATGGAACAACAGCCGCGCGGATGTTATTGGCCCAGAGTTGGAAAGATATCCCTACCAGAGAAGAATGGCAAGCTACGGTGAGATGGCAAAGCAGACTGGAAAACTCAGAAACCAAGAGGATAAAAACTTTATAAAAGAGTGGGGAAATTTTGCGAGTTATTTAGGAGACCACTGCAAGCGGATGGAAACAAGAGCAGGATTTTGACACACTTGTAGTGTAAAAAATATTATGGATAATATGGTTTGATATAATAACTGGAGTACAGACTAATATGCAATTGTAGATGTTTTAAAACAAGACTCCATGGATGGGATGGGGGGAAGTCGTGAGATTCAGAGAATCTCCACATATAGTGTTACTTTATTGATGTGTGTTTATCTGTATTTTTTTATTTGTAAAATTAATTAAATGTCTCACAAAGAAGAAGGAAGAAATGGCTTCAATCCACTTAGCATTTCAGTCTTAATCTGCTTTAATACCGGGCAACCAATATGGTTTTAAAATGTATCTTTGCCTACTGCTTTACTTTTCCATTTCATGTTCATTCCCTGTTAGCAAAAGTTGCAAAGGATGTAACTTGTATCTGAATCCTTAAGAAGAAAAAAATATTTTTTTAAATTGCCTGACTTCTCCGTTTCATAAACCTGCTAACACTTGGCAGTATTCTTGCTGTTGTACACCCTGCTTTAAAAAAAATCTCTCAAAAGGAGAAGGTGAAGATGGAACTGCCCTGTTCTGCATTGTTCATTTCTAAATGAGACAGCAAAAGCTCTGCACAGTCCCCAAGAGACACTGTCTGGCATGAGTCAGCACTGAGCAGATTTACTGCCAATTGATTAAATTAACATTTGTTATAAGCCAGGGAGCGGATGGAGAGAGGAAGAGAGGGAGGGATAGAAACCCTTTCGTGGCATTTGCATTATTTATACACCGGGACTCTATATTCTACGCTATGTCCACCCTTGATAGATACAAGCAGAAAGAGAGACACACACACCCCTCTTCAAACCCACACCTTTAAAAAGGCAGCACACACCCATCCATTTCCAAACTTTGTCAACTAGCAAGCTTCACTTAGGGAGAGAGCAAAGCTTTTGAGCTCGTTCCAGAGGTCGGGATTTCCACACAGGGACGTCCTTCCCATTCAGCCGAGTGGCGCCGTGCGCCACAGCGCCCGCCCAGCAGGGGCGCATCGAGGAGGCCGGGCGCTCCTCAGGGCGCAGATCACCCGCGCCCCCGCTTCGCTCCTTTCCTACACACACAAAAAGTAGGGTTGCCATACACCCAGGATTTCCCAGACATGTCCTCTTTTGGGGCCAGCATGCCCATCCAGGTAGATTTTTGCATTTTACATGGGTTTGGGTTTTTTAATATATATATTTTAAAAACTTTTTAATTTTTGAGCCCATCCAGCCCTGCAAAGCTGCCGGCAGTGCTGTAAAAAGGTGAAACGGGTGGGGTGGGGTGAGGTGAGGGAACTTTACTTTACTTTATACTTTATATCTTTATTGTCATTGTACAAGTACAACGAAATTGGATTTAAATAATAATAATAATAATAATAATAATAATAATAATAATATTTTTTTTTAAAAAATTCATTTTTCATTTAAACAATTGTTTCCCCAACCAAAAATGTACTCAACACGAGTAACAGCAGTAAAAGCCATACAAAACACTTAAAAATAAGGGAGAGCACTGAGCAGCCGCTGCGTCTATGCGCGCCGCCATCTTAGAACTCTTATAACTTAGAACTGTTATAAAAAATAACAGACCTTTGAAAGGGGGGGCGCCGGAGGGATCTTTGAACCACGGCGCCAGTTATCCTTAAGACGGCCCTATTTCCACACCACAGTTGTCTAAGGCTGCATAGGTGAAAAGTATCTGTAGAAGTGTGCATGCACACTAAAGCTCATACCAAGAACAAACTTAGTTGGTCTCTAAGGTGCTACTGGAAGGAATTTTTTTATTTTTTATTTTGTTTTGACTATGACAGACCAACACGGCTACCTACCTGTAGGTGAAAAGGGTTTGCCTGCCCCGCAAAAAGTAGATACAGTTGTACCTCGGAAGTAGAATGCCTTGCGACTCAAATGTTTTGGCTCCTGAAAGCTGCAAACCCGGAAATGAGTGTTTCGGTTTCCAAACCTTCTTTGGAACCCAAACGTGTGACGCGGCTTCCGATTGGCTTGCAGGAGCTTCCTGCAGCCAATTGGAAGCCGCACCTTGGTTTCCAAATGTTTTGGAAGCCGAACGGACTTCCGGAACGGATTCCGTTCGACTTCCGAGGTACAACTGGACACAGCTAAATAATGTTCAAATGTGGACAAGCCTGAGGTAACCTGAGGTAGCCTGAGTGACTAGAAGTGCCTTTTACCAACTGCAACTGGTTTGACAGCTGTGGCCTTTCCTGAACTGGGATGAATTGTTTTAATTTACAGTGGTACTTTGGGTTACAGACGCTTCAGGTTACAGACTCCACTAACCCAGAAATAATACCTCAGGTTAAGAACTTTGCTTCAGGATGAGAACAGAAATTGTGCGGCGGCAGCGGGAGGCCCCATTAGCTAAAGTGGTACCTCAGGTTAAGAACAGTTTCAGGTTAAGAACGAATTAAGTTCTTAACCCGAGGTACCACTGTATTCTATTTTGATCTTAATCTTCTGTGGGTTTAAAATTATGGCTGCAAATTTTTTTATTTTTATTTTTGGCGACAATTTTATTGTTTTATATTTTTTGTGAACTGCCTTGAGGTTTGTTTGTTTGTTTGTTTGTTTTGGTACAATCAAGCAGTATATAAAGTTTATTAAATAAAGCAAATATATAAGCCCAAGGACTTATTGGCTGGGCCCCCAAGATGACACAAAGGCTAACCTCCGCCAGTCCTGTAACCCTAAGTCTATTCCAACTGGCAGTGGCTTTCCCGGGTCTCATGCAGAGGCAAAACCAATAAGCCAGTAATGAAGCCTCTGCAGGTGCAAAATGCAAATAGAGTGTGCATTACATCCGGAGAACTGCTCCATCTCCAAGGCCAAACCAAACACCCGCTCCTCACTAACATCTGACAATTGTTCCTGCCTCCTTAGGGAAACCAGCTTCCCTCACTAATAGCCACAGCTAGAAGGAGTATTTCAGAACGGAGAGATATTGCAGCGCATTGTATCCTCTTGAGGATGCTGCCTGCTCCACTGGGCCCTTTGCTTCCATTATTTTTACCCTGAACCCTGATTTTCCCAATAACACCGCGACAGATAGCAATATATTGCCACTATGTTTTTAATGTCCCCCAGTAGCTCTTTATTAATTGTGACTGGTTGGATCTCTGGGTATTAGGGGAGCTTTGCTGCTCCCTCCATCCTTGCCTCTGTGGCTTTTAGCACCAAAACCCCAGGAAGGAGAGCTTGCAGGTGGGGGCTCTTTGCTGCTATATGAATTGCTTATGCAGATCTGCTGGTTTGCTCTTAGATAGATAGATAGATAGATAGATAGATAGATAGATAGATAGATAGATAGATACTTTATTGTCATTGTACAGAGTACAACGAAATTGAATGCCATCCCACATTTACCGTGTTTCCCCTATTTTAAGACACCGTCTTATATTTTTTTTCCTCAAGAAAATGCACTATGGCTTATTTTGAGGGGATGTCTTATTTTTATTACGTAAGCACGCCTTGGCAAGGCCACGCTCGAGTTTTGGGGCTGCGAAGGACGGGACGGGCGCGGAGCTCTTTCTTTGCTTGCTGGCAGCGGGGCGAGAATCCAAGCTGAGCTTTGAGGAAACGGGCACCAGAGAGACCCGCTTTCGCTGGGCGCTCTCTCCTCTTCCTCCTTCTCCTCCTCTGCCTTTTCTCCTCGAAACTCGACAGAAGCCTTGTTTTCCAAGGGCCCTCTTGGGCGACGCGCGGGGTGGCTCGGGGGATGTCGTCGTGGCGGCGAGCAGGGAAAGACCGTGCCGCCTTCCCTCTCCGCCACGGTGGCTGCCCCATGCGCTTTGCGCCGAGCGGAGTTGGGCGAGCGCGCGGGCGAAGAGACCTTTGGAGTGCCTTTGTCGCGCCCGCTGCCCCTTCCTGTGTGCCCTGCTCTGCAGAGTTCCTGAGCGCTGCTTCTGGGGCTGACTGGTTTTGGTGGTGGGACTGGACGCCCAGCCCCACCTTTTCCTTGGCGCCTTCCAGAACTGCGCCTATCACTATGGCTTATTTTCGGGGTACGGCTTATATTTCGCAAATGCGAAAAAATCCTGCTATGGCTTATTTTATGACTACGTCTTAAAATAGGGGAAACAGGGTACAGCCACACATACACATTTACACATTTACAGCCACACATACACATACATACCATCCATCACGACTCCCCAATATCATATTATTTGGTTACAGCATTTAAAATAGTTATAGCTCTTGGATAAAAACTGTTTTTTAATCTATTTGTTCTCGATTTAATTGTTCTGTATCTCTTGCCCGAAGGCAACCGTGCAAACAGACTATATCCAGGATGAGATGAATCCTGTAAAATGTTGTTTGCTTTTTTGAGACAACGGGAGCTGTATAGTTCATCCAAAGATGGGAGAGGATGACCGATAATCTTTCGGGCTGTGGTTATGACCTTCTGGAGCATTTTCCTATCGGTGACTGTGCAACTGGCAAACCAAGCACAGATACAGTATGTGAGAATGCTCTCTAAGCTCGATAGAAGGACACCAGCAGTCTCTCACTCAGATTGTTCTTCTTTAAAAGTCTGAGGAAATAAATTATCTGCTGGGCCTTCTTTACCAGAGCAATGGTATTAGCGCTCCAGGTCATACCCTGCTCGATGGTAACACCCAGAAACTTAAATACAGCTACCCTCTCCACCCGGTTCCCACCAATATACAGTGATCCCTCGACTTACGAGTGACCCGACTTCCGTATTTTTCGAGTTACGAAGGATCAAAGCGGCCGCGCGCTTCCGAATTTTTCGACTTCCGAAAGGAAGTCACGGCCGTTTTAGATAGGGTTTCCTCGACTTCCGAAGTTTAGATAGGTTTTTTTTTGACGTACGAAATTTTTTCGCCCAATGCATTCCTATGGGGACTCGACTTACGATTTTTTCAACATCCGACGGTCCCGTCGGAACGGATTAACTTCGTAAGTCGAGGGTCCACTGTACAAGGGCTGAATGTCCGCCTCCCTCCCCCCCCCCGTAGTCCACCTCCAGTTCCTTGGTCTTAGCGGTATTAAGGACCAGATTATTTTCTCCGCACCAAACACAGAGCCGCTCCACCTCATCCTGATAGGCGGACTCATCCCCCCACCCCTCGGAAATGAGCCCCACCACAGTGGTGTCATCAGCAAACTTGATGATTTTGTTGCTAAGATGGGTAGCTGTACAATCATACGTATATAGAGTGTATAGAGCAGGGGACTCAACACACAACCCTGTGGGGAGCCGATGTTAAGGCTAAGGGCTGTGGACATATATGACCCTACTCTAACCCTCTGAGAGCGCTCCAGAGGCTCTTCCATTTCTGTGAATCAAGCGTAAGGTTAGGTTTTGGGAAAAGACAGAGCACGTTTCTTAAAGGCATCTCTCTCTCTCTCTCTCTCTCTCTCTCTCTCTCTCTCTCTCTCTCTCTCTCTCCTTTTCTCCCTGGGGGATGAACAAGCACTGTTTAAAAAAGATGCATCATAGAAAGCCAAGAAGAGAAAGAAATAGGAGGAAGAGAAATGTGAAAGATGAATGAAACAGCTGACTGGATGCACAAATTTGGGAGGAGGTTGTATTTATTTATTTGATGCCGTTTATGAGCTGCATTCCATATGTAAAAATCTCACAGCAATTACACAGCAGAAGCATCATAGAGAAAAACAGTTAAAACCAATTCCGTATGTAAAAAACAATTTCAAATTCAACACAGATACAGACTAAGATACAGATCTCCACTTAAAAGTCTTGCTGAAAAAGGAAAGTGTTCATTAAGATAATAGAGATGAGAAACCTGCCTTGATATATGGGGAGGGGGGGGAGAGTTTCACCACACTCAAGGTGCGCAAAGCTAAATTGGAGAATTGCTAGGGCTAACTATGCTTACCTGGGAGTAAGCCCCATTGGATTCAATATCACTTACTGCTGAGTAAACATGGTTAGGATTGTGCTGTCAGTAATTATTGAGATTTGCATTAAAAAAAAATCGTAAGTGTAATGAAGAAGACCAATGTCCACAATTAGTGTTTTAACATTTTATTATCCTGTATTCCGCCCCCATGAAGGAAATGCTTCCTGGTCTCTTATAGGCTTAATATTCTGGTTTAAAAATAGTTTCAGGATTAAGAAGGATGCCTTCAGAAACTTCTCAAGAGGTATGTGTTTCATCAAAGAAAATAACATAGATGAAATGGAAAAAAGGACACATTAGCTGGGACAAGAGAAATAAAATCACAGATGCCCAGTTACTGGGAGGAGATAGACCTCCTAGGAAATGGCTTTGGCAGCATATACATTGGCTCCAGCAGGGGGTGGGGGCATAGCTGTCAACCCTCCCTTTTTTTGCGGGAAACTCCCTTATTCCAAGGCCGTTTCCCGCTGCTATCCCGGATTGTTGATATCCCTTAAATTTCCCGGATTTCAAAGGAAGCAGCTCCTCTCCCTCCCTGCCGGCCAGGGAGGCTCCTCAGCTGCGTTGCTCGGCTGCCAATAAGGAGTCTGAGACCGACTGGGGGCGGAGCTTGCATGCCTTGTGCAGCCAGACCCTCATGCCCAACCAGACAGCCAGCCTGCCTGCCATCTACGCGCTCGCTCTTTCGCTCACCTGTTCATGCACAGCCTCTGGAGCGCAGGGTGGCGAGGCTACTTGGTGCCATTGCAGCGCCCTGGTGGCACCCCTTATTTTCAAATCCGAAAGTTTGGGAAAATCCAAACCTCTGTTGCTCTCAAGGACCTCAATGGCTCATCTGATGCAGCACAAGGGGGACCCAAAGGATACACCACACACCAAGTGTGTACTTGGTATGTGAAATTGTATACTTCATGGTTCAGCCTCAGCACAGTGACTCATATAGGTGAAGCCCGAAGTTAGACCCCTGCTCCATCAGCACTTTGAAATAACTTTGCCCAGCGTTACGAAAATGTTCAGTTTTTGAAAAGGGCCTTCACACACACACACACACACACACACACACACAGAGAGAGAGAGAGAGAGAGAGAGAGAGAGAGAGAGAGATAAGGAGAAAGAAAGGCATCTCTGTTTCCATCCTAACTGAACTGCTGATACAGAGCTGGTCCATAGAAAGGACATCACACACACAGGCATAAAGGTAAAGAGTAAAGGGACCCCTGACCATTAGGTCCAGTTGTGACCAACTCTGGGGTTGTGGCGCTCATCTCGCTTTACTGGCCGAGGGAGCCGGCGTACAGCTTCCGGGTCCCGTGGTCAGCATGACAAAGCCGCTTCTGGCGAACCAGAGCAGCGCACGGAAACGCCGTTTACCTTCCCGCCAGAGCGGTTCCTATTTATCTACTTGCACTTTGATGTGCTTTCGAACTGCAAGGTGGGCAGGAGCTGGGACTGAGCAACAGGAGCTCACCCCGTTGCGGGGATTCGAACCGCCGACCTTCTGATCGGCAAGCC
The DNA here is from genome assembly GCA_034642065.1 of Darevskia nairensis. Taxonomy (NCBI): domain Eukaryota; kingdom Metazoa; phylum Chordata; class Lepidosauria; order Squamata; family Lacertidae; genus Darevskia; species Darevskia nairensis. The sequence goes on from JAWWNI010001061.1 coordinate 217,711, forward strand.
CTAGGCTCTGTGGTTTAACCCACATTGCCACCCGCGTCCAGGTCATGTGGCATAGTCAGTTATTATTTCACTGCCTGGTCTCAGTGCTAGCATAAGTATACTTTAGAGAGGTAAAAAGACGAAATTAATTATTGGACCAGAAATATCAGCTGTCATATTGACAGCCCCAGGGGACTGTACCATGTCAGCAGACTTAGATGTGCACACTAACCTGTTTTGTAGCAAAAAAAGGAAGAAAGAAAAAGTTTTACTTATTCTGGAATTGTTCCTGCTGGGACCTTTCAGTTATGGTGCCTCTAACCCTAGGGAGGCCCACTTGACTGGCTCCCTATTTGCTTGCTTTTCAAGGGGTGAGTGTGAAAACTGTTTTACATCTGTGAGCCTTTGTCTCTTTTTCTTTTAAAGGGCATGGTAGTATCCATTTATCAGCAGTTTTGAAAATATGGATTATATCGTATTGTTCCTTTAAAAATGGTTAGCTGCTTTGACCTTCAAAGATGGAGAAATGGGGCATAAATTCTTTAACAGTTTAATAAAACGGGAGACGGTGGAAACTATATTTACAGAAGCAATGCTAATGTGTCCAAACACAATCATGATGGGAAACAGGCTGTAGTAAGATCTAGGAAACTGAAGGTCACACTGTGCTGATGGACTCTTCCCTAAATTAATTCCAATAAATGGAGGCTGGGAAAGATTTCCTCTCCTGTCCCACAAGGCAATGGCATAAGCTTGTTATTAATATAAGCTCGCCATGTCTGTAGCACAGAGCCGAGCCATCTGCAGCTGCCCAGCAAATTCTCCTTTTCTGTTTTTCATTATACCAAGAGGGAGTATGTATTCTGGGTATAAAAGCTAAACAAAATGAAACAGGAAGCACACCTAGTTGTCAGCACATATTAGAGAAAACCAGCTCTTTAAAAGTGTTCAAAATCTCATTGATGTCTCCTTTGGGAGAATGAGGAAGAGGGGTTTTTCACACACCATCAATGCCAATTCTCTCTTTCGGTTTGTCTACATAGTGATTTCTGACAGCCAGTGGTCAGGGCAGCTTTCCTCATTAGGGGGTGCATTTGGGGGGTGGGAGCAGCTGCATAACACCAGCCAATTGCCCTCCTGCAATTGGTGGAGAGGATGTCAGGGCCAGGCCAGAGAAATGCTGAGATCTTCCTCCTCACTCTTCCTCTGTGCAGGGAACATGTTAGCTTACATAATGGGTTATGTAAAGGTCAAGGTACCGGAAGATTTCGTACGAATGCCGGGAATTAAATGACTTAAGAATAAAGGATGTTAAGGATACAGCAAACAAGGGGGTATCGAAAAGGTGTGAAATCGTTTGTGCTGTTACTACTGAAATAAATCAGAAATCTGCTCTTATTCCCTTATGGGGTACACAAGAGCCTTTTGAGGTTCTCCATCGGAAGGAGTAGATTACAGAGGCCAACCAGAGAAAAATTGAGAAGCAAAGAATTTATTTCTGTTGCAAACATGGCGTTTCCCCCCCCCCACACACACACATCAAAGAGTAGGGGAAAAAGGACCTCCAACAAAAGGAGCACATGCTCTTATAGAGACATTTCAAAAATTCCCCTCAGAGTCCACCCCTACCCCCAGATACCTCCCACATACATCACAGAAGGGGTGTAACCCCAGACCACTCCCCAGATACATCACAGCTGCATCACAGATTGGGGGGGTCAGAGGAGGTAACCTGAGGATTCTCACACCTGTGCCATCTCTCACTGACCCCTCCCAGGCACACATTTCAGCAAAACAAAAGGTTTATTGTTTCCTGGCCTGGCCTGGCAGGGCTAATGTAGGGCTAAGGATCCAAATCCATTTTAGGTGGTGGGTTCTTTGTGAGGGAAATGGCCCATGTCTGGCACTCAGGCATCAGGATGCCAGAAATTATCACTTTATTTTCCTGAGACAATCACCCCCCCCTCCTTCCTTGCAGAGAAACAGTTTGTCAGTTTGGGAGTCAAAATGGAGACAGGCCTGCTTCAGACATGTGGCCTCGTTTTGCTTGGCACACTTATGAACAATTATAATATATATGACCTTGATATTCTTACAACACTAAGAAGTTAAAAACTAATGTGGGGTTTGTTTTCTCAAAAAAACAACAACAACACCCAGGTTTTATCTTGTATCGTGACAACACCAATACACACACAAACACACACACAAAAGGAATGAGAAAGCGTGTTCTCCTTCATGGAGAGCACGTGTTGCGGTGGGGGCCAGCAAATCAACCCTCTGGTGCTGGGCGGGATCGGATAGATGGCCACAGCTCTGATTGGGTCCTGGGTTCTTGTTGGGGAGATTTAGTTGTTGCAATTTGTGATGGACAGCCCAGCGGGTATATAACTCTTGGCACGCCCTGTGATGTTCCTCTTTGCTGCGTGCAACATATCTCCCGCCCTTCCTCTCCCTTTTATTAGGCCTCTGTGTTGACCTTGCTATGCCTGTCATGGGGTCGTCTGCTTTTGGGGCAGGGGCCTGGTAGGAATTTTTCCAGTTGGCTGATTGGCTGGTGCCACCTGGTTTTTGCCTACTGCGTAGCAATTAGTCACAACTTGTAAGGTTGGCGGTTAGACATTAGTGTTCGTTGGTGGAGGGGTAAAGATTGGCTGTGCCTGCCCCTCCAATGCTGCTGCTGCGCGGGGAATTCCGTTAAAGGAATCCAGGGGCTCGCCATGCTTTTGTCCATATCCCCCGGTCGGGGGCCAGGGCCACGCAAGAGCCCCTGGGAGCATTTGGGGAGAGACGTTGGGTCTGACCCCCGACCTCTCTTTTTTCTCTCCCCTAAGTGTTTTCCCTTTACTGACGGTCGTCAGTTCTGTCCCCAGTGGGACGGCTAGTCTAAACCAATGCCTATGCAACCACTCACATATCATGTATTTCAATAAAGTTGTGGCCAAAATTATGCCCAAAACCAAAACCTAAATTACTGTCTGAGGTGTGAGTTATTTGAGGGGTGGTTTGGGGACCTCGACACGCAATAGGGGAGCCCAAGGGGCAGAGTCTCACTTTGCTTTGGACCACGTAAGTGAGGCTGAAAGGGGGCTCTGTTGTCTAGGCAGCCCTCGAAAGGCACTGCTCAGGGCTTGTGCCCCGGAGAGGTTACTTCATCACTGCGAATGCAGCAAAAAACACAGGAAGCAGCAGTTGTGAGTTACCGGTCTCTGCAGCCACAGCAGGCGCTGTGATTCTCCGGCAGTTTGACTTTGCCCCCGGAGCCACATTCCGTTGTCTCTAGAGGCGGACGGATGCCAACAAGGCTAAGCGCTTAGGCAAGTCATTTTCTCTTAGCTGCAGCCAACCCATCTTCAGGGGGCGGGTAATAATACTGACCCGCCTTACAGACTTATTGTTAGGATTGCAGTGCAGTGAATGTGAACTGGATACTCTAGAATGCTGTATACTTGCAAAGTAGTTTTATTATAAAGTTCTGCACATTTACAGTCAGCGTGAATGGTGGGTCTCTTTAACAGAATGTGTGCCATTCAGGGGCATAGGAAGGGGGCGAAGGGGGCGGGCAGCCCCAGGTTCCATCATGGAGGGGGTGACAAATTATCAAGGAACAATTACTACCCTACTAGGGCGGTTCATAATTTTTTTAAAAAAAAAAAACCTGCTCCAAAGGTCTTATCTTACTATACTAGGGATTATATAGCTATATATGAAATTTCATGCATATCAATTAATATCTTGACCCTCCTCCACAAAAATAGCTGTTTACTTGGCTGTTTTCCTATGTTGTGAAGGCTGAAATTTCAATTCACTTACTGTTCCCAACCCTAACCCTGCGGAAAGCCATCTAATTAGACTTTAATTTGATTTTGACATGTTTTTAGGAGGTAATTTAATTATTGTTTGATTTTATACCAATGTTATGTATCTGATGTTAGCCACCCTGAGCCCGATTTTGGCCGGGGAGGGCGGGCTATAAATAAAAGTTTTTTTTATTATTATTCCTTGTTATTATTCCTTGGTAAGAAAATATGAAATAACGTAAAACCATTTTTGCAGGCAAAAAATAAAATAATAAAAAAATCATTGGGGGGGGGGTGTGACAAGAAATTTTCCGCACCGGGTACCACCTGACCTTCCTACGCCTCTGGTGCCATTTCGTTCTATGGGCACATTGCCTTGATACCGTGTGTGTGTTGCATTTTTTAGGAGAAGGACACTAAATAAGAGAATTGTTTGAAAGGGAAAATATGGTATTCATGACAGAAGTATGGAGGAACAGTGAACAATTATTTCACAGTAATGCGATGCAACTGACCTCAACAGGAATGACGACAATATCTATGGAAAGCAACCACTGTTTTCAAAATATGCAGAAATGATTTGTATGAATATTTAAATTGCTAACAATGTTTTAATAAACTACAATGTGATACAGTGTCTATTGTACATTCTTATTTTGAGAAGGGACTGCTGTAAATTAATTAATTGATAATATACCTTGATATGGAGTCCTATATTCAGTTGATTTGGGCACAGATCCCAAACAGGTTAATGCTCTTCACAGTATGTATAAGCCATCACAAAGTTCGAATCCAAGTCATGCATGTCATCGGTTTGCAGTTTGACCTTGAAAATTATACACTGTGATTTAAAAGTGCATATAATTACCATAAAGAACATAATAATGTTTCCCCAAGACCATCATACTTATTTTTGTAAATAGTCCATGCACAGCAGAAAACATATTAGAAACATCTCCCATCCTTGGCAATGTTTCTTTTCAACTGCATGTATAACGTTGCTCCCTTACCTAATTTCAAATGATTTATATAGATTCACATCCAAATTATACCATTTACAAAATGAACCAATGGTGCCCAGTTTTCACAAACTCGCCCCCTCCATCCCCTTTATTTTCAGCAGTAATGAGTGTGAGTTAAGCATCGCCATGCAAGGCTAGGCAAAAAAAGAGTGACATGCAGTCTCTCCTCCACTGCGATAAAAGCCTAGAGACCCCTCTTGACGTTTGGCTGACTCTCTGAAAATGACAGGGGTGCCAAGTCTGGGTTCACTGACCTTGAGTTTCAAGTGAATTCTGCTAAAGGAGAATATTGGAGGGGTTAATTAAGCCAAAGGTTCTGTAACGTTACAGACGGGGCTATTGTACGGAGTCCATTTTGTCCACGGTCCTGTGACAGTGTGATAATGGAGAGTTTTCTCACCTAAACCTTTTCTCAAATCAAGTCTTTATTACGGTCCAGAGACCCAACAATTCATTACAAAACAATACACAATTTCGACAGCCCGCCTTCAGGTTACACAAGCATTTTGTTCAGACTTAGGAATAGGGATCATTGGTTCTTGCAACCACCGATAGAAACTTCGCCACTGCTAATGTTCTGTCATTTGTCCGGTCTTCCAGTAGGAACCTTGTGGGATGTATAACACTGGTGCAGTCAATCACAACATTCCTAGAATGTACACAAGGGGCCTCAGTCCTCCAGCCACAGTTTCCTGTTCCTGGACTGAGACTCCTCCCTCTGTGTGACCAGAAGTGGGAGTGGCCTTACCTGTAGTTATTCAAAGATACAGGTGAGCTGCCATTCTCTCTCTCTTCCCTCGGATCTTGAAGCAAGCAACATCTCAAGAGAAGATGCTCTCTTGGCTTCCAGCCAAGAGAGGCCACATGGAGCCTTCTCCCTTATGGAGAGACTCCACATGTAAATACATTTAATCTAAGTTAGCCTGCCTTCTGAGACTTGTACAAGCTTGGAATGTCTGTGAGTAAAACCTTTATACTTTTAAAAGCTTATGTGTCGTGTATTTTCTGTTAAGAGGGAACCAGGAATCTGCCTTGCTATAGAAGTTCATAGGAACTTAAACGCCACGTTTTGCTGCGCTTAATTGGGGATGAGAAACTCTGCTAGTTTTGGAGCTTGTTAGCACAAGCTGGGATAGGAAATATTAAACAATATTCCCTCATCCACATTCCTACTCATCTCCCACAAACCTGACATAGTAAGCCTCTGATTTTCCCAGGAAAGGTACTAGCAAGGGTAATATCAGTTCAGCCCTGGCTTGCTCGAATTTCACACAGTGCAGCAAAATATGTTTTATAGAGTCAATGTCTTGGGCACATGAGCATAGTCTGTCCTGGTATGGAACTCCTCTCAATCTGCCATCCAACACTGCAGAAGGAAAGACGTTAAGCCTGGCTTTTGTAAACAGCCTTCGGTAATTTGGAACTGTCAGATTTTTAATATAAGATGGTCACTTAAAGGCATGCCCATATTGTACTCCTACTGCCAGCGGACTGCAAACCTTTTCTTTTTTTCTACATCAAAGCTAATGTGTGCAAGAAAATGTTTTGAACTTGGTGTAATACTAGGTGACTTGTGGCTATTTGCAAATAGCAACCAATCAGGATTTTGAAGTTCAATACATAATTTTTATTTATTTATCCGTTACTAGTCAGACTGGTACTTGGCAATGCATGGGAATTCTAAGAAACAAAAAAAGTGCAGTATTTAAAGGTTCAGTCCATGAGCTTGATTCAAAATGGCAGCCAATCATATCCAAACATAGATGCGAATTTGTTCCTTGATCTCAGGAACCATCATGCAAAACGTAGATCTCAGGAACCATCATGCAAAACTGACAGTTAAGTCCAGTCATGAACGACTCTGGGGTTGCGGCGCTCATCTCGCATTATTGGCCGAGGGAGCTGGTGTACAGCTTCCGGGTCATGTGTCCAGCATGACTAAGCCGCTTCTGGCGAACCAGAGCAGCGCACGGAAACACCGTTTACCTTCCCGCCAGAGCGGTACCTATTTATCTACTTGCACTTTGACGTGCTTTCGAACTGCTAGGTTGGCAGGAGCAGGGACCGAGCAGCGGGAGCTCACCCCGTCGCAGGGATTCGAACCGCCGACCTTCTGATCGGCAAACCCTAGGCTAGAGTACCTTAAAAGGTGCCCAAATGCATAGCTAACAAACTTTCCAGAGTAGATTTTGAATTAGAATTTGTGATAACGTTTAACAAGCTATCTGAGACAGCAAAAGTGCAAGAACAATAATTCCCCATCAATTAGTAATAATAATAATAATAATAATTTTTTGTTTGTACCCCGCCCATCTGGCTGGGTCTCTCCAGCCACTCTGGGCGGCCTCCAACAGATATTAAAATACATCAAAATATCACAGGTTAAAACCTTCCCTAAACAGGGCTGCCTTCAGGTGTTTTCTAAAAGTCATGTAGTTGTTGATCCCTTTAACCTCTGATGGGAGGGCGTTCCACAGGGCGGGCACCACTACCGAGAAGGCCCTCTGCCTGGTTCCCTGTAGCTTTGCTTCTCGCAGTGAGGGAACCGCCAGAAGGCCCTCGGAGCTGGATCTCAGTGTCCGGGCTGAACGGTGGGGGTGGAGACGCTCCTTCAGGTATACAGGACTGAGGCTGTTGTTGGTTTCTTTGCTTTTTAAAAAGTATTATCAAGAAGCGAAAGTACACACTGGAGGATTGAGCCAAAGCCCGCTTTCCTTTCTGATTGCAAGGTGCACTCACAGCGTTTAATAGGAGGACTTGGCTGTACTCTGCAAAAGGTGTGCATTATGGAGAGTCCCCAGCTAGGAAGTGCAATCCAGTACAGTATTGGCAACCAACTAGGCTTCTGTACACATGCAGATCTGAGCAAGGAGGAATGTAGCAAGGCATTGTTCCAGCACTGCAGAATGAAAAAGTAGGTCATGGAATGTAGGTTTGAGAGAGCAGAGAATTGAACTTGTCACCTCAGATTCCATTGGAGTAGAAATTGAAAAGAGCCAGCATGATCTAGTGAGTTGAACAGGGCTCTCTCTGCCTTAAAAATAGCAGTCGAGATGCAAGGCGGACCTCCGCGTCCCCATAGTCTCTTTGATGGTTAAAAAAGGGACAGGAAAGGAGGCTGCAACACCTTAGATCCTTCTGGAGATGTCTCTGCCTTTGAAGCTGCTCTGTCGTCCCCTGTGCTTTCAATCCCATTTAAATCAATGGGATGAAAATGTGTTCAGGGTAGAGATGTAATTAGATATAGGTAGACTTAATCATTAAATGGGATCGAACGTGTTTAAAAGCTCGTGCCCGTGTTTGGTGTAGCCTTCTGGATTTAAGTGAGGGCAGCTTCAGTGCCCTCCCCTATGAGAGCCAGTGTGGTGTAGTGGTTAAGAGCGGTAGATTCGTAATCTGGTGAACCAGGTTCGCGTCTCCGCTCCTCCACATGCAGCTGCTGGGTGACCTTGGGCTAGTCACACTTCTTTGAAGTCTCTCAGCCCCACTCACCTCACGGAGTGTTTGTTGTGGGGGAGGAAGGGAAAGGAGATTGTTAGCCGCTTTGAGATTCCTTCGGGTAGTGATAAAGCGGGATATCAAATCCAAACTCTTCTTCTTCTTCTTCCCCCAATGCACTTTAAACTAGACAAAGCAGTATCTTGCAAGGGGGTGTAGTTTATAGGAATCATAGGATTGTAGGGTTGGAAGGGATGCTGAGGGTCATCTAGCCCAGCCCTCTACAATGCAGGACTCTCAAGAGGAGGTCATCCCCACTGGGTGGCAGCTTAGGAAGAAGAAGCTCCCCTCACCCCTCACAAGTGCCCTTCTGTTATGTACTGAGCTGAATCCTAGAACAATAGGATCCAAAATGCAGCAGTCTGATTGGTCCTAGAACAATAGTATCCAGAATGCAGCAGTCTGATTGGTCCGCAGGAGCCACCCAATCCAGCTCCAGGTGGAAGTGAATCAGCGACCTGATTGTCTTGCAAGAGCAGCCAATCAGGCTCCTGAATGAAGTGAATCCGCAACCTGATTGGCCTACAGGAGTAGCCTGGAATTAGCCAATCATGTGGGGGCCATTGTGTAAATAATGTATATAGAGCAGACGTTTTGGGGAAAGATTCATTCCTTGCTACTATGAGCTGAATAAAGAGCATGAAATTCACACTTGACCCCGAGTATATTTCACCTTCCTACCAGACATGGCAAGAGCGTATGCAGGTCTGGGTCAGCCCAGTCACTGGCATCGCATCATGAAAATTACAAACACAACATGGGGAGAGTGGGTGGTTTTGAAGTTGCCCTGAGAAAGGAGATGGAGACTGGGCAGCCAGAGGTTGAACAAATATCAGCCATCTTGCCTCTTGGGGCTTAATTTCTATACAAAGAGAGAGCACACACACACACACCCCACCCCTGTTGTTTGGTAGTGTTGTTCTGCAGTAGTGGGGGACACATAAGGAATCACTTCACATCCCAGAGAACTGTGTCCAGTGCTGGGCACCACAGTTCAAGAAGGATACTGACGAGCTGGAACGTGTCCAGAGGAGGGCAACCAAAATGGTCAAAGGCCTGGAAACGATGCCTTATGAGGAACGGCTTAGGGAGCTGGGTATGTTTAGCCTGGAGAAGAGAAGGTAAAGGGGTGATATGATAGCCATGTTCAAATATATAAAAGGATGTCATATAGAGGAGGGAGAAAGGTTGTTTTCTGCTGCTCCAGAGAAGCGGACACGGAGCAATGGATTCAAACTACAAGAAAGAAGATTCCACCTAAACATTAGGAAGAATTTCCTGACAGTAAGAGCTGTTCGACAGTGGAATTTGCTGCCAAGGAGTGTGGTGGAGTCTCTTTCTTTGGAGGTCTTTAAGCAGAGGCTTGACAGCCACCTGTCAGGAATGCTTTGATGGTGTTTCCTGCTTGGCAGGGGGTTGTACTGGATGGCCCTTGTGGTCTCTTCCAACTCTAGGATTCTATGACTCCCCCCTTGGAGGTTTTAGAGAAGAGCTTGGGTGGCCATCTGTCATGGATGCTTAAACTGAGATTCCTGCATTGCAGGGGGTTAGACTAGATTATCCTCAGGACCCTTTCCAACTCTATGATTCTATGTTAAGATCTCTTCCATTGTACATGAAATGCAAACATTGTGCCTCACTCTCCTCTAAGCTGTGGCCAGGGCCGGATTTAGGTTTGATGAGGCCCTAAGCTACTGAAGGTAATGGGGCCCTTTATATGTCCAGCTGTCCTTTGTCAACAACAATTTGTTGCTGTTTTTGTGTTGAATATATGCTATATGGTAATTTATGGACCTAATAGGTATCTAAAGCCATTTGCACATGCATAATGTAGGCACCCTATATATAGAAATGAGCAAACCGGTGATATTTTAGGGAGCAGGCTAGCAGGCGGGGCCCATGACTTACATCATAGGAGCCTACACAACACAAAACACTGTTGCTGTATGTAGGTTTTATTTTATTTGTTTTTTTATCTTATATTTTGGAAATGTACACCCAGGGTTTTTTTCCCTTTATTTTTTTTTGCGGGCCCCCAAGACAGTGGGGCCCTAAACTATAGCTTGTTTAAAGGTAAAGGGACCCCTGACCGTTAGGTCCAGTCGCGGACGACTCTGGGGTTGCGGCGCTCATCTCGCTTTAATGGCCAAGGGAGCCAGCGTACAGCTTCCGGGTCATGTGGCCAGCATGACTAAGCCGCTTCTGGCGAACCAGAGCAGCGCACGGAAACGCCGTTTACCTTCCCGCCGGAGTGTTACCTATTTATCTACTTGCACTTTGACGTGCTTTCGAACTGCTAGGTTGGCAGGAGCAGGGACCGAGCAACGGGAGGTCACCCCGTCGTGGGGATTCAAACTGCCGACCTTCTGATCGGCAAGCCCTAGGCTCTGTGGTTTAGACCATAGCGCCACCCACATCCCTATAGCTTGTTTAGCTTATACAGTAGACCCTCGACTTATGAATGTAATCCGTTCTGAATGGGCATTCGTAGATCTGAAAAAATCGTAAGTCGAGTCCCCATAGGAATGCATTGGGAGAAAAATATCCGGAAAAAATCGTACGTCGAAAAAAAATGGATCTAAACTTCATAAATCGAGGAAACCGCATCTAAAACGGCAACGATTTCCATTCGGAGGTCGAAAAAATTCGTAAGCCCGCGGCCACTTTTTTCACTCGTAACTTGAAAAATACGGCAGTCGGGTCATTCGTAAGTCGAGGGACCACTGTATGTAAATCTGGCACTGACTGTGGCTGATTGGAATATACGCAGCCTCGTCCGAAAAAATCCTGGTTTTTTAACTGTAAATGGAAGGAAGGTCAGAGAACTCCCAAACTGTAAAAAGGAGAAGTGAAGAACAATGCATTTATGTTTGTGCTGTCCTTCCTTTGCTTCGTGCAAGGTGGCTGTGACTGGTTGGTGTTGAGAGAGGGGAGGGAGCGCACCGGGGGTGCGTCGCAGACAAGCATCTCCAAGACACCCAGGAGGCTGGCAACAAGCAGACAGGAAAACGCGGCAGGGGCCTGGTGCCTCTTTCAAAAGCCAAATGCTTCCATCCGCATGCCCTCCAGCCATCAGCCACGCAGCTGCTGCACATTACCTTAAACATTTCTCGCTTTTACTTTTCCCAGAGATGCTCGCTAATGACATACCTGCTGGTGACATGTGGCTGTTTGGGTTCCTTGACTGTCCGTATGCCCTCAATCCAATGGATTTTGTTGACTTTGAGATTAGACATGGTGCCCCCACCTGTTCCTTCCCCCTGTCTCTCTTTCTTTCTTCTGGCTAATAGCTTTAATGTGTCCTGAGCAGGACTCGGCTGCCTCCCTCTATCCAGTGGGTCATCATTTATTTACACAGCTAGAGTCCCCAAAGCTGTCTCCTGCTGGTTGTCGCTCTGCGGGGGGCAAATATAGCAAGGCCAGCCAACCACTAAGAAAGATGACATCATTTTCATGTTGGGAATGAGGACGTTGGGGCAGGATATAGCGGGCGCAAGACACCTAATTTTGTGTTTGTGTACACACATCTATCCGGCTACTAGTTCACTGCGTCCTAGATATAGGAAATTATATGAATTTCCTATATCTAGGACTCAGTGAACTAGTGAAGGCTAAAGCAAATGAGTACTGAAGGCTCTAGGAGCACATGGGTTTGGTTTGGTTTTTTAACAGAAAAGTACAACAGCCGCACAGATGTTACTAGCCCAGAGATGAAAATAAGATAAAGTCCCTACCAGAGAGGAATGGCAAATCAAGCTGTTGGACTCTGAGGAAATGGCAAAACTGACTGGGACCTCTGGGTCGGCATGCATAGAACCGAGCTATAAATCATGCTTTAATGGCTTAGCACTCCTTTTGTACCTTGCATGGGCTTAGCTATAATATTCCTTTGCAGTGTGTGAGGATAAATTAGTGAAAATAAGGGTTACAGACTCAACGGCCTGATGATCAGGACCAAAATATACCACTTGCTGCCAGAATCTTCCCTGTAACCATGTTGATAATTCATTGTGTGGTGCCATCAAATTATGCTGTGATAACAGCTCTTATACATTACACGTTGCAGATGCTTTTTTTTTATTGGCTTAATGTGAATATTATTGCCACTGTTTATTACCAAGACCTATCTTGTAGTAATTGAAATACAATATGGTGCCATTAATCACTCTGAATACAAAATGTTCACTTTAAAGTGTTCATGGTGTGTGTTATTAAATACTGTTCTAAACATAAAGCAATTTGATTTACAACAGGACAGCTTAGAAAACTATGGCGATTGGCTATGTAACAGGATGGGCAGATGCAACAGAGGAACCTGTATTCCTGAGGAAGTTTACAGCTGTTTCCTTTTGAATTGCCGTAAAACAGCATCTCGCCAAGGCTCTGCATTTTATTTAGTTGCAACCAAATGTGAACATCAGAAAGTTTAGACACCTTCTTTTAAGAGTGTCTTGAATGATGGGCCCATTGCCACAGTAAAATCACCAACAGCAGGCCTGCAAACCGTATAAATATATTGGAGAGATCTGGGTTTTGGCAATATTAATGTTTACGAGATAGCAAGGACAGCCCCAGTGGTGGCGAACAGGAACTGTCAGGCAGTGCGGTAGAGCTGAGGGTCAGAGATGCTGATAGAGCCCTGGATCAACCTGAGGGGGTTGCGGAGCAAAGCAGTCAGCTGCTTCCGTAGCTCCAGCTGCGTAGGGGGGAAAAGCGTAAGGAAAGGAGGAGATGTTTTGGAATTCCCAAGCTTCTATGTTGGGGGAGGAGTAGGCAGAAGCCACTCCCGGATTCTGGAACCGACTCAAGCGGACATGAATCTTAGACGCTCTGATGTACATAGTCTGTAAATAAAGCATTAGCTTTAGAAGAACGGATGTTTCTGCCTCTTTACTCTCGAGGAGACAACCCCGAGCCCTTACATTAGCTAAGAAGGGAAAAGGAAGCATACGACAGCGTGTTTGTCAGGCTGTGTATACTGAAGCTGCAGAGCCCAGCAGCACCCCTTCTAAGTCCGATTTCAATAAGCGAGTTAAGCAAATGCTGAAATCTCTCCCAGTGAAATGAACAAGGCTAAAAACTTCTTAACTACTGTTGGGTTGTGCATGTAATATATGAGAGAACGCAGTAATAAAGGCCCATCATAATAAACAAACGATGCTCAGAATAAATCAGCACCTTTTTTTAAAAAAAATGCAGAAAACACTTTTGCGTTCCGACTTCCTAATTTCCCTCCCAAAATCTCTCCGTGCAGGGCAGCAGGAAGAAACGATAAGAGCTTGTGAAGAGAAATATGAACTCACAAGATGCCATACGTTGGAACTCCAAAGACTGGATCCAGTGTTTTTCCAGTCTTGGGTCTAGGGCAGGGGTCCCCAAACTAAGGCCTGCGGGCCAGATAAGGCCCGAGGGACTTGTTTATCCAGCCTGCGGCGGCGCCTGCCACCCACTCTTACCAGCGCTGTGCTGCGCGGCTGCCCACTTCCGGATCAGAGGAGCACCGGAAATAGCTTGTGCACATGCGCAAGCGTTATTTCTGGTGCACATCCGGGTCAGAGGAGGCCTGTGCACATGCGCACAAGCTATTTCCAGTGCTTCTCTGACCTGGAAGAGCACCGGAAATAGTGTGTGCGCACACGTATGGGCACGCGCTCCCCCGCCCTCCAGTCTGCCACACGATCGACACTGGAGACACCGGCCTGAGGCGTGGTAAGTTTGCTGACCCCTGGTCTAGGGAAAGCAATAGCGTACATATATTTCCTTAGCTGACTGGGTGAATGTCAATTCTCATCGTATTTTTCTGAATTCTTTTGGGTGGTTTGATAGAGTTAGTACAGCCTAGAGCAGGGGTCAGCAACCTTTTTCAGCCGTGGGCCGGTCCACCGTCCCTCAGACCATGTGGTGGGCCGGACTATATTTTTTTTTGGGGGGGGGTGAATGAATTCCTATGCCCCACAAATAACTCATAGAGATGCATTTTAAATAAAAGGACACATTCTACGCACGTAAAAACACGCTGATTCCCAGACCATCCATGGGCCGGATTGAGAAGGCGATTGGGCCGCATCCGGCCCACGGGCCTTAGGTTGCCTACCCCTGGCCTAGAGGATATGTGCATCAGCCGTGGGAACTGCCTGGCAGAAACCTCAGCCCTGCCATAAATAAAGTGTTGACAAAGGCCAACCACAACGGCGCAACCTCAACCACTAATAATATGGGTCTTATAATAGCAGCCGACATTACAGGGTTGTCATGACGCTTACTACTATGTTTATGAAGTGCTGTGAATGCTCTAAGGCAGGGTTTGCTGAACTTGGGTCTCCAGTTGAACATCTCCCACCATCCCTACCAGTAGCTAGCAGGACCAATGGTCAGGAATTGTAGTCCAAAAGCCGCTGGAGACCCAAGTTCGGGAAACCTTGCTCTAAGGCAACCTTCCCTAGACTGGAGCCCTCAGATGTGGATCACAACCCCACATCTTTCGTCTTACTAACTATCCCGTTTGCGGCTGGCACAGCCTTTACTTTGCTGTTGGCCCATCTTGGTGGGTCATGATTCTGTCTTTGTTTCTTAATGGCTTATCTCCAGGCAATTCCCTGGTCAGGGAAAAAACAAGTTTAGCCTGTATTTCAGGGGTAGGCAACCTAAGGCCCGTGGGCAGGATGCGGCTGTCAGGGACTGGCCCATTCCCAAAGCAGAAAGAAGCTACTGGAGGGAGAAGAGGGAGATAAGATCGGAAAGTGACTCACAGGAAAGCCAAGAGGAAACGCAAGTGCACCAGGGGGAGGAAGGGCTCTGGGATGCTGCCAGAGCCCCACGCCCACAGGAAGTGGAGCGCGGGCTCTGGGATGATGCCAGAGCCCTGAACCCACCAGAGGGAGAGGAGGGGCTCTGGCAGGTCGCTAGAGCCCCAGACCCGCAGGAAGGTGGAGGACAGGAAGCAACGACGCACAAGGGGGAACAGGGGCTTCAGGAGGTGTCTGAAGCCCTAGCAACGCCCAGCGGTCAAGAGGGGAGTTTGGGGGAAGCGCCCAGTGTCACCCCACAACTAAGGAGGGGGAGGAAGCGGAAGGAAGCAAGGAGGCGATTCGGCTTCCCGAAGCTCCTATGTTGGGGGCGGAGTCGGGAATCCCCACTCCGGGAATCTGCTACGGATTCGAGTGGTCATGAAATGTGAATGCTCTGATGTCTGATGCTGTAAATAAAGCTACTAGCTTAGCAAGCAAGGTGCTTCGCCTGTTTACTCTCGAGGAGACCTAACAGACCTCTCACAGTGGCCCAATTGCCTTCTACTCATGTAAAAACACCAGGCAGGCCCCACAAATAACCCAGAGATGCATTTTAAATAAAAGCACACATTCTACTCATGTAAAAACACGCTGATTCCTGGACCGTCTGCAGGCCGGATTGAGAAGACGATTGGGCCGGATCCGGCCCCCGGGCCTTAGTTTGCCTACCCATGACTTGGAGGAACAAATATTATCAGGGCAAATTTAATATTTGTTTGTTCATGCCAGCCTGTGGGTTTTTCACCGTACTGCCTCGTCAGCAATGAGGTTTCCTTTGGAAAAAACCTCTGGGCAAAATTCTGCTCTAGGTATTTTAAAATAAGATTTCTCTGAATTATTGATTGCATCAATAAATACAGCCCATGGAGGAAGCAGAGGAGAATTCACAGGACCCTTGGTAAAAGGCAGCTGTCAGGCATTATTACTTTAAGGTAAATTAAAAGTTGATGGTGATTGTTGGGATACTAAATACCACCCTCACCTGACCGTGGCTTTCTCATCTTTCATTTGTCTTTACAATTCCCACCCCCTAAAAGGAAAACTCACAGTTCAGGCACAAGACAACATGTGTAGGTCGCTTGTTTATAGCGCTCTAATTTTAAAACGTTCCACTAGATTAGAAGTAAATATGAGTATTGTGCTGACTTTAATTGCAAGAAACAAAGAGCTATCATTTGCAGCCGGTGCCAAAATATACCTGCTTGTGAATTTAATGTGTAGCAGGGCAATTCTATGATACTGTGATTCTAGAAGTACACGCTAATGGGGTGGGGAGGGGGGAGGGGAAAGAAAAGGTCAGGTCTCCTGAGAGACACCATCTCTGTGGAGGATGTGACGTTAAAAGTCATTGTTGCCATGTGCCATTCTGTAACCCATGGCAACAGCCATCCCCATAGCAGCTGTCAGGTATTGATTTGAAGGGATAATGTAGGTGCTGCCCTTTAAAAATAACCCCACCAGATATTTGCACACTAGAATATAAGGGATCATTTTCCATTCTGGGTGTGGGGTTCCCAAAGTGTGGCTTTTACAGCAGCAAACTACCTCCCTAAATAAACAGGAAAGCCATTTCAGAATGGTGATAGTATAATTTTGGAAGAGTGGTTGAATGCTCCCTGGGGTTAGAAACTGTTTTCCCCCCTACATGCTGTTATAGTTTTGTAGTTAATTAGGGGAGTGTAATTGGAGATTATTCTAGGTAATATAGAAAGAAAAGAAAATCTGCATATGGGGTTGTGAATAGTGATGGGGGGGGAGAGAGAGAGCTGTTAGCATTTGCCAAGAAAGCTCAAAGCAGCAAAAATTTGAAGCACAGCTAATCCTTCTCCACAAAGGTAAAGGTAAAGGGGACCCCTGACCATTAGATCCAGTCGCAGACAACTCTGGAGTTGTGGCGCTCATCTTGCTTTATTGGCCAAGGGAGCTGGCGTACAGCTTCCGGGTCATGTGGTCAGCATGACTAAGCCGCTTCTGGCGAACCAGAGCAGCGCATGGAAACGCCGTTTACCTTCCTGCCGGAGCGGTACCTATTTATCTACTTGCACTTTGTGCTTTTGAACTGCTAGGTTGGCAGGAGCTGGGACCGAGCAACAGGAGCTTACCCCGTCGCGGGGATCCGAGCTGCCAACCTTCTGACTGGCAAGCCCTAGGCTCTGTGGTTTAACCCACAGCGCCACCCACGTCATCCTTCTCCATAATATTCTTGTAAAGAAGCTGGTAAAATGTGGGTTAAAGCTATGGATTTCCCAGTAGTGATGTACAGAAGTGAGAGCTGGACCATAAAGAAGGCTGATCGCCAAAGAATTGATGCTTTTGAATTATGGTGCTGGAGGAGACTTTTGAGAGTCCCATGAACTGCAAGAAGATCAAACCTATCCATTCTGAAGGAAATCAGCCCTGAGTGCTCACTGGAAGGACAGATCCTGAAGCTGAGGCTCCAATACTTGGGCCACCTCAAGTTTCCCTAGAAAAGACCCTGATGTTGGGAAAGGAGAAGGGGACGACAGAGGACGAGATGGTTGGACAGTGTTCTCGAAGCTACCAACATGACTCTGACCAAACTGTGGGAGACAGTGGAAGACAGGAGTGCCTGGCGTGCTCTGGTCCATGGGGTCACGAAGGGTCGGACACGACTAAGTGACTTAACAACAAAATGTGGGTTGAACGAGGTAACTGTTAGGATTTGTAGCTGGTCAACTGACCAAACCCAAAGAGTACTCATTAATGGTTCCTCGTCATCCTGGGGAAAAGTGACAAGTGGGGTGCTGCCTGGTTCTGTCCTGGGGCCATTGTTCAATGTCTTTATAAATGACTCAGAGGATGAAGGAATTGAGGGGGTGCTCATCAAATTTGCAGGTGACACTGGGAGGGGTAACGAATGCCGCTGAAGACAGAATTGGGATTCAAGATGACGTTAACAGATTGGAGAACTGGGCCCAAACTAACAAAATGACAAATGTTAAGATTCTGCACTTGGGCAGGAAGAACCCACTGCAGAAATATAAGATGGGGGGCACTTGGCTTGCCAGTAGTACATGTGAAAAAGATCTAGGGGTCTTAGTAGACCACAGTTAGAAGAAATCCAAATTTAAAAAGTACAGGCTAGTATTTTGGTGATGACATCATGTGAACATTTTTAAAACGAGCAGCACCAATTTCATCATAAACCTCAATCTGGAGGCACTCTAACTCTCAGCCTAATATATTGCAAATATCAGAACATGTGTGATTCTTCCTTAGGAAGAATCCCTTTCTTAGCAAAACTCTTTCTGTAAAAAAAAAAAAAAACTGCTGTCAAAAAGTCCACTTCTTCTAAGTCAGTGTGCACAAGACTACGGCCTTGCTCCTAAACACATCCAATAATCTACCTTTGAATATGTTGTAAACCATCACTGCCACCCTTTCTGCTTCTTTACCAAAATAAAAAATATGGTACCCCCCTCAGCCATGGGTTATTTAAAGTGAAAATAAAGCCCCATATAAGTCACTCTGAAATTCTTGAAGGACAGGATGTATAAACCTTCCTTTGGCAGTAACAATACCATGAACCCATGAAGATTTTCAGTGCACATGTGCAAACATGACAAATTTTCACAAGACGAAATTTATAGGACAAGCTATTGTGGATTTCCTCCTTTGTGAACCATATAGTCTCTATTGGTGTTATTGTTATTGCGGCAGTGCAAGGATTCAAAATACTCCCAAATATAATTTTAAACTTCTACCAACAATTTAGGGAGGAAATAAATAAAACACACTTTGAGCAGACCCTGCAAGTGTCTCTATTTTCCAGGGGCGTCCATGATTTAGAGAAGCTGTTCTGGTTTCTGGTTTCTGATTTGATCCTGGAATGTCCCGCTTTTCCTAAGGATGTCCCTATTTTCACTGGAGAAATGTTGGAGGGCATGGAGTTTTCCCTTGAGCCGCCTGAAGGCAATCCTATATATGGAAGTTCTTTTAATTTTTAATGTTTTATTATGTTTTTATATATGTTGGAAGCTGCCCAAAGTGGCTGGGGCAATCTAGCAGGACGTGTGGGGTATTAATAGTAAAACTATCATTATGGAATGGGAACTCCCTATTTTTATCGGAGAAATGTTGGAGGGTATGTTTGCAAAAGAATGTGCTATCTTGTCCCTTTTGCTTTCAAAGTTCATTTTCCCAGCAGAGAACATGTATGAGAAACCACTTAACTCTGCTATATTATTTACAGGTTCTCTTATTATTCAGCGAATGTTACTTGTTTATATCTTTTTTTAAAAAAAGACACTTGTAATTTGAGCACCACATTAATCCAGCCTGAATCTGTGGCTCCATTTGTCGTGTACTTAATATGCCCACTCAGCCTCTTCCACATCTGTTGAATTCCTAGGTAACACAAAAAGGCTGGAAATGCTGTCCACAAAAGCAAACGAGATATTTTTTTTCCTGTTGGGGGGTGGGAAAGGGGCAGGAATTAAAGAAAGACACAACGAAAGCTTCTGATATAGTTCTACGGTAGTTAGATACCCATTTAAGGATTTCACTTCCCCTTAAAAAACAACAGCAGCGTGATTAGGTAGAATTGTTATAATTTCATGATATCACATCTGTGGTATGCTTTACCACAGATACTCTTCCAATTCAGTTATTACTAGACGGCATAGCTGTCAACCCTCCCTTTTTTTGCAGGAAACTCCCTTATTCCAATGCCGTTTCCCGCTGCTATCCCAGATTGTTGATATCCCTTAAATTTCCCGGATTTCAAAGGAAGCAGCTCCTCTCCCTCCCTGCCGGCCAGGGAGGCTCCTCAGCTGCGTTGCTCGGCTGCCAATAAGGAGTCTGAGACCGACTGGGGGCGGAGCTTGCATGCCTTGTGCAGCCAGACCCTCACGCCCAACCAGACAGACTACACGCTCGCTCTTTCACTCACCCGTTCGCACGCAGCCTCTGGAGCGCAGGGTGGCGAGGCTAATTGGTGCCATTGCACCGCCCTCACGGCATCCCTTATTTTCAAATCCGAAAGTTGACAGCTATGCTAGATGGGTGCTAGCTAAAGGTAAAACAAGACACACACAGGGATACATAGGAACATGATGGAGCATAAAAGCTGTGGATTTGTAATGGAATTTGTTTTTCTGTTTTCCATGTGCGATCAGGCAAATTTTGTGAGACCCTAGTTTGAAATATTTATTCAACCAGCCCAGCTAAAACAATATTCAAATGAACGTTAACAGCAATTGTGCGGAATTGGTGGTGCTTATGAAGATAATGAAACCTGCCTCTGAAGAAACTTCTCTTTCAGATGTGCCTAAAAGCTCTTTCCATTAATCAGTTATAATGATACTTTTTTGTAGAGGTTAACAAGAGTGGCACATGGTAATTAACTACCCATTCCCTACTGCAGAAACAATCATAAAAGCCTGCCATATTTGGCAGATGCCTTGTTCCTGAAAGGTTTCCTTTAGGTAAAAAGGATGCATTCCATTATTTTAGGTATCATAAATATTAACATTAAAGGTAAAGGGACCCCTGACCATTAGGTCCAGTCGTGTCCGACTCTGGGGTTGCGGCGCTCATCTCGCCTTATTGGCCGAGGGAGCCGGCGTACAGCTTCCGGGTCATGTGGCCAGCATGACAAAGCCGCTTCTGGCGAACCAGAGCAGCACACAGAAACGCCGTTTACCTTCCCTCCAGAGCGGTACCTATTTATCTCCTTGCACTTTGACGTGCTTTTGAACTGCTAGGAGGGCAGGAGCTGGGACCGAGCAACGGGAGCTCACCCCGTCGCGGGGATTCGAACCGCCGACCTTCTGATCGGCAAGCCCTAGGCAAGCCACAGCGCCACCCACGTCCCAAAGGTGGTATCTAAGCCTAAACTGCCAACGTGTGTATCAAATCTTCCTTCCTTGCTCTCCTCAAAACTCCTCTGTGAGGACCAGGAGCTTTCCGGTGAGATGTTGGAAACCTGAGCACACACAAGCATATTTCAGCGTGAGACATCTTCCACCTGCAATGTTGAAGAAGGCTGAGGGGTCTAAGCAGATGGGATTTCACCTACGACAGAAGACAGGACGGTTTCATGCATCAAAATAAGCATGGCGTGGCTTCAGCGCTCCTCTCAAGTTGTACAGCAAAACCAGGTTGATTTCTAAGCAGCCGCCAGTGATCCAAAACTGAGCCTTGCCATGTCATTAAAGGCTGCCGGCCTGGAACAGAACATCCAGGAGCCTTTGCTGCCTCTGCCACTCTCAGGAAATACACACCAAGAGCTCTGGCCAGAAATTTCAATACTAGGAATAAATCCTACTTGTGAGTTATCCTCTATAATAAAGTTGCTGTGTCCCTGCGTCCGTTCCGTGTGTCACGGAATTGCGCTACTGCGCATGTCCGTGTCCCACACGGACGCAGGGATTGGAGCGGGCGGAGAGAGGGGCGTGTCCGCGAGGCAGTGGTGGCGCACGCGCGGTGTCAATTGCACCAGTGCCGCTGCCTCGCACGGACGCAGAGGGCTGCCCCATCCTCGCCGCCGCTACCGCCACCGCTACCGCCGCCCCCGGGGAAAACAAAGAAGGGGGAGGGAGCCCCTCTCCACCCCCCAGCGGCTGCTGTTCTGCCTCCTCCTGCCCCCTCCTCCTCTAGCGCCCGTTATTGAACGGGCTAAATTCAACTAGTAGTTAAATAAAAGTATGTATTCTGTTAAGAATTACAGTCTTAAGCAGAGAATGTCAATTCAAATAAGACAAACAGTTTCAAGTTCACAATAATATGTGTAGCTTCAAATGAAAAATACAACTTCAAATTCAAAAGGTTCGTTTTATAAGTAAAGCCGGAGTGAAGAATCGATTCAAGAAAAGCAACCAGGACAGGGCCCTGTTTCGATATGGATGTCTTCGTCAGCTAGTTTTTGAGTTCATGTTAATTTGCAGAGTGCATTTGGAAGTATCATGTAACTCTGTTTTTCAAATGTAGTGTCTGAGAATGAAGAGATCAGCATGTATCTGAGTTTTTCTGTGCGTTTTTTCTTCATTCTCATGTTAACCTTTAACATGAACTCAAAAACTATTTCCTTATTTCCTGAATAAGGAAGCAGATACTTTGTGATATTTCTCATCTAGATCTACACACACCCTTGAAGGTGGAACAGAATTTAAGCTTACTATACAAATAAATGAATGAATGAAAAATAAGTATACTGTATAGGAGAACAGGGAAAGGAACTGCTCCATATATATTTTTGGACACAAGCAGTAGGTCAGCCATTTGACCATGGTGACCCGTTTGTGAATCTCATCCTAAACTGGAAAACTCAACTGACTTCACATGCCTGTAAGCAGCTGTCGCGGTCCCTCTCTCAGACCTGAGCAGCACCCCCGGACGTTTAACGGTCTATTGGTGACTGCCCCTACGACATGTGGTTCATCTGCTGCCACCAGCCAGTCTTCACCCTGGCAAATAACTCAGTTCAGACTTGATTGGAAGTTGAACTAAACATAAGTTTATTTATTGTTTGTACATAAGCGTAATGGTTTCAGATGTGAAGGTAAAACGTGTTCATGCAATAGGATGGTTCTTCAGGTAAGTTTATTCCAAAATTCTAACCCGTTTCTCCAATAACTATCCCCAAAGCCTTCTCTAACACAAACCTCCCTCCTGCCCTCTCTCCAACTCCCACTGCCACCCTAACTCCCACTCCAACTCTAACTGACTTAACTGCCCCTGTGGGTGAGTATATCTATCTCCCAACTCTGCCCCCTTTAAGGTTCTAACTGCTAGAATCCTTAACTATTTACATGCTGTCCTGCATTTTGGGGCTGAACGCCACAGAAGCCATGTGAGTTGGCCCTAGTAGGGTATCAGCCCAAAGCCAAGCATTCTTCCAGGAATATCAGATTTTTGGGAACACTCTCTGAAGCAGAATGCGGAGCTCACATAAATTCTTGGCTGCACAAACTACTTTCTGCGGATTGGTACAAGGGCAGAAAGGCTTAGCGAGCAAAAGCACGTTTAAAGAGGAATGCCTCAGAGACATCCCTTCAATTAAAAAGCGGAAGGTTAAAAATATGGGCCTGCAAGGGTTTCCTTGCCCTAGAAAACTAGGTTTCTTCTGGGGCTCCTTTCCCTCTCCCTCTTTAACACCTCAAGTGATGAAATGATAGAAGAAGGCAAATTCCTATGGTATTTTTCCCCCTTTCCTGTTTCTTATAAGCTGGGGTGGAGATGGTTGCTTGTATTTTAAATATGTTTAAGAGATCATTGTAGACAAGCTACTGCAAAAGAGTGCCCAGCACGTCAGTAAAATACCTCAGGGTTAAGGGGAAAGAAGATAGTTTCTCTCAATAAAAAATGTCACTTAGGGAATGGGGGGGGGGGGCGAGTTTCACAAGAAGGTGAGAGGTTGAGGAGGAAGCTATCAAAACAAGAGGAAATTAGAGGGACTTCAAGGACCTGAAAAAAGGCCTTGGTTCCAGGAAAGGAAATTGTGCCTTTTATTGCACTGTCCTGCTGGTGGAGATTTTAGTTGTCTGTCCAGATCAAATCCAAAGAGGTGGAATACCTTCTCCTGGAATAAATAGAGGCTTCGTTAAAGAAAGGAATACATCTATAAGGCCCGATTCTCATTACACTTAAAAGAATTGCGCATACTTAAGACAGTAGGGACACGGGTGGCGCTGTGGTCTAAACCACTGAGCCTCTTGGGCTTGCCGATCGGAAGGTTGGCGGTTTGAATCCCTGCGACAGTGGTGAGCTCCCATTGCTCTGTCTCAGCTCCTGACAACCTAGCAGTTCGAAAGCAGGCCAGTGCAAGTAGATAAATAGGTACCGCTCCGGCAGGAAGGTAAACAGTGTTTCCATGTGCTCTGGCTTCCGTCACGGTGTCCCATTGCGCCAGAAATGGTTTAGTTATGCTGGCCACATGACCAGGAAAGCTGTCTGCGGAAAATTGCCGGCTCCCTCAGCCTGAAAAGCGAGATGAGTGCCACACCCCATAGTCACCTTTGACTGAACTTAACCATCCTGGGGTACATTACTTTTACCTTATTACCTGTACTTAAGACAGTAGATCCCAGGGACCCAGGTGGCGCTGTGGGTTAAACCACAGAGCCTAGGGCTTGCTGATCAGAAGGTCGGAGGTTTGAATCCCTGCGACGGGGTGAGCTCCCGTTGCTCGGTCCCAGCTCCTGCCCACCTAGCAGTTCAAAAGCATGTCAAAGTGCAAGTAGATAAATAGGAACCACTCTGGCGGAAAGGTAAACAGCGTTTCCGTGTGCTGCTCTGGTTCGCCAGAAGCGGCTTAGTCATGCTGGCCACATGACCCGGAAGCTGTATGCTGGCTCCCTCGGCCAGTAACGCAAGATGAGCGCCGCAACCCCAGAGTCGGACACAACTGGACCCAATGGTCAGGGGTCCCTTTACCTTTAAAACAGTAGATGGTTATAATTAGGGACCTGTGAAAACATCCAGTGACATTTCTGAAGCTCTTTTGGCATGCCTCAACATTTTGCAGATGTCTTACCCAAGAAGAAACTGAGTACCACCACCAAAAAGGCCCTTTCTTTAGCATCTGCCAAATGACCCTGCCATGAGGTCATTTGAGAAAGGATTTTCTTTTTCTTAGTAGCTGCTCTATGTATATGGAACTCCTTTATGCTGGAGAGATTCACCAAGTGCAAAAATAAAAATTGGTCAATGAAAACAAATTGCCCAGAGCTCTTGTGGAATCTTCATGATGGTATTTGTTAAAGTATGGATGCACCTCTATTAATCACTGCATACTCACCAGGGCTTTTTCCCAGGGGGAACTTGCCAGAACTCAGTACCGGCACCTCTCAGGTGGGTGCCATAGCCATTCTAAGAGAACGAGGGAGATGATGAGTTTCAGCACCTCTTTTTCTAGAAAATTAGCACTGATACGAACCCAATTAAATCAGTGGGACTTCAAAGTAGATGCATTTAGGATCTGGCTACAAGGAATTATCTGGCGAACCTTACCGTCCTTTTCAGTATTCTGAAGGTTTCACAGAATGACAAAATTAGTTAATGTGGGGTGCTTCTGCGAAAATCTAAATTGTGTCATTTTATGAGAAGTGAACAGAACTTCCATAGCGAGTTGACGTGAAAACCTAGCCATGAAGTTACACGTTTACGCTGCTTAGTCTGCATTGGTGTACTGATGTAGTGCAGAAATTGAAAGCTCACCTTTTAAAGAATTAAGTGGAATAACCAGCATAGATGCATCTGCTAAAATTAGCTATCTTATGCAAATTATTTTCAAATTCAATAGTAACTCTTGTAGGGAAAACGGTTCTGTCCCCCACCCTCGTTTGCTTCCCCTCGTTCCCCTTGAAAATAAACACAAGCACAAAATGTAAAGCAAAATAACAACCCACAACAAAACAAAACCAGAGTGAAACCAGCAACAGAGAATGACATCAGTGCAAAAATCTGAAAATCACCAAAAAGTTTTTCAGACTGAAAATTCTTGGGAAATGACAAAAGACCAAGAAAATAGGCATTGGGTATTCATTGCTACTGCTTAGAGGGAAGTGAGGGGAAGACAGGGCTCATCAACTTGGGAAGGCAGCCCATCTATGAGAAGGAAAACCTCCACTGCCTTGTGGGACATCTTTGGGAGAAGAAAAGGCTAATCAGTAAATCCTTCACATATCTGGAGTGGAGTCCCTATGACGGTTGGATGGCGTCTTACACGGCTCCTTCTGGGAACTCCTGCAGCCAAACTGGTTCCAAATGTATTGCTCTGCTTTCCTTTGGACCATATCAGAGAGGCTGATAGCGTTTTGTTTTTTTTTTTTTTTTTTGTTTTTTGCCTGGGCAGCCCAGGACCTCCATACACCATAGCTGTCAACTTTTGGATTTGAAAATAATGGATTTTTCCAAACTTTCAGATTTGAAAATAAGGGATGCTGTGAGGGTGGTGCAATGGCACCAAGTAGCCTCGCCACCCTGCGCTCCAGAGGCTGCGCACGAACAGGTGAGCGAAAGAGCGAGCGCGTAGATGGCAGGCAGGCAGGCTGTCTGGTTGGGCGTGAGGGTCTGGCTGCACAAGGCATGCAAGCTCCGCCCCCAGTCGGTCTCAGGCTCCTTATTGGCAGCCGAGCAACGCAGCTGAGGAGCCTCCCTGGCCGGCAGGGAGGGAGAGGAGCTGCTTCCTTTGAAATCCGGGAAATTTAAGGGATATCAACAATCCGGGATAGCAGCGGGAAACGGCATTGGAATAAGGGAGTTTCCCGCAAAAAAAGGGAGGGTTGACAGCTATGCCATACACACTGCCCAGGCTTGCACTAAGGGGAGGTAACTTTGGCACTAACACAAAGGTTTGACTTCACCCCTAGATGCACACTCCATTGTCTCTCAAGACAGATGGACGCCAACAGTGGGAAGCGATGGCAAGGTCAAGGCTGTGTGAACGCATGTATGGGAATGCTGGATTGGGTCCACCAGTGCATCTGCACAGCCCCAACCTCCCCACTCCTAATAATCAGCAGCAATACTGTTTCCGGGAAGCTTTTGCTGCTGCTCTGCTCCACGGGTCAAGTTGCTCATGTTAACAATAGAAGTTGGGCTTGGAAATATGCTAGAAGTCTGTGCAGGTGACAAGGTGCTAGCACAGTAAGATCAGCAGCTGAGGATGCATCCGATCTCCAGCTCAGCCAGCTGATTCCTGGGCTCAGCGGGTGCTAAGTCTCCTACCCTGGCTGAACCAAATACCGGTATATGTGAGTGTAATGTGTCCACTCTGGCTGAGCAAACGCTGGCTCAGCAAAGGCTAGTGTAAATCCCCCCCCCAGGGGTGTTCAGCACCATAATTTCATCCTTTCTGTCTTTCTGCTGTTGCCTGGCCATTGTGCATCTTCCACAGTGGATCTGGCATCATCTTGGGGCATTGATGGTGGAGGAAAGAATGGTGGCCAACACACGCGCTAAAATAAAAATGATGGGGCATCTTTGGAGGGGGGGGAACGCATTCACAAAATTTCTAGGTAAAATCAGAAAGAGACAAATATCTGTTTCTCAGAAAAATGTCTTGAGACATTTTTCTCAGCTCTGGAACGGGCTGAAAAGATAGGGGCGATTTTTCAAAACAGCCAGCCAAAATTTTGGACTGTGTGCCCCCGTTATTCTAGATCAGAAAACAGTATTCCGAGCCAATCTATTTGTATGCAAACCCTACTTTGACCAGGAGGCTATGTCTTGTTTATTTAATAAGATATAGTACCCAGGTGGCGCTGCGGGTTAAACCACAGAGCCTAGGGCTTGCCGATCAGAAGGTCGGCGGTTCGAATCCCTGCGATGGGGTGAGCTCCCGTTGCTCGGTCCCAGCTCCTGTCAACCTAGCAGTTTGAAAGCACGTCAAAGTGCAAGTAGATAAATAGGTACCGCTCCGGCAGGAAGATAAACGGCGTTTCCGTGCGCTGCTCTGGTTTGCCAGAAGCGGCTTTGTCATGCTGGCCACATGACCTGGAAGCTGTATGCCGGCTCTTGGCCAATAAAGCGAGATGAGCGCCGCAACCCCAGAGTCGGACACGACTGGACCTAATGGTCGGGAGTCCCTTTACCTTTAGATTTTAGACAGAATGTCTTATTAAATGGAGACATCCGCTCTTCCTTCCTTCCCAATGCTGTAGGGACAACTCAATACTACTCTTTCCTTGCTTGTTGGCATTCAAAATGATCATATCCCAAGTCATGAAATGCCTGCTTAATGGAACTTCTTTTCCACCGAATATCCCAGCACTTCGCCAACCTGGTGCTCTCCAGATGTTTGGGGCTACAACTCCCACCCACAGCCTCAACCAGCCCTGCTCCCATTCTTGCAACCTCACCGTGGTTCACCCTCCCCTGCCCCATTCAAACCGAGAAGCTTAAACCCTCCGCTGGGTGCAGCAAAGACAGCATGCAGCTATTTCAGCAAGGACGTGCAATTTTCCTTCTCTGCATGGCTGCTGTTTATAATAGATACAGGAAAGGGCAGGGCTACTGTTACAAAACACTGTACACTATGTGGCATCTACAGCGAGCGACAGTCCCCTTCTCCCATCCTCGGAAAAGGCAGAGGGGATGAGGAAACCCACACATCTGGATTCTGACCAGCCTTGGCTGGGGAGTTGAGCTACTGCCAAGCCTTAAAAACCGACAGAAAGGAGCACATACTTGTCTGTTTGCCACTCAACGAAATCACATTGCATGCAGCAAATCCTTAGCTCTGGCATTTATTCCACGTGAAGAAACTACCTTTACCACCACCCTGAAAAGCTTGGGGAAGATGTGGCCTAAGCGAACCATTTATGGAAAAACTCAGCCTGACACGCTCACTTAAACTGCTTTGCACAAAGAACTTGGTAGGCAACAAAATATGCAAGTGGATGGGCTCTGGTGTATAAGGCCCCAGTGCTTTCAGATGCCCGTAAGGGGTTATATTCACCCAGTGTTGTCACAGATTTTAATCCTCTGCTTTCTTCTCTCTAGTCCAGTACCTGACACCAGGCTCCTCCACTGCACATGCCACAACAGAACATTTCTGACTTTTGTTTTCGGTGGCGGGTAGACTTGGAACAGAGGAGGCTATACCCAGGGGTAACTCCGCGACAGCATGCCATGAACACCCAAACCTTTGCTAGCGCTTGCAAGGTCTGCAAGACTTTGCGGCGCCCGATCCTGATCCTGTGCATGCTTACTCGGAAGCCAGTCCCCTCGGAGTTCAACGGGCCTTACTCCCAATTGCGTGTATATATATATATATATATATATATATAGGACGACAGGCACTTAACGCGTGTTTTTGTGTGTGCGTGCGCGCGTTCTTTTAAATCCCCAGTCCCATACACGCATTTTGCAGCAAGTGAAGCCTGCAAATAAAGCCGCCGGAAACTTTCACGAACGGCGTTTACAGAACAGCACACCAACCCCCGGGGTAAATACGATTTCCTCGATCTCCACCACCCCCGCTTTTCCACATGGGATTCTGGCTTCTTTTTTAAAAGTGGGAAATGGGAAGCAGTCAGATCTGAACTTGCGCGCCGCCCCCTCCCCCAAATATCTCATTGAAAAACCGGGAGATTCCTGCTTTCTCATTTATTCCCGTTCTGGATCGGATTTATTTGAGAAAGCAGAAATCTCCCGGTTTTTCAATGAGATATTTAATGCTGGCTGGCTGCTGCAATGCAAAGAGTCTGATCACGGGAGCTCCTTTGCAAACGGGCCGGAGACCGAGGTCCGCTCTGCGCGCTCACGCTCGCTCTCTCTCCTGCAAACTCCGCCGCGCACCAGCCGCTCCGGCTCCTTTATATAGCCCTCTAAAAATAGCTCCCCTTACACTGCCTTATAAGGCGGACGTCGGATCCAGCCCTCGGCCCAATCGCCGCGGCTCTTCCGTGCCGAGCCCCGCCCCCGCCGCCTCGCTCCGGGCTCCCATTGGGCGCTGGTGACTTCATGAGCGGCCCCGGCGGCCCGCCTCCCGCTTGCCTTACATGGTCACGCGCTGCCTTAATGGACAGTTTCCTCTGAAGATCCCACGGCTGCGCGGAGGGAGGAGGGGCTGGGGAGGAGGAGGAGAGAGGAGGGAGGGAGGGAGCTGGGAAAAAAAAAAGAGAGAGAGAGAGGAAAGTATGGGAGCGCGCCTGGCAGGAGCCCGCGGGCGCGCGCCAGGCAGAAAATGCAACCTCCCAAAAATAAAGAGCAAAGATTGCATTCAGCAGCGAGCAGCAATGCAGAAATAGATGGCAGTCTCGTGTCAGTGAGTTTGCATCTCCCCACCCCCGCCCCCTTCCCCGGTGCAATAGCTGGAGTCAGCAACAGAGCCCTGGAAGGCAATTGCTTTTTTACTACAAGTGGAGAAGAAGTGTCCCCCCTCCTCTCTGGCTGCCTGGCTGACTGCTTGTACTGTACACGTTCGGGAGCATTTATCCCTTCTCTGCCTCTCTCTCTATCTCTCTCTCTCTGGGTCGTTGATGGGGCTCCTTCCTCCCCCCGCTTTCCTCCGCTCCTGTTCCTGCTCTGGGTCCGTCCCTGAAAGTGTGACTACAAGCAGCATATGCATATATATAGCAAACAAAAGCAAAACGGAGGACAGCTGGATTGATTGCTCTTAAAGGTCCTTCTCTCCCCCCCTCCTCCTCCTCTTCCTCTTCCTCCTTTCCCTTTTTAATGAACAGAACTAAAAGCCCACCGCAAAATTGCAAACACAAACCTAAAAGGAAAAAAGGTCGGGGTTTGTTGTTTTCAGCAGCAGCAGCAGCAGCAGCAGCAGCAGCAGCAACATGGATGTTTTGGCTAGTTATAGTATATTCCAGGAACTGCAGCTTGTCCACGACACCGGTTACTTCTCGGCTTTGCCATCCTTGGAAGAGAACTGGCAGCAGGTGAACCATTTACGTTACTCCTGTGAATCTCTTAAATGCAGGCGCTTGGTGAATCAGAGCTGCTTTTCTGATTTTTGTTTCTCGTTTTCTGTGAATTCCTTTTAAAAAAAATAAGCAACACTGTCATAAATGTTATCAATAGCCATGCAGTCCTGTTGAAAGCTGCTTGCATTAAATCCTAGATCATATAGTAACCAGGGAGCATCTGAGGTCTGGTGGAAGTTGTTATTTTGAGTGTGTTTTTTCATGTTACATTGTGGTTCTGTTAATTTGTTCCAAATAAAAAAGTTGCTTCTCCTTTCATTGCTGTTCCCTTTAAAAATCAAACGGGGGGGGGGGTGATTGCTTTCAACCAGTGTTAACAACTAACAGCTGGTGGGAGCTGAATAGATTTTTCAGATTTTTTGCAAGGCAATTGGTGTGTCGGGGCAAGTCAGTTCCTTTATTGGAGAGACTTGATTGCAGAAGCCAGGCAAACACTGCAATAATTTATTTATTTTTAAAGTCCTTTGTGTTACTTCGCTTCCTTTAAAAAAGAAAGCTTGTTTTTCGCTTAGAACAATGACAGTTCAAGCACACCCAGGAGAGAGTTTAGACAGCAAAGGGGTTAAGAAATGCAACCGGAGATGGAAATTGGGTAATGAGGTTAAACCAAACTGATTGGCAATACGGTGGAGAGATGGGGAATCCAGAGAGAGATAGGGGACTGGGTGTGAAATCTCTGATTAGCCTAAATATGTACAAAGATGGGGAGAGGTAATGACTAGAAATCAAATGTATCAGCTGGGATCGTTGGATGATGCTGGGAGGCGTTTTTTCATCAGGGCAAAATATCACCTAAAGTAGTGCTGCTATGAGTTGTCCTGCTGGGTTTGGTTACAAGTCTAAGGTTATTTAGCCATTGTACAAACTGCTGTGTCTTCATTTGGCTGGCCTGTGTAGAAAGATGAAGCAGCATGTGGCTGGAAATGTAACTTACATACTGGGCCCCCCCCCCAGCCCCATGACAGCTGTAGGGTGAGTGAGATAATGAGGTGCCATATTTTATCTTCCACTTGTCCAAATGATATTGATTAGCATGATACTTTTAAAGGTGTGTTTTTTGTGTGTGTTTAAGGTGATTGCACACGTGCTCTAGCTGTCTGCATCTATTGTTGGATATTATTGCCGTGGAATTGTTAACCACTTTGATCATCCCTCGTAGGGGATCTCTCTAGTAGCATATCAGCCCTGAGTTCCTACTTTCTTTGGGGGGGGGGAGGTTTTTCTGGCAAAATACAGCACTGGCAGGCAATGGGGGACAGTTCAGGTCTGCTTTATTCTTAAAGGAAGAGCAGCCTTTTGTTTGCCTGCTTGCTAGGCATAGTCACTGATGAGTCACATCTGGTTTTCTCCATGTTTCTCCTTTAAGGGACTGATTCAGTTGGAGAGGCGAATAATGCCCCACTTAACAGTTCTTCCAGTTTGCTTCCAACAGCAGTGCCCTTGCTGTTGAATCAGTTGCATATTAATAACAGTCTAGACAGTTCAATGCGAGATAATCTGTTGACATAGCCAGCATGCCTCAGGCAGATACTGTATGCTACACTTTGTGAGGTTGTCCTAGTCCGCTGAAAGGAAGCTGACTGTTTTCTGCCACACGACCACCAAATGCTACATTTAAAGGAGCATGGCTTGTTCTTTGTATTTTAAGAACTCAGGTGTTTGACCTACATCCTTTAGTCAATCTTTGTTTTAGAATCACATGAACCTTTCAATCAAACCATTTTATGCTCATCGCGCTGCATAGTATTTTCAGTTTTCCAAGTGCCCCATGTACATTATCTCATTAAACTTCACGAAAAGAAAAAAAGAACCCGAGAGACAGGCCGGTGCGCAATATTGTGTGTCTTGGGAGGGAGGCAAGTTAGAGAATAGTGGCTTCTCTAAAGCCTCAGTAAAGCTGAAGTGAGATTCGAACTCGGGGCACCGCATTTCATGCCATTGAACATGTAGTCCCAGGCCTGTCTACTTAGAAGTAAGTTGCATTGAATTCAGCGAGGCGTTCTCCCAGGTAAGTGGGTACTGGATTGCAGCCAAAGGCACACAGGGTACAGGGTACATGGGAAGTGTCATAGGGGAACAGTGATTCAGCTACACAGAAATAATTTGTAGACATTGGTCCCATGGTGGCAGGATTTGGGGGGGGCAGATGTCCAGTGGCCCATTCAGCAGCCTGAGAAGGGGGCACCCCTCCCCAGTGCAGCAGGTCAGGCTTCTTATCACATTTTGTAGTAATTGAGCATTATCATCTAAAGAAGAGGGAGACATGAGACAATCATGCCCACAGCCTGAGATCACCAAATGGACCCATTCTTGTCTAGGCACGTGCTTTGCTTTCTCACTTCCCCCCAGGCACCACGATTTCCAGACATGTGTCCACAAAAATCACGACAAACAAGTTTCTAAGGTTTTTTTTTTACAGGGCTATCGGCCATCAACGACTCCCTGCAAATTATGGACTCATACTTTTAGCTAACATCTCTTAGTAGGGTGACTTGTATGAATCTGTTCTTCTGTGGGTGGGTGGGGGGAGAGCTTGGATGTTATTGTTCTGTATAATACCAGTAAAAGATAAATAAACAGTTTGAAAAAGATAATTATAGCTTTGTTTTTAAAGGGAGCGCCGCCGTGGAATCCTCATAGGCTTATGAAAACTGGGTTTCGGGGGGCTGGAGTGCAGCAAAATTGCCACAGTTGCTTTCAGTTTTACTGAAATTTATTCTTGGACAACCCTTATTCATTTTATATCTCTGTGCTTCTGGCCCACTAATCCAGGGATTAGAATCATAGCATTCATCCTTACCACTCTGTTCAGAAGTAAGCCCCATGGACTTCAACGGGACTTACTCCCAGGTATATGGGTCTAGGGTTGCAGTTCAAGTTATGTTTGCAATTGATTCCAGACATGGATTCCCAAAGCGCAACTCTTTCAAAAAATTTCCCACCATCCTTGGTTTGGCCCACTTCTTCCATCTTCGTTTTCCTAAATGGTGGAAGGTTACAGTTCTGTTATTGAAGGTTTTTTATTCAGCTGTACGAAGCTTCTTGCTAAAATGAAATCTTCAACCTTCAGCAACAGCACAGCAGATAATAGAATGAGGAAAGACTCTGGTTCGGACCTGAAGGTCTTAAGATCAAAAGAAGAGCCTGGATCAGGCCCATCTGGTCCAGCGTCTTTCTGACAGGCAGTTCTTAGGCAAGCCCCAGCTTCTGTCTGCAACATGGGCATGGAAACATGAAGTCTAATTACAGAGATGTTGCAAGGATGACTGAGAGTGTGTGCATGAAATTGCTTCTAGACTACCCAGGAAAAGCACTGTATAAATACTAAAGGCACAATCTTGGCAAAGGTGAAGTTGAGCACTTGCTTAAATCTCCCCCATTGAAATCCATGGGACTTTAAAATACTTAAATCTGTGTACGTTGCATTCAATAAAATATGCTTTCTGTGCCCCAGTAGACATTTGGTTGTGGTTGGCAGCTGTGGAGAACTGTATCTTTCTTCTGTCTCTCTGCTTGCCTGTCTACTGTTTTGCAGCAACTTTGTGAATACAGAACAGAAAAAGTTGCATGTAGTGTAGCCGGCAAGTGTCATAACCTAAAACCCCTACAGTACTGTGTCTGCACAATAACCCAAGACCGTTGCTAAATAATCGCTGGCTGCCACCCATCCTCCTTACACACACACACACACACACACACACACACACACACACACACACACACATTCCCTGTAGCTGAAGGAAGAGGAAGTTCTTAGGTCTCTGCTTCTGAGAATGTAGTTGCATGGAAAGTTACAATGAGGCAATTTCTGAATAACTTGTTAAATGTGGAGTAGGCAGACTCCTTTCTGTGAAAGAGAATGGATGTCCGTTGCACGCTGGTTTTAAGCCAAATTACTTTGGCAGGGGCTGTTGGTAAAGGGACCCCTGACCATTAGGCCCAGTCGCGGACGACTCTGGGGTTGCGGCGCTCATCTCGCTTTATTGGCCGAGGGAGCCAGCATACAGCTTCCGGGTCATGTGGCCCGCATGACAAAGCCGCTTCTGGCGAACCAGAGCAGTGCATGGAAACTCCGTTTACCTTCCTGCCAGAGTGGTACCTATTTATCTACTTGCACTTTTGACGTGCTTTCGAACTGCTAGGTTAGCAGGAGGAGGGACCGAGCAACGGGAGCTCACCCCGTCGCGGGGATTTGAACCGCCGACCTTCTGATCGGCAAACCCTAGGCTCTGTGGTTTAACCCACAGTGCCACCCGCATCCCTCAACTATCTGCTATCAGGTATGTTGGTGCATACCTGATAGCAAAAGGTGCGACATAGATTGGACTGGTGGCTTTATTTCAGTAGGATTCGGCAGAGCACAACTCCTTGTGGAGCGGAATGAAAAATGCGAATTCTTAGCACTTGCAGAGTGAGCAATTTAGGGGGTTTTGATGTTGGAAGGATCATTTGAAGCCATTTCCAAATGCTCAAGGAGCCAGCGGTAAGAGATTAGGGTTTGACTTTGGCTGGGAAGACCTAAGTTTAAATAGAAGAGCTCTGCTGGTTCAGGCTGAAAGGCCCATCTAGTCCAGCCTCCTGTTCTCACAGCAAGCCTGGTCAGAGACCTCTGAGAAGCCCACAATCTAGATTCTAGACCCAAGTCCAATAGGTCTCCTCTTGGTTGCTCTGAGCAGGTCATATTCTCTCCCCCCCCACCCCCCACCTCCTGCCACCTTAGTTTGTCTGTCCTCAGGTTAGATTTGTTGAAAAGAGCCGGCATCTTTGTTCGTGCAGATGTTCACAAGGCAGATTGTCAAAAGTCTTGTGCAAGACTGAAGCATCTTATTGCAACAGAAACAGGAGTGGGGCAGAGAGCAAATGGCCGTGTTGGACAGGATAATCGGCTCAAATGTTATCGCTTGAATGAAATTAAATATAGACTTCTAAGATCTTGAATGAAGCTACGTAGAAGAATGTTTCATGGACAGGAAACAGCTTGTTATCTGCAGCTATCCTGTGGCTGTGCGTTCTGTTGGGTTTGCCACATGCCTGCTCATTCTTTTTAAAATTGGTTGGTGGGTTCAGAAAGTAAGCTTGGAATATTTATAAAAGAGTGTGTATGTGTATGTGTGAAATTTTGGCTGGAGTGTGAGATGGTCGCCTGTGATGTGGAATAATATGCTGGGAGCAGCTTACAGTTTGTTCATTTAAATTCCTTATTTGCTCTAACTCCTGGTCTCGGCGCAGATCTTTAATAGCTCCGTGATGTGGGTGAGACCCACAGCACAACACCTGAAAATTGGTTGCATTGGTTATATCATTGATCTGCTATCTGTTTAATGGTCAGCTCATCTCCCACTAGCAAGCCTCTTGACTTTAATTTTAATGACGCGTGTGCGTCCTATGCCTACAGACACTTAGCGGTGTTTAGGGTCCTTGCTCATAGAATCATTGGATTGGAAGGGACCCTGAGGACCCTCTAGTCCAACCCCTTGCAATGCAAGAAACTCCATTAAATCAGCCATGGCAGATGGCCATTCAGTCTCTGCTTAAAAAACCCCAATGAAGGAGAATCCGCCACCTTTTAAGGGAGTTCCATCCATTGTCAAACAACTCTTACTGTCAGAAAGTCCTTCCTGGTGTTTAGTTGGAAGAACCTCCTGCCTTGCAACTTGAAGCCATTGGTTCGGGTTCTGCCCTCCAGAGCAGGAGAAAACAAGCTTGTTCCATCTTCCATATGACAGCCCTTGTTTAGATACTTGAAGATGGCTATCATATCTCCTCTGGAGGATGTTTAAAACAATACCACTCTTCCTGTTCTGCACTGTTATGTTTGGTATTTTCTGAAAGGGTGGAAAGAGGATCTCTTGTAGTAATGGAATTTCACAAACACAAGAGATGGCTTTTGCACAGTTGCATTCCCTCCCCCCCCCTTTTAGGCATGCTAAGGATAACCAGGGATGTGGGTGGCGCTGTGGGTTAAACCACAGAGCCTAGGGCTTGCCGATCGGAAGGTCAGCGGTTCGAATCCTTGCGACAGGTGAGCTCCCGTTGCTTGGTCCCAGCTCCTGCCAACCTAGCAGTTCAAAAGCACGTCAAAGTGCAAGTAGATAAATAGGTACCACTCCAGCGGGAAGGTAAACAGCGTTTCCGTGCGCTGCTCTGGTTCGCCAGAAGCGGCTTTGTCATGCTGGCCACATGACCTGGAAGCTGTACGCCGGCTCCCTTAGCCAATAATGCAAGATGAGTATCGCAACCCCAGAGTCAGTCACAACTGGACCAAATGGTCAGGGGTCCCTTTACCTTTACCTTTAAGGATAACCAGATATAACCTGCATGCTACAAATGGGAACATACTGTTTCTTT
The DNA here is from genome assembly GCA_034642065.1 of Darevskia nairensis. Lineage (NCBI taxonomy): Eukaryota > Metazoa > Chordata > Lepidosauria > Squamata > Lacertidae > Darevskia > Darevskia nairensis. The sequence continues at coordinate 254,550 of JAWWNI010001061.1, forward strand.
GCTCCTTGCCTCTTGGTCATGCTTACTCCAATGGGCAGCAGCTCTAAGGTCTTTCCCTGTCCCTGCTACCTGAGAGCCTTTCCAGCTGGTGAGGCCAGGGATTGAACCAGGAACCTTTTCACGTTCAAAGCGTGTGTTCTGTCACTGAGCCAGGTTCATACGATGGGGCGTCAGTGCTCTGTGTTGCTTCTTGTCCCTCACCAGGCTGAGCAGGAACAGAAGAAATCACGCAAAACAACCCCAATATATGCCCATTTGCTGCCTGCATATTTTACACAGGTTGCTGAATTCCAAATTCAGCTTCTTTTGGCACAGAATTTTGGCAGTACTGGTGTGCAACTGAAGGTTGGTTGGTTGGTTTTTCTCCTGGGGTTAGAGGGTAAGTTTAATGCACAATTATGTGGTTTCAGTGGACACTTGGCAACAATTTTGAACCATGTGCAAATGGGCAGCTACATGCCTTGCATAACACAGGTACATGTGGTGTATCTTGTAACTTGCTGCAGCCATAGACGTGTGCATTGTTTTACATCTAGTGTACATGGCATGATGACTCGCAGTCAAGCACTGATCCCCCGTAAGATGTGCAAGTGGTTAAAAATAGAAAAAAGTGGCTACAATGTGCACATTATAGGCAACATCAGGACGTGCGCAGTTAGTAATACAGTGATAATTGATACAGTAATACAGTGTAAGTGATAATTTCTGCAATGTGTGAAAATACCCTTGGATTTAGAACTGTGTTGAGAAGCACATTGGGCTGGCTTGAGGTGGCATGATATTTCCTTGGGTCTATTCAAAACCACCGGACCTCCAGCATGAGGAATGAGGTACAGTATGAATGGACCATGCAAATTCCAGGTTGTTGCTGCTTTTAGTAGTTCTTAAGGTAGTAGTTCTTTTTTAGTAAAAAAGCAGTTCTTTTTTAGTAGTTCTTTAGTAGTTCTTTTAGTAGTTCTTAAGGGACCCAGGTGGCGCTGTGGGTTAAACCGCAGAGCCTAGGGCTTGCTGATCAGAAGGTTGGCGGTTCGAATCCCTGCGACGGGGTTAGCTCCGGTTGCTCGGTCCCTGCTCCTGCCCACCTAGCAGTTCGAAAGCACGTCAAAGTGCAAGTAGATAAATAGGTACTGCTCCGGCGGGAAGGTAAACGGCGTTTCCGTGCGCTGCTCTGGTTCGCCAGAAGCGGCTTTGTCATGCTGGCCACATGACCCGGAAGCTGTATGCCGGCTCTCGGCCAATAAAGCGAGATGAGCGCCGCAGCCCCAGAGTCGGACATGACTGGACCTAATGGTCAGGGGTCCCTTTACCTTTTAAGGCAGATGATTTTTCAGACATTGTGCTGGAAGGCCTGTTAAGTGAAAAAAAATGTTTGTTGGAAGGGAGGAGAGACCCTTTGCATTGGCCAGACTTAGTTTTGATTTGTATGTGAATGGTTGGACCTGTGTCTCTTTCGGATATTACTGTACTACAGTCACCCTGGAGAGTATTCAGGGGAGATGGGGGATGCAGCCCAGTGGCACCTGGACAACAAAAGGTTCCCTTGCCCATGGATGGGCCTTAATTTTAGAGAACATTTTTTTTATCTCCTGATTGTTTCTGTTTTTATGCACACACATTTCCCAAATAGCTAGGTGTATGTCAAGTTAGCTAAGCGCTGACTTCCTTCACATGGCACGTGGTACTTTTGCAGAGCTCTCCCTGAGTTCAGTGAGGATTGCATGAGAAAGCGTCACACTGGATTGTGTTGGTGGTTTTTTGTTGTTGTTTGAAATGGTCTGCTCGGTAGGTTCTCTGTGTTATCCAAAAACAACATGAGGATCATCCTATCCACACACACTGGGCCATATTAACACACTCTCTTTGGCAATACACACTCACTTAGGCGAAGGAAGAGAGAGAGGTCAAGAAAGAGCCTCTGCTCTACCTTACCTTCAGAAACAAGCAATCTCAAAATATGGTAGACCACAAACTTGACATGAGTCAACAGTGTGATGCAGCAGCTAAAAAAGCCAATGCAATTCTGGGCTGCATCAATAGGAGTATAGCATCTAGATCAAGGGAAGTAATAGTACCACTGTATTCCGCTCTGGTCAGACCTCACCTGGAATACTGTGTCCAGTTCTGGGCACCACAGTTCAAGAAGGATACTGACAAGCTGGAACGTGTCCAGAGGAGGGCAACCAAAATGGTCAAAGGCCTGGAAACGATGCCTTATGAGGAACGGCTTAGGGAGCTGGGTATGTTTAGCCTGGAGAAGAGAAGGTTAAGGGGTGATAGGATAGCCGTGTTCAAATATATAAAAGGATGTCATATAGAGGAGGGAGAAAGGTTGTTTTCTGCTGCTCCACAGAAGCGGACACGGAGCAATGGATTCAAACTACAAGAAAGAAGATTCCACCTAAACATTAGGAAGAACTTCCTGACAGTAAGAGCTGTTCGACAGTGGAATTTGCTGCCAAGGAGTGTGGTGGAGTCTCCTTCTTTGGAGGTCTTTAAGCAGAGGCTTGACAGCCACCTGTCAGGAATGCTTTGATGGTGTGTCCTGCTTGGCAGGGGGTTGGACTGGATGGCCCTTGGGGTCTCTTCCAACTCTATGATTCTATGCTTTTTCACGTGTCATGCAGGCTGCAGGTTCTAAGCACACTTCCTGGAGCGCAAGCCTTATTGAGCACAGTGGGACTTGCTTCTGAGTTAAGGTGCAAAGGTTTTTTTCCTGTCAGTCCTATTGGCTGTTTGGGAGTGGCAGTCATAATTTTACAGCAGCTTGTCTTTCCCCCTCCTGAGGTGTTGCTGTAAAGCAGGGGGAGGCAACCTAAGGCCCGTGGGCCGGATGCGGCCCATTCGCCTTCTCAGTCTGGCCCGCGGATGGTCCGGGAATCAGCGTGTTTTTACATGAGTAGAATGTGCCCTTTTATTTAAAATGCACCTCTGGGTTATTTGTGGGGCCTGCCTGGTGTTTTTACATGAGTAGAATGTGTGCTTTTATTTAAAATGCATCTCTGGGTTATTTGTGGGGCATAGGAATTTGTTCATCCCTCCCCCCCCCCAAAAAATATATATATATATAGTCCGGCCCACCACATGGTCTGAGGGATGGCTGAAAAAGGTTGCTGACCCCTTCTGTAAAGTGATGAGAGAGGCTGTGAGGTCGTCTGGGGCTATGGAAGTATTACAATGGCAGAACTAATCTAGCGCAACTCTGTTGTCCATTAAGCTGACTTATATTTGGCAGACGGGGCCATTTTGCTGGCCGGTCGAAAATTTTCCGCTGCTACTGGAAAGGAATAAATCACGTGGCGGAACATTCCTCCCTTCTTGCCATTCCCCATTGTTCTAGAATAATGGCACACTTGGCCACTCCATAAACGAAACTCATCTCCTTTAATATTGCCATTTCATCTTGGTTCCAGTCACAGCAAAACACATTTCTAAGTGCTTATGGTACATCATGCCCCGTGAGGATAGCTTGCAGGAAGTGTTGACTTCCAAGAACAAGCAGCCACCTGTGAGCTACGGAGGATTGGAAATGGCTGTTTGAATAAGCTAAAGCACTTCCTGTCGCACTTGCGCACAATGCAGGATGCAAAGTAAAAGGGTTTAAGGTGATTTGTCTTGGACGTGTTTTGGCTGCAGAAACCCTGGTTACAAAGTATGATTTTTCTGCGTTACAAGTTTCCAGGCCACCCTGAGGGCACAAGGGAGGCAACTCGGTACACTAACGGAGCTATGGATTGCGGAAATACATTTGCTCAAAGAATTGTAGGAGACTCTCCCATGTGAGCCTGCTTGAACTGTGGGATCTACAGGAGGGAAGAAGAAGAGTTTGGATTTGATATCCCGCCTTATCACTACCCTAAGGAGTCTCAAAGCGGCTCAAATTCTCCTTTCCCTTCCTTCCCCCACAACAAACACTCTGTGAGGTGAGTGGGGCTGAGAGACTTCAGAGAAGTGTGACTAGCCCAAGGTCACCCAGCAGCTGCATGTGGAAGAGCGGAGACGCGAACCCGGTTCACCAGATTACGAGTCTACCGCTCTTAACCACTACACCACACTGGCTTGTTGTGCACCATTCAATCTTTTTAGAAATCTTATTACTGTAGATCAGGGGTGGCCAACTCCCAAGAGACTGCGATCTACTCAGAGTTAAAAACTGGCAGTGATCTACCCCATTTTGGGGGGTTCAGGTCAAGGTTGTTGAGCTTTCCTTAGGAAGAAAAGACCTGTTTGAGCCAAAGTTGTTGAGCTTCTTTGGAGGGAGCCAGTGATCTACCAGTGATCTACCACAGATGTCCAGTGATCTACCAGTAGATCATGATCTACCTGTTGGACATGCCTGCTGTAGATCTTGTAGATCAGAACTGGGCTAAAGGTAGGTCAGGATGTACTGCTAGATCTCTTGGTTGTTTGCCACAGATCAGCAGGCGTTTCTGCCTCCCAATGATTTAACAATGCCAAGTAAAATTGCAAGTAAGGATAAAGAAAGCAATGCTGGCCTTGTGGGAATTACTTATTTGACTCCAGTGAAATATGAATATTAGTTGGTTGTCTTTGACTAGGTCTCTCTGCAGGTCTGCTCGCCTGTTTCAGGATTTGTGTTCAAACTGTAAATTTGAAGTAACTAAACTATGGATTTGTATTTGTATATGTTTATTGGACAAAGTAGATTGTCTACTCAGGGGCAGTGTTAGAAACTCAGATATATACCGTATTTGTTGCTCTATAAGACGCACTTTTTCCTCCTGAAAAGTAAGGGGAAATGTCTGTGCGTCTGATGGAGCGAATGTGTGGTCCCTGGAGCTGAACTGCCCAGGGGCTAAAGCAGATCGTGCTTTTTTTAAAAAAAAGAGAGAAGGGGGTGTTGAAAGGAAGCCCGCTGAGCAGTTGCTCAGCAAACGATTGGGGAGAGAGATAAGGGAGAGAGATTCCAGCCCCGCCCCCTTGCAGAGGGAGGCTGTTTCCCCAGCGACATGTGACTGGCTGATTAGATTATCTGTCTGGAAACTGTAGAAATGGCTTCCTGAAGCTGCAGAACTGTGAGTTAAAGCCCATAAAACACGATTTTTTTCCCTTTGCAAAGTAAGCTCAACAACTTTGAACTAATCCTCAAGAAATGGGGCTTTTCTCCTTTGCAAAAGAAGCTGCAGAAATTTGAGCTGATCCTCAAAAAAATGGGGCTTTTCCCCTCTAAAAACTAGGTGCGTCCTATGGTCAGGTGCGCCTTATAGAGCGAAAAATACGGTAGATTGTCTGCTCAGGTATATAAGCTAGGCACCAAATGGCTCTTTAAACCAAGGTTACAGTGGCCAAAAATGGAATGTCTAGTTGCCATTTTGGGGCCAGACAGCTCTAAAGTCTTATTTTTCAGATGACAGATTGACTGTGATTGATTATCAGTTGAACGTCTGGCTAGTTCAGATGGTTCAGATGAGCAAAGTGAAGAGCTTTGAGAAGAAAAGTCACTTCATCCAGGGACAGTCTACATATATACTGACCTCCTTTTCTTAAGGGTGATACAGACCATTCATAATGGAGGAATAATAATAATAATAATTTATTATTTGTACCCCGCCCATCTGGCTGGGTCTCCCCAGCCACTCTGGGCAGATTCCAGCAAATATTAAAATACATTAACATGTTACAGATTAAAAACTTCCCTAAACAGGGCTGCCTTCAGGTATTTCCTAAATGTTATGTAGTAGTTTATCACTTTAACTTCTGCTGGGAGGGCGTTCCACAGGGCGGGCGCCACTACCGAGAAGGCCCTCTGCCTGGTTCCCTGTAGCTTTGCTTCTCGCAGTGAGGGAACCGCCAGAAGGCCCTCGGCGCTGGATCTCAGTGTCCATTCTTCACAACTGTGGGCAGGATATTCTTCACAACTGTGGGCAGGGCAGCGGGGTGGGCAAAGCCATGACGATCTCCAACAATTGACTATTAACGTTGTTTACTGCTCCTGCTCGGGCTACACAGAAAAAGCATTTTGGTTCCTGAAATTCATTCTGATTGTGCAGATTATATCACATATAATAATGTTCAAGTGTCCCTGCATCCACAGTGTGTCAGTGGAACTGCGCGAGTGCGCATGTCCCACAGGGACGCACGGATTGGAGAGCTCTGCTTTCCCCCCCACCAACAGGGACGCAGGCATTGGAGCGGCTGGAGAGGGGGGCGTGTCCGGGAGGCAGCGGCGGCGCACACGTGTTGTCAGTTGCAACAGCGCCACCGCCTCGCACGGATGTCTCCCTCGCCGCCCCGTCTCTCCAGCCTGTCAGCTGCAGTCAGCCGCCAGCCTCTGCCGCCTCCTGCCGCCTCCTCCTCCTCCTCTAGCACCCGTTAATGTAACGGGCTACCTTCAACTAGTATATATATAATTGACTGAATTCTACAGGATGTGGTATTAGTGTGTGAAAACAGTTTAGATCCAATGATCCCCAGGCAGGCAGCTTCAGATGGTGGAGATATCAGGCACCATCCTGGCGCCCCGGCATCTTCTCTTGGTTGCAAGTCAGGTGGCCACCTGGCTGATTTCGAACCCTCTTCAGGAGGTGCAGGCAATATTTTGCATCTTGCTCTGGTCAATGGATATTGGGAGCATAGCTGTCAACTTTCGGATTTGAAAATAAGGGATGCCGCGAGGGCGGTGCAATGGCACCCAGTAGCCTCGCCACCCTGCGCTCCAGAGGCTGCGCGCGAATGGGTGAGCGAAAGAGCGAGCGCATAGATGGCAGGCAGGCTGTCTGTCTGGTTGGGCGTGAGGGTCTGGCTGCACAAGGCATGCAAGCTCTGCCCCCAGTCGGTCTCAGACTCCTTATTGGCAGCCGAGCAACGTAGCTGAGGAGCCTCCCTGGCCGGCAGGGAGGGAGAGGAGCTGCTTCCTTTGAAATCCGGGAAATTTAAGGGATATCAACAATCCGGGATAGCAGTGGGAAACGGCATTGGAATAAGGGAGTTTCCCGCAAAAAAAAGGGAGGGTTGACAGCTATGATTGGGAGTTCTATGAAAAACGCTATAAGTCTATGGTGTCTGCCCACCCCTGTAGTGTCAGGCTCAGGGCAGAGCCTCCTCAGTGTTGGTGCTGTACTTATAAAGTTGCCACCTGGGACCCACCCTATTCCCCCCTGACAGTAATTTGTGTTAATTGTTTTTAATTTCTGACTTTTAAATTGTACCCTGCTCTGGGGCTTGCTGGCGAAGGGTGGGTCATACATTTGATTATGATAATACTCCTGATTAATTTGAAATGCAAAGAAAGCTGCCGTATTTTCCCTGTTCGTTATGTTTCTTTGTTCCTGGTTTTTAACAAGAATGATGAGTTAATGTGTTTTAACTAAAATAAAAAAATTCAGCGGGTAGGATGTTGGACTTGCACAACAAATGTCAGCATGGCCTCTAGCAAAACATCCTAGATTGGTGTTTCCAGGCATACAGGGAATGCTTTGTTGTTCAGCTTTTGTCAGGATTTCATCCATCTTCCCTTGAGGCAAAGTTTCTGCTGCTAGAAAATCACGTTCTTCCTGTATTCTAACCTCAACGTTTTTGTCACTGTGAAGGTGTGATTCCTCCCTTCCCTCCTCCAGAGCAATAGTTCTGAGCTGTGGCAGAATGTGGGAATTATTGTACAGCTATAGCACATTTTGTGCCATCTGCTTTAAATATGTTTAATTAGGACTACAGCATAGCCAGGGACTGTTTTTATTGTGCGTCGTGATTATTTTTCCCCGTGCCACCTTTCTGGGCTTGCCTTTCCTGAAATTGTGGGACAGCTCCCACTCTGCAGACTGCAGGCATTGCAAAAAAAAAAAACCAAAAAAAACACACACCCGCTTTTACCTGGAGTGGGAGAGGATCTCTCAGATGGAGGAGGCGCGATCTTCTCCTGTCTTGTTCCTTCTCTGCCTCGCAAATTGCACATGACTGCTTGGTTTGCGTTTGCTGAGTGTCAACAAGTAGGTGGAATTGATTTAACCTCAGTAGCTAATAGTGGCAGAAATGGAGGGGCGTTGGGCCAAGGTGGTTAATGATGTATGGCAAGCGGTTAAATGCATGCCGGTTCCTAGGGCTGGCCGAAGCAAGTTTGCCTGCATTGGCAAGTCCTGGTGCTCAGTCCCTTATCTTCCCAAGCAGTACAGAACAGATTGCATGGGATTCTTGCTGTGCCTTCACAATCCACAATTGGCACTGGGCTGTGGATTCTCCAGGGCTCTATAGGGTGACATGTCTTCCTTCCCACATCCTATAATCAGTATTTGAAACTCAGATGTATAAAGCAGGTGCCCAGGGGTTCCTTAAACCAAGGTTACAGTCACAAAAACGGAATGTCTAGTTGGGGCCAGGTGACTCTAAAGCCTTGTTTTTCTTTCTTTCTTTTTTTAAATTAAAATACTTTATTAACTTCAGTTTAAAATATAAACATCCGTACACGTCTTACAAGGATAAATCAGAAAAGATAAAGCAAAAATAATACATCCATTCACTGAACTTGCATATCACTTATTTACATACATATTTACAATCTCAATCTTGAAATTTCAATCTTCTCTTCTCTTCTTTTATCCCATTCCCCCCCCTCCTTCCCTCTCCCTCTCTCTCCCCCCCCTCCCCTTGGCTCCCGCTTGTCTCCTCCTCAGGTTGTTCTTCCATCTCTTAGTGCTACTTTGCTTACTCTAAAATTTCCTTCCTTTTTACTACTATTTTATTCCAATCTTGTTTTTCAAATGACGGACAGGCTGTGATTATCAGTTCAGCGTCTGGATAGTTCGCATGACAACCTTGAGCTAGGTTAAGAACTTTGAGAACTTAAAGAAGAAAAGTCACTTCATCCGGGGACAGTCCACATGTACCGTATTTTTCGCTCCATATGACGCACCTGAACATAAGGTAAAGGGACTCCTGACCGTTAGGTTCAGTCGTGTCCAACTCTGGGGTTGCGGCGCTCATCTCACTTTATTGGCCGAGGGAGCCGGCGTACAGCTTCCAGGTCATGTGGCCAGCATGACTAAGCCGCTTCTGGCGAACCAGAGCAGTGCACGGAAACGCCGTTTACCTTCCCGCCGGAGCGGTACCTATTTATCTACTTGCACTTGGACGTACTTTCGAACTGCTAGGTTGGCAGGAGCTGGGACCAAGCAACGGGAGCTCACCCTGTCGCGGGGATTCGAACCACCGACCTTCTGATCGGCAAGCCCTAGGCTCTGTGGTTTAACCCACAGCACCACCCGCGTCCCGCACCTGAACATAAGACGCACCTAGTTTTTAGAGGAGGAAAGGGGGAAAGCCCTGTTTTTTTGAGGATCACCTCAAAGTGGTGCAGCTTCTTTTGCAAAAGGAAAAGCCCTGTTTTTTGAGGATCACCTCAAAGTGGTGCAGCTTCTTTTGCAAAAGGAAAAGCCCTGTTTTTTTGATGATCACCTCAAAGTTGTGCAGCTTCTTTTGCAAAGGGAAAAGCCCTGTTTTTTTGAGGATCAGCTGAAAGTGGTGCAGCTTCTTTTTCAAAGAGGAAAAGCCCCATTTTTATGGGGTTCAACTCACAGTTTGCAGCTTCTAGTCCTACAGGAAAAGGAGCCATTTCTACAGTTTCCAGACAGATAATCTAATCAGCCAGTCACATGTCGCTGGGGAAACAAACAGCCTCCCTCTGCATTCAACGGCGGAGGCCTGGGCAAGGGGGCGGGGCTGGAAAGGGAGCCTTATCGCTCCCCGATAGCTTGCTAAACAGCTGTTCAGCGGCTTCCTTTCAACACCCTCTTCTCTCTTTGTAAAAAAAAGAGCACAATCTGCTTTTGGTCCCTAGGCAATTTGGCTCCAGGGACCATGCATTCGCTCCATAAGACGCACAGACATTTCCCCTTACTTTTTAGGAAGGAAAAAGTGCGTCTTATGGAGCGTAAAATACGGTATATTGGCCCATTCCAACCTCGTTTTCTTTAATGGTGACATGAAACATTCCTAATGTAGGGATATTCTCCACAACTGTGGACAGGACACTGGGATGTGGTAACTGAAGACAATTGATTATAACTTTGTTCACTGCTTCTGCTCAGGCTGCACAGAAAAAGCATTTGGGTTCCTGAAATTCATTCCGATTGAGCAGATGAAATATATCTGATAGAATTCTAGCAACATTGGATGTGTTGAAGGTTTTCTGCCCGCATAAGGAGCCGTCCCTTAGTTTGGAACTTCAGCCTTTACCGGATGAGAGCGAGCACTGATGAAGCATTTGATGGTGGGATGAGCTCGCTAACGCGCTCTTGATGCAGCTGTGTCTGTAGGATCAAGCTCATGGCTTAGGGATGCCCACAGGTGCCGCCTGGTCACTGGGTTGTGCTGCAGCACCCGCAAAGCTGTGGCAATGACCTTGGGTTCTGGCAAAATCGTACGAGAGTTTGCCAAAGTCATGTGAGATTTTGTGCGCTGTGCCGGTGGCGTGCATAGCTGTCAACCCTCCCTTTTTTGGCGGGAAACTCCCTTATTCCAATGCCGTTTCCCGCTGCTATCCCGGATTGTTGATATCCCTTAAATTTCCCGGATTTCAAAGGAAGCAGCTCCTCTCCCTCCCTGCCGGCCAGGGAGGCTCCTCAGCTGCGTTGCTCGGCTGCCAATAAGGAGTCTGAGACCGACTGGGGGCGGAGCTTGCATGCCTTGTGCAGCCAGACCCTCACGCCCAACCAGACAGACAGCCTGCCTGCCTGCCGTCTATGCGCTTGCTCTTTCGCTCACCCGTTCGTGCGCAGCCTCTGGAGCACAGGGTGGCATCCCTGAACCGTCTGCCTGTTTGAGAAGGGGGCCCGAGCTCACTCTGCTTCCCCTCCTCGCGTCACCATGGACAGGCTTACTTTGTGTAGCTGTCAACATTTCCCTTTTTTTTGTGGGAAATTCCCTTATTCCGAATAGGATTCCTCATGAGAAAAGGGAAAGGTTGACAGCTATGTGCTGATCCCTTATTTTCAAATCCGAAAGTTGACAGCTATGGCGGCCTGACTCCTCCTCTTGGGTTCCCCCAGCCCAAGGTGAACTGTATTCTGGGTGCCATCTGGAACTGGAAGTGAAGGCCTCCTCGGTGGTGGTTCCCTGGCTATGCCCACTTTTCTACCTTGTTGGTATGAAGCAAACCCCATTTTGTTTCTCAGGTGTTTTCAGTCCATGATGAACTTGGTTGTGGTGCTGTTCTCTCATGCTGCGTAACTGTTGAGCTTCTGTTGACTTGTATTTTGGTTTTGTGTGTCACAAATCTTTCTTTAACTCAAGTGATAATAATAATAATAATAATAATAATAATAATAATAATAATAATAATTTATTATTTGTACCCCGCCCATCTGGCTGGGTTCCCCCCAGCCACTCTGGGCGGCCTCCAACAGATATTAAAATACATTAAAATATCACAGGTTAAAAACTTCCCTAAACAGGGCTGCCTTCAGGTATTTTCTAAAGGTCATGTAGTTGTTTATCGCTTTGACCTCTGATGGGAGGGCGTTCCACAGGGCGGGCGCCACTACCGAGAAGGCTCTCTGCCTGGTTCCCTGTAGCTTTGCTTCTCGCAGTGAGAGAACCGCCAGAAGGCCCTCGGCGCTGGATCTCAGTGAACGATGGGGGTGGAGATGCTCCTTCAGGTATACTGGGCTGAGGCCGTTTAGGGCTTTAAAGGTCAGCACCAACACTTTGAATTGTGCTCGGAAACGTACTGGGAGCCAAGAAACAAATGATGGGCTTTGTGGGACAAAAGTGAGGAGGGAGGGAGAAGCGGTAGGATCCTTACACATTCCATTTTATCAGCTCTGCTCTGCAACTCAATCTATAACTCAAGGGCATCCTTAATTATTCCAGAGAAAGAGAAACAAAAGTGATTACAAAGTGGAAAAACCTCCATGATGTGAATTTTGAAACATTTGCTAACTTTTTTTTAAAAAAGCATTCCCTCCTCCCCGCAATACCTGAGGAATGTAGGAGTTTGCTTTTGTCTTACATAAAATATTTTTTAAAGGAAAGGAAATTCCCAGAGTGCAGAATCTCTGGCACTCTAAACCCCCACACACTCTGCCGACATGATGTTGTGCTCTCCTAAAGACCCACGAATCCAAGATCTTCATTCAGACAGGGCTTTGAATTGTAATTCCTAGCAAGATTTTAAGGTTTTTTAAAAAAATATGTATATATTAAAAGGACTGCAAGACCAGAGAGATAATGTTGCAAGCAGAGTTCCCCCCACAAGTTGTTCTTACGCATAGTTTTTTTTAAAAGGGTTTCATGTTTGTGGTTTTTTGTGTTGTTTTTTGAGTATCACACAATTGTCAAGCAAATATTGAATGTTTTATTTCATTAGATGTGCTTCTATAGGTCCAATATATTGTGGATGGTTGCACTATGGCAGGCACGTCCAACAGGTAGATCGTGATCACTCACTGGACGTCTGTGGTAGATCACTGGTAGATCACTGGCTCCCCCAAAGAAGCTCAACAACTTTGGCTCCCCTAAAAAAAGCTCAATTTTGTTTTGCCCTGCACCCCAAAAAAACAGGGCTTTCCTTCTCCCTAAAAAAAGCTCAATAACAACTTTGACCTGAATGTCTAAAAAACGGGGCTTTCCTCCTCCCCCAAAAAGCTCAACAACTTTGACCTGAACCCCCAAAAGGGGGGCAGATCACTGCCAGTTTTTAATTCTGTAAGTAGATCACAGTCTCTTGAGAGTTGGCCACCCCTGCACTATAGCATGGGTAGGCAACCTAAGGCCCGGGGGCCGGATCCGGCCCAATCGCCTTCTAAATCCGGCCTGCGGACGGTCCGGGAATCAGCGTGTTTTTACATGAGTAGAATGTGCCTTTTTATTTAAAATGCATCTCTGGGTTATTTGTGGGGCCTGCCTGGTGTTTTTACATGAGTAGAATGTGTCCTTTTATTTAAAATGCATCTCTGGGTTATTTGTGGGGCCTGCCTGGTGTTTTTACATGAGTAGAATGTGTCCTTTTATTTAAAATGCATCGCTGGGTTATTTGTGGGGCATAGGAATTCGTTCATTCCCTCACCCCCAAAAAATATAGTCCTGCCCCCCACAAGGTCTGAGGGACAGTGGACCGGCCCCCTGCTGAAAAAGTTTGCTGGCCCCTGCTATGGGGTCTGCCTATGTCTGTGGTCCCACTGAAGTTGAGATACTTTTTCGGCAGCAGCATGGGACCTGCAACCAGGGGCTAACCTTGCAAACCTGACGTCCAGTTCAGAGCCATTAAAATCAATGAGAGTTTAGTCATTGACTTCAATGAGGTGTGGATTGGACTCAGGGAATATCTGCCAGTCCTAACCATGGCAACCTCTTTGGCTTTTTTTCGAAACCAGCTTTTTCCTCGAAGGGCTCACAGCTAGTCATGTGTCTTTTGTGCTCTCTCTCTCTCTCTCTCTCTCTCTCTCTCTCTCTCTCTCTGTGTGTGTGTGTGTGTGGCAGGGTGGATTTGATTTAAATCAAACTGATTTAAATCATGATTTAAATCACGATTTAAATCACTAGTCAGTAAGGCTCAGGGTGGATAAAAAATCAACGATTTTTTTTGTAAAAAAATCAAAAAATCAGCTTTTTTAAAATTTAAATCGGATTTTTTTTAAAAAAAAAACATTGATTTTTATCCACCCTGAGCCTTACTGACTAGTGATTTAAATCATGATTTAAATCAGTTTGATTTAAGTCAAATCCACCCTGGTGTGTGGTCATTTTATCTCAGAGTTGCTCTGGAAAACTTACATTGTGCTGAAAAGATTCCAGTCGCTAAGAGCTGCTGAATCGAACCCCTTGGTACAGAGAAGCAAGAAGGGAAGGAGAGTGCAAAGGAGCGTTTGATGCCAAAAAGAAGCATCTTTCAAATATTGCTTTGTCTTTGACATATAGCTGCTAGAAAAGTGGTGCTAACTGTCTAATGGAAGCCTGGAGGAGTGCCACCTAGGACAAATTTTGCACGTTACTGAGCAGATTGGAATGGCGATGAAAACCTGCCATCATACTTTCTTGGTCCTTTTTTTTCAAAAAAATAATAATGCTGCATTTGAACATTCAATAATTATGGATGCTGTGTGCACTTGCAGACTCGTGCGTTATTGCGGTTTGTTTCAGGATTGCTATCTGGGCAAGGCTGTTCCACTCCAGTGTCCTTGCTAGGGCTCCGAAAGACGGCTGGGAGTGTGTTAAAGGCTTTGTGCCAGCAGGGGCGTAGCAGCGGGGGTCGGGGGGGCAGACCGCCCCGGGTTCCACCCCAGAGGGGGGTGACACTTTTTTTAATTTTTTTAATTATTTTTTTTTTAAATTTTAACTTCATTGAAAAAAAGAGATAATAGACACACACACAACCCCCACACACATCACAAAGTGGCACCATCAGAGGGGGGTGACACTTTTTAATTTTTAAAAATTTTTAAAAATTTTTATCATTTTTTATTATTTTTTTATTATTTTAACTTTATTGGGAAAAAAGAGATAATAGACACACACACAAAACCCCCACACCTCGCAAAGTGGCACCATCAGAGGGGGGTGACACTTTAATTTTTTTTTAAAAAAATTTAAATTAAAGTGGTGGGGGGTGACAAAAAAATTCCGCCCCCGGGTACCACCTGGGCTTGATACGCCTCTGTGTGCCAGCCTCTTCGGCCGGAGTCTCCATGTTGTGTGACGAGAATGAGGAAATGGGAAGACGTGAAGTCTCCGGTGGGCTGGCGGCAGTGGCTGCTCTCACTGTACAAGGGTGGGAGACTGAGTGTCTGATATTAACTGGGCTATGCTTACTGGAGAACATAAGGCAGGAGTCGGCAAGGCTTACTGGGCATGGGCCAAATCACTCCCGCGGAGATCCTTCGTGGGCCGGGCTCAGAGGCGTAGGAAGGTCAGGTGGTACCTGGTGCGGAAAATTACTTGCAACCCCACCACACATTGATTCCCCCCCCCTGCAAAAACGGTTTTACGTTATTTCATATTTTCTTACAAAGGAATAATAATAAGTAATAATAAACTTTTATTTATATCCCGCCCTCCCCGGCCGAAGTCGGGCTCAGGGCGGCTAACATCAGATACATAACATTGGTATAAAATCAAACAATAATTAAATTACCCCCTAAAAACATGTCAAAATCAAATTAAAGTCTAATTAGATGACTTTCTGCAGGGTTAGGGTTGGGAACAGTAAGTGCTCCACTGAACTGAAATTTCAGCCTTCACGACATAGGAAAACGGCCATGTAAACAGCTATTTTCGTGGAGGAGGGTCAAGATATTAACTGATATGCATGAAATTTCATATATAGCTATATAATCCCTAGTGTAGTAAGATAAGACCTTTGGAGCAGGCGTTTTTAAAAAAAGTTTTTTTATGAACCACCCTAGTAGGGCAGTAATTGTTCCTTGATAATTTGTCACCCCCTCCATGATGGAACCTGGGGCGGACCCCTGCCCCCCACTTCCTACGCCCCTGGCCGAGCTGGCACAGCGCAACGCTGAAAATCGCGTCTGCGCATGTCTGCAGCACCGGAAAGCACTTCTGTGCATGCCCAGACGCCGAAAGTCACACCTGCACAGAAGCAGTGTCCGGCATCTGGGCATGTGCAGAAGCAATTTCTGGAGCCGGGGACATGCGCAGACGCCGGTTTAGCGCAGTGAGCGGGAACTCGCTGAGCAGGCGGCTCGGTTCAGAGGCAGCTCGTGGGCTGGTTAAATGGCCTCCGTGGGTCGCTTCTGGCCCATGGACCTTAGGTTGCCGACCCCTGACATAAGGTGTCTGGGACGTTCACATGATTGTTAGACCAACTATGCAGACGCTTTGGTTTGCTTGCTCGTTTGTCATTGTCAACTAAAATGGAAAAAGCGGTTGGTAATTTTGTGTGCGTAGGTGTGCAAATCTTGCCTGGTCGCCCGCTTGTCTTTATTCTCACAGGTGCTCACTCAAATGACAGTTTATAGGTGTGATCTGTGGTTGGTTGGTTAATAATAATAATAATAATAATAATAATAAATTTATTATTTGTACCCCGCCCATCTGGCTGGGTCTCCCCAGCCACTCTGGGCGGCTTCCAGCAAACATTAAAATACATTAACACATCACAGATTAAAAACTTCTCTAAACAGGGCTGCCTTCAGGTATTTTCTAAATGTCGTGTAGTTGTTGATCCCTTTAACCTCTGATGGGAGGGCGTTCCACAGGGCGGGCGCCACTACCGAGAAGGCCCTCTGCCTGGTTCCCTGTAGCTTTGCTTCTCGCAGTGAGGGAACCGCCAGAAGGCCCTCGGCGCTGGATCTCAGTGTCCGGGCTGAACAATGGGGGTGGAGACGCTCCTTCAGGTATACAGGACCGAGGGCCGTTTAGGGCTTGAAAGGGCAGCACCAACACTTTGAATTGTGCTCGGAAACGTACTGGGAGCCAATGTAGATCTCTCAGGACCGGTGTTATGTGGTCCTGGCGGCCACTCCCAGTCACCAATCTAGCTGCCGCATTCTGGATTAATTGCAGTTTCGCGTCCCTGAGCATACGATAGTCACCCCAAAAATACCTCTGTATGGTTGGGACTGTATATCGGTATTTATAAGGGGCAATCGCACGAGTCTCCAGCATTACATGTTCAATTGCATCTAGAGGCATAGCACAGTGACCATGTGCCATTGATTTTTCAGCATGGCAGGTGGCTTTTCAGCAGCTACCGTGCTGCCTGGGTATCCTAGGAAGATGCCTCAGGGCTGTAGTTCTGGGACACAGAGGTGGGCCTCCTTAAGAAGGTGTAAGACAGTATTGGAAAGACACGAGCTACTTCTGTTTTCCTCCTACCTCTTGCTTTACATACAGTGTGGCAGGGTGGATTTGATTTAAATCAAACTGATTTAAATCACGATTTAAATCAAACTGATTTAAATCACGATTTAAATCACTAGTCAGTAAGGCTCAAGGTGGATAAAAATCAAATCAGATTTTTTAAATTTAAATTGGATTTATCTGATTTAAATCACATTTTTTTGATTTTTTAAAAAATAATCGTTGATTTTTATCCACCCTGAGCCTTACTGACTAGTGATTTAAATCAAATCCACCCTGCTTGTGGTGGTTAAGAGTGGTAGACTTGTAATCTGGTGAACCGGGTTCGCGTCTCCTCTCCTCCACATGCAGCTGCTGGGTGACCTTGGGCCAGTCGCACTTCTCTGAAGTCTCTCAGCCCCACTCACCTCACAGAGAGTTTGTTGTGGGGGAGGAAGGGAAAGGAGATTGTTAGCCGCTTTGAGACTCCTTCAGGGAGTGATAAAGCGGAATATCAAATCCAAACTCTTCTATATATAAAATGGATCTGGGAAAAGTAAGGATGCCTATTAACTGGCCCTGGACGTAGAATGCCAATGGTCTCTTCTGAATTTGTACCTCAGGGCCCTTGTGTCGACTGCAATGCTGCGGGCAGGAGGACTCTCGAAGTTACAACACACTTTACTTTTTCTTTGCAAATTGTGCACGGTAGGGATGGTGGGTTGTGGTGGAGGATTGTCAACACAGTAACCTTCAGCTGCTCCTCGGTGGCCTTGGGAGACATTATCTTGACAAGGAAGAGGCTAATAGTGAAGGTCAGGGAGTCCAAGCCCATGTCTTCCCATTGCTTTCTTGCATGTGATGTTATGAGGCTCTTTTGCACATTTGTCGTAGCTGGGCGCCTTAGGCGTTTATTAAAATCACCAGTAACTTAAATCAGTTTTGGCTTTGCCTTGGTTACATTTGGAGAATCATAGAATCATAGTCATAGAGTTGGAAGAGACCACAAGGGCCATCCAGTCCAACCCCCTGCCAAGCAGGAAACACCATCAGAACATTTCTGACAGGTGGCTGTCAAGCCTCTGCTTAAAGACCTCCAAAGAAGGAGACTCCACCACACTCCTTGGCAGCAAATTCCACTGCCTAACAGCTCTTACTGCCAGGAAGTTCTTTCTAATGTTTAGGTGGAATCTTCTTTCTTGTAGTTTGAATCCATTGCTCCGTGTCCTCTTCTCTGGAGCAGCAGAAAACAACCTTTCTCCCTCCTCTATATGACATCCTTTTATATATTTGAACATGGCTATCCTATCACCCCTTAACCTTCTCTTCTCCAGGCTAAACATACCCAGCTCCCTAAGCTGTTCCTCATAAGGCATCGTTTCCAGGCCTTTGACCATTTTGGTTGCCCTGCTCTGGACATGTTCCAGCTTGTCAGTATCCTTCTTGAACTGTGGTGCCCAGAACTGGACACAGTATTCCAGGTGAGGTCTGACCAGAGCGGAATACAGTGATACTATTACTTCCCTTGATCTAGATGCTATACTCCTATTGATGCAGCCCAGAATTGCATTGGCTTTTTTAGCTGCTGCATCACACTGTTGACTCATGTCAAGTTTGTGGTCTACCAAGACTCCTAGATCCTTTTCAGATGTACTGCTCTCAAGCCAGGTGTCACCCATCCTGTATTTGTGAGGTTCCAGGCAGTTTTTTATTTCTTAAATCGAGGGGTGCTGCCCTTCCGCTGCCACTGCCTCCCATATCTGGTGGGAGGAGCACCAACTCTTGGGTTTATGCTGAGAATTGATGAACACCGCCTGCCCACCAGCTATAAAGTCCGTGAACGGAATAATCTTGGAAAGCTACCAGCAGCCTCAGACATAGAAATTATCTTTACATAACTTCAAGGTGACACAGTACAAGTTCCTCTTTCACTGACCTCCACCTTGATTTGCAAGATCGTTTACTCAGAACTTTGCCGGCTAATCTATATTCTCTCTTGAATGCATCCAGCCCATAAATCTGCCTAGTTACGCCGGCAACGCTGCTTTTTTCCAAAGCAGATAATAAAACATGAATGCACCGCCTTCAGATTTGAACCAGACCATTGTAAAACCGCTCTTTAATACCCGGTTAGTTTCTCGGTCTTTCACTTTGACATCTGTGTAAATATGGGTGTTCTGCTTTTATTAAAGATGGGTGGGATTCTTGCATAAGTATCACATGCTCAAGAAGACAAGGAAAGGCTCTTTTTGTCCATAAGAGTTTCATGAAGTTGGCCCAAACTGGCTGAGATAAGTACTCCTGTCATGAAGCATGCATTTCTGAGCTCAGGATGGTGCCCTAAGAATGTGACCTTTAAAAAACGTGATGGTGCATAGCAGGAGACCTTTGAAATGCACCTATCCTGACAAGCAACATGAAAAGGCTGTAACATGAAGCGCTGTATATGCGCATGCTCGCCGCGCGATTCGGCGCTTATGCGCATGCGCGTGATGTCATTTTGGGCGCATGCGCGGACCGCCGAACCCGGAAGTAACCCGTTCCAGTACTTCTGGGTTCGGTGCGTTCGTAACCCGTGATGAACGCAACACGCAGCGTTCGTAACACGCGGTACGGCTGTAATGATTGGGGACGTGATAGCCCAAGATCGTACATATTTATTTATATTTTTGTCCTGCTCTTCCTCCGACGAATTCAAGGTGGTAGGCTCCTCCCACCCCATGGATACTCACAACAGCCCTGCCGTGTAGGTTTAGGTATAAAACTAGCAAGATCACCCAGTGAACTTTGTGGCGGAGTGGAGATATGAACCTGGGTCTCTCTTGTTCTCAGTCTGATATTCTAACTTCTATGCCACCCTGGCTCATAGCTGTCAACTTTCGGATTTGAAAATAAGGGATTTTTTCCTCAAACTTTTGG
Source organism: Darevskia nairensis (assembly GCA_034642065.1). Lineage (NCBI taxonomy): Eukaryota > Metazoa > Chordata > Lepidosauria > Squamata > Lacertidae > Darevskia > Darevskia nairensis. The sequence continues at coordinate 274,215 of JAWWNI010001061.1, forward strand.
ATTTGAAAATAAGGGATGCCGCGAGGGCGGTGCAATGGCACCAAGTAGCCTCGCCACCCTGCGCTCCAAAGGCTGCACGCAAACGGGTGAGCGAAAGAGCAAACGCATAGACGGCAGGCAGGGTGTCTGTCTGGTTGGGCGTGAGGGTCTGGCTGCACAAGGCATGCAACCTCCGCCCCCAGTCGGTCTCAGACTCCTTATTGGCAGCCGAGCAACGCAGCTGAGGAGCCTCCCTGGCCGGCAGGGAGGGAGAGGAGCTGCTTCCTTTGAAATCCAGGAAATTTAAGGGATATCAACAATCCGGGATAGCAGCGGGAAACAGCCTTGGAATAAGGGAGTTTCCCGCAAAAAAGGGAGGGTTGACAGCTATGCCCTGGCTGTTCCTATTTTGGTTAGGTAGCTTGTGTATCTATTGCACACTTCTTTACTTTTCTAGATATTTGTCTGATTGTATCTGAGTTTGAGGAGCAACTTGGGGCTAAATTAAGTTTGGCTAATCAGTCGGGCTTCTGACAACATCTAACATGGTTAAGATTTGATCTGTGGCTGGGTCTCTAGGCCCTGCCACAGGATGAATATTGAACACTTTTGTGTTTTTTAAAATATATTTTTGCCTATAAATAGCTGTTTTCTTTACCTCAGCAATTTCTGTTGATCTTTCCTGGAGGTTTGCCAGCTTGTCCAGATCTTTGCTCTGCAATGAGGTGCACAAATCTAAGTATAGTATTGCAGGGAAAGGCAGTTAGAGGAGGACCTAATTTATAGTGCTATTATCGATGGCCATTTTGCCTAGTATAGTGTGGTATCAGTTTCCATTGTCTTCAGTATTATTATGTTATCTAAGGTTCTGCTTTTTTTATTGCTCTTGAATTGGGAATGGACAAAAGTGTTAAGTTCAGGTTCTCTGTCATTTTTTCAGTCTTAAATTCACCATGCCCCAGTTCTGTCCATATTTGTGAATTCTCTCTGTCTCTCACACACAAGCACCTCTGCATTGCAGGGGGTGGGACTAGATGACCCTCGGGGTGTCTCTTCCAACTCTAAAGTTCTATAATTGTTGCCTAGTATATTTATTCTCTGCACCACAAAATTCAGGGAAGGTTTTTTGTTTTGTTATTTGGGGCGATACATTTTATTTTATTTTTTCATTTCCTTTTTCTTGAGTTTGCAACCTAATTGCAGCAAGACCATCTTTGGAATAATGTTTGATTTGAATGCATGCTTGATTTATAAAGGAGATAACTCCAACTTTAAGCCTTGCACTGTAGAAGTATTATATAATAATAATAATAATTTATTATTTCTACCCCGCCCATCTGGCCGGGTCTCCCCAGCCACTCTGGGCGGCTTCCAGTGAGCATTAAAATACATCAACACATCACAGATTAAAAGCTTCCCTAAAGAGGGCTGCCTTCAGGTATTTTCTAAAGGTCATATAGTTGTTGATCCCTTTGACCTCTGATGGGAGGGCGCTCCACAGGGCGGGCGCCACCACCGAGAAGGCCCTCTGCCTGGTTCCCTGTAGCTTTGCTTCTCGCAGTGAGGGAACTGCCAGAAGGCCCTCGGCGCTGGATCTCAGTGTCCGGGCTGACCGGTGGGGGTAGAGACGCTCCTTCAGGTATACAGGACCTCGGCCGTTTAGGGCTTTAAAGGTCAGCACCAACACTTTGAATTGTGCTCGGAAACGTACTGGGAGCCAATGTAGGTCTCTCAGGACCGGTGTTATGTGGTCCCGGCGGCCACTCCCAGTCACCAGTCTAGCTGCCGCATTCTGGATTAATTGCAGTTTCCGGTTCACCTTCAAAGGTAGCCCCACGTAGAGCGCATTGCAGTAGTCCAAGCGGGAGATAACTAGAGCATGCACCACTCTGGCGAGACAGTCTGCGGGCAGGTAGGGTCTCATCCTGCGTACCAGGTGGAGCTGGTAGACAGCTGCCCTGGACACAGAATTAACCTGCGCCTCCATGGACAGCTGTGAGTCCAAAATGACTCCCAGGCTACGCACCTGGTCCTTCAGGGGCACAGTTACCCCATTAAGGACCAGGGAATCCCCCACACCCACCCGCCCCCTGTCCCCCCAAAACAGTACTTCTGTCTTGTCAGGATTCAACCTCAATCTGTTAGCCGCCATCCATCCTCCAACCGCCTCCAGGCACTCACACAGGACCTTCACTGCCTTCACTGGTTCTGATTTGAAAGAGAGGTAGAGCTGGGTATCATCCGCATACTGATGAACACCCAACAAGTGGTGCATCCCACACCCAAAAGATGTTCTTGGCCACAACCTCACCATACATTTTAGAGCGCTGTGGTGCCCCTTTAAGCAGGCGTGACTTCCCCCAAAGAATTCTGGGAAGTTCTTAGGAGACCCCTCTTTCCCTCACAGAATTGGAATTGTCAGAGCGGTTTAACAGCAAATCCCTCTTCCCAGGGAATTCTGGGAATTTTAGCTTTGTGCAGGGAATAGGGGTCTCTTAACAGCTCTATGGGACGCGGGTGGCGCTGTGGTCTAAACCACAGAGCCTTGGGCTTGCCGATCAGAAGGTCGGCGGTTCGAATCCCCGCGACGGGGTGAGCTCCCGTTGCTCGGTCCCTGCTCCTGCCAACCTAGCAGTTCGAAAGCACATCAAAGTGCAAGTAGATAAATAGGTACCACTCCGGCGAGAAGGTAAACGGCGTTTCCATGCGCTGCTCTGGTTCACCAGAAGCGGCTTTGTCATGCTGGCCACATGACCTGGAAGCTGTACACCGGCTCCCTCGGCCAGTAACGCGAGATGAGCGCCGCAACCCCAGAGTCGTCCACGACTGGACCTAATGGACCTTTACCTTTACCTTAACAGCTCTAAACACCCTTAGCAAACTATAGCCCCCAGAGTTCTTTGGGGGAAGCCATGGCAGTTAAAAATGGGGTCCTAGTGCTTTTAAATGTATGAATACGGCCCTTGTCACTAACTATTTATTTATTTCTTTATACATACATACATACCCCACCCATCTGGCTGGGTTTCCCCAGCCACTCTGGGCAGCTCTCAACCGAATATTAAAAAAACAATACAATATTAAACATTAAAAAACAACAACCTTGCACATAAACTGTAGGAATGGCATTACTGAGCCTAAAAAAACACCACAAGGCATTGTTATCTATAGAAAAACTGTTAGAACGGATGGAACAAACTTGATCCTTTATGCTCCAAACATCTGGAACCGTCTAAAGCAGCTCTGTCCAACTTGGTGGCCTCCAGACATTTTGGACTACCACTCTCTCAGAGGCCTCAGACGGCATGTCCATCAAAACATCTGGAGGGCACCAGGTTGGTGAAGTTTGGTTTGGTTCCTCAGGTCTAAGTCTAGGTCCAGTTCTTCATGAATTTCCTGTAGACGTTGCTCTGTACGAGAAAAGACCTCTCTGCGGGAGCTACCTGTCAGACGTGATGATCCCAGCAGCGGTCAGGCCATCGCTAACTGCAACTGCTAAATAAGCAGCACTTAACGGGGATGTATAAACCAGGAGAGTGCTGAAAGCACATGAGCTGCTCACATGACTTAACAACACCCCTTCCACTAATCCACACTGATTTCCATTTAATATCTGACGGGAGGAGCGGAGAGCCTAAGGGGGTTGTAAATAACCATAACACAGCCAGCTGCTAATGACCAGAAAGGGCTATCCAAGCTGGATGTGAAACGCAGTGTGAATAATTGTCTTCAGAAGTTCGACTGCACAGTGTTCCATAGCTGTCAACCCTCCCTTTTTTTGATATCATGATATCACATCTGTGGTATGCTTTACCACAGATACTCTTCCAATTCAGTTATTACTAGATGGCATAGCTGTCAACCCTCCCTTTTTTTGGCAGGAAACTCCCTTATTCCAATGCCGTTTCCCTCTGCTATCCCGGATTGTTGATATCCCTTAAATTTCCCGGATTTCAAAGGAAGCAGCTCCTCTCCCTCCCTGCCGGCCAGGGAGGCTCCTCAGCTGCGTTGCTCGACTGCCAATAAGGAGTCTGAGGACCGACTGGGGGCGGAGCTTGCATGCCTTGTGCAGCCAGACCCTCATGCCCAACCAGACAGACAGCCTGCCTGCCGTCTATGCGCTCGCTCTTTCGCTCATCCGTTCGCGCGCAGCCTCTGGAGCGCAAGGTGGCGAGGCTACTTGGTGCCATTGCACCGCCCTCGTGGCATCCCTTATTTTCAAATCTGAAAGTTGACAGCTATGCAGTTTTCTGCTGAGCTTACTACAGTGAAGACGCATGGCCAGTCGAACGAGGGAGTTTTGGTTCTCCATCTCTGCGCATTTTAAATTTGCTGCGAGTAGGGAAAGAACCAGGCTTCAAGTTTTGGAGGTTTTGGAGGCTGGTTAAAAGGCAATATAATTAGTAGTGTTGGTGTAAGGCAGGCATCCCCAAACTTCGGCCCTCCAGATGTTTTGGACTACAGTTCCCATCATCCCTGACCACTGGTCCTGTTAGCTAGGGATCATGGGAGTTGTAGGCCAAAACATCTGGAGGGCCGCAGTTTGGGGATGTCTGGTGTAAGGGAACCCTGAATCCGGTGAATGCTACAGGGAGCGCTGCATTTAAAAAAATAATAATTGTATAATTCTCAGCATAAGATGGGACTGCCACTCATTAGGGTGTCTGGAGATTGTCTGTTTGCTGAAGACAGAAAATCAGAACAGTGCTGTCCTTCAGCATGGTGATAATAATAATAATAATAATAATACCGGTAATAATAATAATAATAATAAATAATTATTATTTGTACCCCACCCATCTGGCTGGGTCTCCCCGGCCACTCTGGGCAGCTTTCAGCAAATATTAAAATACATTAACATAAATGCCATAAAAATATGCCTATTATTATTATTATTATTATTATTAACCACCCTACACCCCCTGGTCCCAGGGCAGCTTACAACAATTAAGACACAGTATTAAAAATGGTTTAAAACAACTTAAAATTTCAGAAATAGGATGGGTCCTTTAAAAAAAAGGCACCTCAGGTGTCAGAAGCCCAGGTAAAGAGATGCCTAACATCTGATGCCTGAGGCAACACTGTCTCAACTGCCTAGTGGTAGAGCTTGTTCTGATTATGATTCTTAGGCTACTTGAAACTCTATGTGTGGAAGGGCACTGAACTAGGCATTAATAAAATAAAAAGGAAATCCTTTTAAACATTTCATAAACTATACTGCTCTACAGTAACTCCATGTACAAATGTATAATTCCATGCAAACTCAGGGACCTACATTACAACATAGCTTGCAAACATTATATAAACCTTTAAAAGACACAACATTGTCATTTCTGTTTAAGTTCCCTGTAATCCAGAAATGCAGACTGTATTTCGTTATAATCCCTTTATCTTATTTCCTCCATTCATTTTCCTGCCTGCTCAGCAACCTGAGCACAGCCGCACATAAACTCCTGGGGTATTTTTATCCTTCCTTCCATACCTGAAATAGCATTCTCCTTTCCAAGCGAAAAGGCTTGCCACAACGAGGGCTCTCTGGGAGCTTGTCAGAGATCCCACAACGGAAAACTCTCCTGAAATGGCACCCTTAAATATGAACTCATAGTCTATGCATACAAAAAAGGAACCTTATTAAAACCCACAGCCTCTTTTCCAATAGGGAATCACAATCTAGGAAGAACTTCCTGACAGTAAGAGCTGTTTGACAGTGGAATTTGTTGCCAAGGAGTGGGATGGAGTCTCCTTCTTTAGAGGTCTTTAAGCAGAGGCTTGACAGCCACCTGTCAGGATTGCTTTGATGGTGTTTCCTGCTTGGCAGGGGGTTGGACTGGATGGCCCTTGTGGTCCCCTTCCAACTCTATGATTCTATGATTCTATGAATCTGGCATTGCTGCAACGTATGTGTAAGTTTTGCCTTGCTCTTTCCATAGGTAAAGGTAAAGGGACCCCCTGACCATTAGGTCCAGTCGTGAACGACTCTGGGGTTGCGGCACTCATCTCGCTTTATTGGCCAAGGAAGCCGGCGTACAGCTTCCAGGTCATGTGGCCAGCATGACTAAGCCGCTTCTGGTGAACCAGAGCAGCGCACGGAAACGCCGTTTACCTTCCCGCTGCAGCGGTACCTATTTATCTACTTGCACTTGGATGTGCTTTCGAACCGCTAGGTTGGCAGGAGCTGGGACCGAGCAATGGGAGCTCACCCCGTCGCGGGGATTCGAACCGCCGACCTTCTGATCGGCAAGCCCTAGGCTCTGTGGTTTAACCCACAGCGCCACCCGCGTCCCTTGGTCACTATAGTAGAGCAACTTAAACATCTTCTTTCGGCTTCATTTCCATATGTTACAAATCTAAATCGGATGTTTGTAGTTTCATCATTTCATATTGTGCAATAACAAATAACTTCCTTTAAACAATGAATGTTTGGCTTGTTAGATGCTGCAAAAGTCATCTGGTCTAAACAACTTTTTATCGGTTGATGGTTTCAGCAACTGTGGGTATATTGCCAATGAAGGTCTGGAGGTAGTAAATATTTACAGCTCCATCTTTTACGTCAACTCAGAAATAAGTTCCGCTGAGTTCATTGGGTACTCCTAGGTCAGTGGTTATAGGGCTGTTGTAGCCTAAATCTGCAGTTATTTTAGGTGATCACAAGCAATCCTGTTTTGTAATTCACATCTTCGGTACTCGATTCTTTAAGTTATTTTATGTATCAAAAGAGTTTGCCCCCAATTTTTAAATTAGGGTTACACTCTCTCTCTCTCTCTCTCTCTCTCTCTCTCTCTCTCTCTCTCTCTCTGTGTGTGTGTGTGTGTGTGTGTGTGTTTGTAACTCAATCAATGGTACTTTTTTGCTGCTTATTTTCTGGCCATGCATGCTACATCAAACGTAGCTGAGATTTCATGTTAAAAGTTTCTGCAGTAAAAATGCTTACTCATAAGTTCATGTCAGAGAAGATGCCAGAAATCAGTGTTTGAGCAAAAGTTGCCTATTTTGGTCCGTTGAAGCAATGATCTACTCCAATTTGGTCCGTTGAAGCAATGATCTACTCCAAGCAGGCTGAGACCTGGAATTCTAGCAGCGGACTGGTTGTTCTTCGCAAGATCTAGGATCTGGTCACTTGACCCTTTGGAGTGTGCAGGGCACACACTCAACACACATACATTCTAGATTTCTTTCAAACTTTTTGATTTATTATCTTTGCTCCTGTACTTGAAGGAAAAGATTTTTCAGGGCTTGTTCAACCTTCCCCCAGCTATTCAAAAGTACATTTGCAGGGGGCGTTTGACAAGCAGAGCATATACCAGGGGTCAGCAACCTTTTTCAGCCATGGGCCGGTCCACCGTCCCTCAGACCATGTGGTGGGCCGGACTATTTTTTGGGGGGGAAATGAACAAATTCCTATGCCCCACAAATAACCCAGAGATGCATTTTAAATAAAAGCACACCTTCTGCTCATGTAAAAACATCAGGCAGGCCCCACAAATAATCCAGAGATGCATTTTAAATAAAAGGACACATTCTACTCATGTAAAAACATGCTGATTCCTGGACCGCCCGTGGGCCAGATTGAGAAGGCTAATGGGCCGCATCCGGCCCATGGGCCTTGGGTTGCCTACCCATGGCATATACAGGTGAAACTCGAAAAATTATAATATTGTGGAAAGGGTCATTTCTTTCAGTAATTCAACTTAAAAGGTGAAACTAATATATGAGATAGACTCATGACATGCCAAGCGAGATATGTCAAGCCTTTATTTGTTATAATTGTGATGATTATGGCGTACAGCTGATGAGAACCCCAACTTAACAATTTCAACTTTGGGGTTCTCATCAGCTGTACGCCATAATCATCACAATTATAACAAATAAAGGCTTGACATATCTCGCTTGGCATGTCATGAGTCTATCTCATATATTAAACTCCAGTAGCTAATGAAAACAGTTGCTTACATAAATGGACTTTTCCACGATATTCTAATTTTTCAAGTTTCACCTGTATAGTGGTGCCTCAGGTTAAGAACTTAATTCGTTCTGGAGGTCCGTTCTTAACCTGAAACTGTTCTTAACCTGAGGCACCACTTTAGCTAATGGGGCCTCCCGCTGCCGCTGTGCCACCAGAGCACGATTTCTGTTCTCATCCTGAAGCAAAGTTCTTAACCTGAGGTACTATTTCTGGGTTAGCGGAGTCTGTAACCTGAAGCGTCTGTAACCCGAGGTACCACTGTATTGGCGGCGATGTGAAGAAACAGAGTTGTGCAACCTCTTGCCTGTTACAGTAACTATGGATGCTCTCCTCCTTCCCTGTGGCCTTGTAGATTCTAGCTTCATTTCCTGGAATCTAATTGCCCTGGACCAGCCGTAGATGTCTCTCCCCCTCTGGGGAACGCATCTACCGTTAGAGCAGTGTTTCTCAACCTTTTCTTGGCAAAGGCACACTTTTTTCATTAAAAAAATCTCGCGGCACACCACCCACAAAATGGCGGCAACGTCGCTATGGTAACGGAAATCACGGAGTTATTTCACAGCCGGCGAGCGGAGCGCGGGGGACGGAACAAAGGGCGGAGCTGGAGCTGGGACTCCTGGGTCCTTGCCGAGGCTGGTGTGCGAGCCTCCAGGCAAGCGCCCAGGCTTGGAAAGGCGGCGGCGGGAGTCGCGGGAGGCTTCTCAGGTGGCTGGCGGTTGGAGCGGTCGCAGAGCGCTCCTCCTTTTAGGGTGGCGGCCATTTTGGCCGGGTGGCAGCCGGAGCCCGGCACAGCAGGCAATGTTTCGCGGCACAGTAGTTGAAAAACACTGCGTTAGAGATTGCTGTACTACAGCACCCTGGGTCTGATGGCATGCTTCCTTCCAACTGGTGTTTATCTGCACCGCTTTCCTAACCCTTTAAACGTGTATTTCTAATAATTAAGGAAACGTTTATGAGGTGGGAGGTTGGCTGGAGAGAGGTAGCCTTGCTTTATGGCCTTGCACTAATAGTGTGTGGCAGAGCTTGTAATGAGAGACCCTCTGGTGAGCAGCTTTGATTCAGCTGTTGAAACTTCAGTGTTTGATTTTATGGGCTTTTATGGGACCAGATGCTCAAAATGCCATAAACTGACACAGCTTCTCAGACTTCAGTGGCCCTTTCTCGTAAATCTGGGTGGTTATTGGTTTGTTGTTGTTGGGTTTTTTTTAGGGGGGTGGTGGTTTACTTCTGACTAAACAGTTTGGAAGCACCTGCCATGAAAATGGGATAGGGGCAAGAAGCTGTATAAAGGCACCAGAGAAAGTTGCTGAACAGCAAAATCACACAAGATATTGTGTGATGGCAGGCAAGATGCAGGAGACATTTTTTATTTTAAAAAGGGGGGGGTGCAACTATCTCGTCTTGTGTACTATAGTCTGTAATGAGAAAGTCTATCTGCTTTAGTCTCTACGGTAATCCCCCAGTGTGAGTCAATATTTAAATTGTAGGCAAAACCTTACTGAAAGCGAAGTCGTAGTCTCATTGCTATTTATGTTTCAGTGGGGGAATAAAAAAGGCAGGTGATCACTAGTTTAGAATGCAGGTAGTAATCAGAATACAGCAGCTGGATTATTATTATTATTATTATTAATAATAATAATAATAATAATAATAATTTATTTGTACCCCGCCCATCTGGCCGGGTCTCCCCAGCCACTCTGGGCGGCTTCCAACAAATATAAAAATACATTAAAATATAACAGATTTAAAACTTCCCTAAACAGGGCTGCCTTCAGATGTCTTCTAAAGGTCTGATAGTTGTTTATCTCTTTGACCTCTGATGGGAGGGCGTTCCACAGGGCGGGCGCCACTACCGAGAAGGCCCTCTGCCTGGTTCCCTGTAGCTTTGCTTCTCGCAGTGAGAGAACCGCCAGAAGGCCCTCGGCGCTGGATCTCAGTGTCCGGGCTGAACGGTGGGGGCGGAGACGCTCCTTCAGGTATACAGGACCGAGGCCGTTTAGGGCTTTAAAGGTCAGCACCAACACTTTTAATTGTGCTCGGAAACGTACTGGGAGCCAATGTAGATCTCTCAGGACTGGTATTATGTGGTCCCGGCGGCCACTCCCAGTCACCAGTCTAGCTGGCGCATTCTGGATTAATTGCAGTTTCCGGGTCACCTTCAAAGGTAGCCCCACGTAGAGCTCATTGCAGTAGTCCAAGCACTGGGTGTTATGATCATAACACAGCAGTGCTGCACCAGTTGGGTTTTGAGACAGTGCCTTTTGAACCACCTTGCTTTGACTTTAATGCCCTTTATGGCTTTGGCATGCCCCTTTCTCCATATGTAGCTACCCATAGGTAAAGGACCCCTGGATGGTTAAGTCCAGTCAAAGGCGACTATGGGGTGCAGCGCTCATCTCTGCTTTCAGGCTGAGGGAGCTGGCATTAGTCCACAGACAGCTTTTCCGGGCCAGCATAACTAAACCACTTCTGGTGCACCATGACAGAAGCCAGAGCGCACGGAAACGCCGTTTACCTTCCTGCCGCAGCAGTACCTATTTATCTACTTGCACTGGTATGCTTTTGAACTGCTAGGTTGGCATTAGCTGGGACAGAGCAACGGGAGCTCACTCTGCCGCGGTTATTCGAACCGCCGACCTTCTGATTGGCAAGTCCAAGAGGCTCGGTGGTTTAGACCACAGCACCACCCACATCCCTGACTACCCATATGCTAAACTCTTCATAAGGGATCTGCAGGTGCCCCTATTATCCACGCCAGAGACGGGGCCTTCTCAGTGGGGGCACCCGGCTTATGGAATGCGCTCCCCAGAGAGGTCCACTGAGTGCCTACTTCATTTTTAACAATGGGAAATGAGTGTTTGAATAGGTGTTCAGGACTCTTAGTCTTAGGCTTAATCTGAGCTTTTCTGATGGTCACCACCTGGCTTTAGTTTAAATGATAAAATAGTTACTGTTTCCTGTTACGTGGGGATCGGCCAGAGTGAACAGGGAGAGGACGTTTCTGAGGGAGTGTCTGTTTGTGTAAACAGGGATGGTTGCAGCAGAAGAAATATTCTGAATGAGCCACCTTGAAATAACCTTGAATGTGCCAGGTGGTGGGTACAAATTGTCCAAGCTATTAACACTTTCATTGCATGGTTTTTAATTTCTAAAGACTGAGCAGGGCAACAGATACAGATTTCTTCCTTTCTTATCATTCTCTCTCCCCCCACCCCCAGCAGGATATGTGTTTTTTCTGGCAGGATTCTTCTCTGTTTGGATATTTCTGCATTTCTCATGCCGCTCGTAAAGTGTGTCACCATTTTAAGTGACCCTCTATATAACTAGGACCCAGGTGGTGCTGTGGGTTAAACCACAGAGCCTAGGGCTTGCTGATCAGAAGGTCGGCGGTTCAAATCCCTGCGACGGGGTGAGCTCCCGTTGCTCGGTCCCAGCTCCTGCGCACCTAGCAGTTCGAAAGCACGTCAAAGTGCAAGTAGATAAATAGGAACCACTCTGGCGGGAAGGTAAACGGCGTTTCCGCACGCTGCTCTGGTTCGCCAGAAGCGGCTTAGTCATGCTGGCCACATGACCTGGAAGCTGTACGCTGGCTCTCAGCCAATAAAGCGAGATGAGCGGCGCAACCCCAGAGTCGGGCACGACTGGACCTAATGGTCAGGGGTCCCTTTACCTTTTACCTATAACTAAGCTTCAACTTGCTAATATTGGCTGTTTGGAGTTTTTCCTAGTCTTTGGCCCGTGCTTTCTTATTTGTTCATCCTTGGGTTTCTTTCATATTAACTTCCAGTGTGTCGGAGAAAATGTCTCTGATGAAACAGGTTCTGTAGAGACAATTATTTCTAACCCCCAACCCCTCAGGCAAATTTTTAGCGGTGGGGTGGTGGGTGGAGGTAGAGAGAGATGCACTTTTTTCTCTTCCTCTCAGGCTCAGCAAAGCTTATAAAGTTGTTTTCCTCCTTTTCTCTATAATACAGTATTGATTTTAGCTAGGCTTTCAGGCAGTAGGTGTAGTTCTCCTTAGTTTAAATGCTTGTGCAGTTTTAAAATGCATTTTCCATCTACCTTTAAAACAAAGCATGTTGGGTTAAAATGCGCAGTCCTTTTATAAGGATTCAGGTGTCCAGTTTTGCTCCTCTATGCATGCTTTCTCTGAGAAGTTCCTGCTTTGAATCCCTTTAGCGCTCCTCCGAACATTCAGAAAAAGTGCATGAGTGGTACAGTTCTCCCAGCCGCATTCTGAAACGGAACGGTTCTGTGAGGACTGTACCACGTGCTTTCTCTATACTCCCGAACTGGAATTTAGTCAAGCATCAAGGTTAACACATGATTATAACAAGATCTGATTCCGTGCCCTTGAGAAGCTCCTCAAGGAGGCAGTTAGTGAGTGCTTTCCGCTGCTGGAATGTGGATAAACATGCCCTTACGGGAACAGCAGAGGCTTCTTGTTAAGGTGAGCAGAACAACAGTAGCCGAATGGTGTGAGAGAGAATGTTCAAGGTATTTTATTTTAAAAGCTGCTGATCATGACCTTGCTTGGCAGATTACTCTACCTGAGAAGCTGCACTGATAACAAAATTGTGGATAAAACTTTTTCATATGACTCTCTGCTATTGACAGCTTTCTTCAGTCAGGGACAGTACCCATTTAGAAATTGGGGGCAAACTCTTTTGGTACATAAAATAACTTAAAGAATCGAGTACCGAAGATGTGAATTATATGGAGTAGATCATTGCTTCAACAGACCAAATTGGAGTAGATCATTGCTTCAACGGACCAAAATATGCAACTTTTGCTCAAACACTGATTTCTGGCATCTTCTCTGACGTGAACTTATGAGTAAGCATTTTTACTGCAGAAACTTTTAACATGAAATCTCAGCTACGTTTGATGTAGCATGCATGGCCAGAAAATAAGCAGCAAAAAAGTACCATTGATTAAGTTACACACACACACACACACACACACAGAGAGAGAGAGAGAGAGAGAGAGAGAGAGAGAGAGAGAGAGAGAGATACAGTGTAACACTAATTTAGAAATTGGGGGGCAAACTCTTTTGATACATAAAATAACTTAAAGAATCGAGTACCGAAGATGTGAATTACAAAACAGGATTGCTTGTGATCACCTAAAATAACTGCAGATTTAGGCTACAACAGCCCTATAACCACTGACCTAGGAGTACCCAATGAACTCAGCGGAACTTATTTCTGAGTTGACGTAAAAGATGGAGCTGTAAATATTTACTGCCTCCAGACCTTCATTGGCAATATACCCACAGTTGCTGAAACCATCAACCGTTAAAAAGTTGTTTAGACCAAATGACTTTTGCAGCATCCTAACAAGCCAAACATTCATTGTTTAAAGGAAGTTATTTGTGACTAGTGAATTGAAGCCCGTTGAGATAACGGGCGCTAGCCTGGCAGCACACACGCGCGCCTTGCAGGGCGGGGGGCACAGCCGCGGCTGCGCTCCTGCCGCCGCGGTGGGAGGAGGCTGAGCGCAGGGAGACCGGGGAGCCCCCCAACCCCGGACACCCCCTCGGAGGCCGGCACCGCCGCGCGCGCCCAGCTCCCTCGGCGGCTCCGGCCGCGCAGGAGGGAGGGAGGGCGGGGGCGCTCACGGACGGGGAAGGAGGGCCAGGGCCTGGGCAGGGCGAGCCCGGCGGCGAGCCGGGGCGCCGCGCATCCCACCGGAGCCGCAGCCAGAGCCTGCCGAGCGGGGGCAGCCTCGGAGGCTGCGGCAGCGGGTGAGCGCAGGCGGACAGGGGCACCCCGGCGAGGCAGCGGCACTGAGCCAAATGACAACACGCGTGCGCCGTCGCTGCCTCTCGGACACGCCCCCCTCTCCAATCCCTGCTCCAATCAGTCTGTCAGTGGGGCGCATGCCCAGTTGCGAATTCCACTGACACACGGACGGCGCCGCAGGGACATAGGGAATTATTATAGAGGATTGCACAATATGAAATGATGAAAATCCAAACATCCGATTTAGATTTAGATTTGTTACATATGGAAATGAAGACAAAAGAAGATGTTTAAGTTGCTCTACTATAGTGACCAAGGGACGCGGGTGGCGCTGTGGGTTAAACCACAGAGCCTAGGGCTTGCCGATCAGAAGGTCGGCAGTTCGAATCCCTGCAACGGGGTGAGCTCCCGTTGCTCGGTCCCTGCTCCTGCCCACCTAGCAGTTCAAAAGCACGTCAAAGTGCAAGTAGATAAATAGGTACCGCTCCGGCGGGAAGGTAAACGGCGTTTCCGTGCGCTGCTCTGGTTCGCCAGAAGCGGCTTAGTCATGCTGGCCACATGACCCGGAAGCTGTACGCCGGCTCCCTCGGCCAATAAAGCGAGATGAGCGCCGCAACCCCAGAGTTGGTCACGACTGGACCTAATGGTCAGGGGCAGAGGCGTAGCAAGCCCAGATGGTACCCGGGGTGGAATTTTTTTTGTCACCCCCCACCACTTTAATTTTAAAAAAATTAAAAAAGTGTCACCCCCCTCTGATTGTGCCACTTTGTGAGGTGTGGGGGTTGTGTGTGTGTGTGTCTATTATCTCTTTTTTTTCAATAAAGTTAAAATAAAAAATAATAATAAATGATAAAAATTAAAAAAAAATTAAAAAAATTAAAAAGTGTCACCCCCCTCTGATGGTGCCACTTTGTGAGGTGTGGGGGGTTGTGTGTCTATTATCTCTTTTTTTTCAATGAAGTTAAAATTAAAAAAAAAATTAAAAAAATTAATTTTTTTTTTAAGTGTCACCCCCCTCTGGGGTGGAACCCGGGGCGGCCCACACCCCGCCCCCCTTGCTACGCCCCTGGTCAGGGGTCCCTTTACCTTTACATTTAGGGGACAGAACCAACTTAAAAACAAAGGGCTTTAATTTCAGTATTGCCCAAGCCCTTGCTGAAACGATTGACCTGGCAGTTAAGATGCATTTTGCATGGACCGTGAGAAGCAGTAGCCATCATGAAAATATATACTGAGGCAATTTTCACAATGGTGGTCCTTTTCCAAGCCCTGCAGGATATGCTTTGCTGGCCAGTTCAGACATTCAGCTGCAGCTGGAATCCTCTGAAATTAAAACGCACGTGCTCCTAGCTGATCTGCTCATACACAGAAGCCTGTTTTGTGGCCTAAGAGAGAGGCCATGTTTATAAAGCTTTCCTGCGCATCTGCTTTGAGCCGATTCTTCCTTATCTCAGGTGTGGCCAGGCAAATAATTTTACAAGCCTGGTTTAAGCCGAGGGCGCTAACGAAAGCCATGGGAGACAACTTAAAATTAACGTGATTTTCATAATGCTTGAGCTACCTAAAATAATATTGAGGCTTCAAACCTGAAAAGGCCCTGCCTGCCGGTTCCCTTTTAGACTTCATTGGTAGATGAAAGCAGATTTTGTCGATGCCTGTATGGAAGATGCTCTCTGAGACATTGCAAATGGAGGCGCCGTGTAATCTACCTCCATAATTAATGACGCTGTGGCATTTCTCATAAGAGCAAATGTTCATGCTGTTATTCATTGGCCTAAGTGTTTGCCTTAGTCAAACGATTAGCTCTGGAAATAAAAAGCAGAGACTGGGGATGGAGAAAGAGGGAAAGAGCACATTTATTTTATGCGTTCAGACTCTTATTTGGGTGGGCATGTGCAAAGGCCTGTGAGTGTTTACCTTTTTTTAATAGGTTGTTTTGATGCTGTTTAATTCAGATATATGTTCAGATCATTCTCCGTTCATTCTAGGTTCATTAGTTCCTCCCCACTGGTTAACTCAGTAGGAATACCATCAGATCTCTCCATGGAATTGTTTCTTGTATTTGCTTTACTGCTTGTCGAGTCCAGTAGGTAGGAACTGTGGAATGAGAATGGTGGAAACTCTCGACTTGGCCCTCCACCATTCCTTGTTGCAGAATCATCTGGGCTTGACACTGGAAGGATAAAAAATGATGTGGTATCGAGCCTTTATTGTGGTATTTTGAAGTCTGCAGAGGTGTGGCATGGGAGAGGTCTTGAGAAACGGAAAAGGACTGAAAAGCAGGAGATTTTCTGGGTTGACTTGAGAGCACCAGCAGCTTCTGAATCTTCCTACTGATGTTGGGGATCTGGAACATGTTTCCTTTCCCTGTCCTGACAAGGTTAACATGGCTGGCTATGACTGAAGTGTTGGCACATGCTGCTTCCCCAAAAGACACATGGAGTGAATTTAGAGTACACATTTTGCAGCTGTCCAAGGTGCTCAACTGCCTGAATGTGAAGAAAAACAGCCTCACAGCTCCTTTCATATACAGTCGTACCTTGGAAGTCAAACAGCCTAGTTCTCGGAACGTTTTGGCTCCCAAATGATCGAAACCCGGAAGTGAGTGTTCCAGTTTTCAAACGTTCTTTTGGAAGCCGAGTGTCTGACGGGGCTTCTGTGGCTTCCGATTGGCTGCAGGAGCTTCCTGCAGCCAATCAGAAGCCGCACTTTGCTTTTCGAACATTTTGGAACAGACTTCCGGAACGGATTCTATTTGACTTCCAAGGTACGACTGTATAATATAGATGCTTTTCTTTTGTTCCGTAGCAATGTTAAGAATGAATACACGCAATGGAAGAATGTGCTGCAATTGGCACGGTTCTAGTGAAATGCACAGACTTATTTATTTGATTGGAATGGGGTGAATCCATTGCAGCTTTCCCCAACACTGGGACCCCAAATATCCCCAGTTTGCATGGCCAGTGATATGGGGAGATGTAGTTGAACAACAAATGGGAACCCAAGTCCGGGGAAATTGCATGAAGGGGCCGCTATGCTAGTACCCAGGAATGTTTTTTTCTTTGCAGAAGACCTTGCTAGCATAAGGATATCTAGAGATGGGGCCAGGCAGCATGCCCTTATCCTGGCAGTGTGGGCTAGGTGCACAGCCCTGCTCCTCAGTACTCCTCTGATGCCCCTTTCATAAAGGTAAAGGGACCCCTGACCATTAGGTTCAGTCGTGACCGACTCTGGGGTTGCGGCGCTCATCTCGCATTATTGGCCGAGGGAGCTGGCGTACAGCTTCCGGGTCATGTGGCCAGCATGACT
Organism: Darevskia nairensis; assembly: GCA_034642065.1. Lineage (NCBI taxonomy): Eukaryota > Metazoa > Chordata > Lepidosauria > Squamata > Lacertidae > Darevskia > Darevskia nairensis. Next base: position 291,210 of record JAWWNI010001061.1, read on the forward strand.
AAGCCGCTTCTGGCAAACCAGAGCAGCACACAGAAACGCCGTTTAGCTTCCCGCTGGAGCGGTACCTATTTATCTACTTGCACTTTGACACACTTTCGAACTGCTAGGTTGGCAGGAGCAGGGACCGAGCAACGGGAGCTCACCCCGTCGCGGGGATTCGAACCGCCAACCTTCTGATCGGCAAGCCCTAGGCTCTGTGGTTTAACCCACAGCGCCACCTGCGTCCCACCCTTTTCATACCTGTGCACAAACAGCTGCTTTTACAGACGCTTCCATGCAATCAGAATACCCAGTTACGTTGGCATCCAGGCACTGAAGAAGCCGACGCACAAACAGTGGACTTGTGTTTTCATCTCACCTTCTTCCTGTCTGCATATTCTCTTTGTCTTTTGAAGTTTTGATCTTTACGTTTTCCCTGAAACATTCCCAATTTAGGGATCTGTGTGTGTCATATATGCTTCTTAAAGGAATTCAGTGCTCTTTTTAATTGCTTCCGTACTCCCAAACCTTAGGGAATCGTGTTTTTCAGACATTCTCTTGTAACCTCAAGAGCTAGAATGTAACTTTTCTTTTCTTTTTTTAATGAAAGCTGAAGGTTCTTTTCTAATTGCCTGCCTGGTGCCTGGGGCATTAATAAAAACAGCAGATATTGCAATAGAAGTGATAATATTGCAGCACTGATTCCTGGGGCTTTTTATTATGCTTCTTAGTGCTCATGTGGTCTCTGCCTTCAACATCCACAAGAGTAAGGCAAATCTATCATTGGCTTCCTAAAAGCTGCAACTGAAAGTTATCACCTGGGATTTTTGCACCGATAACCACTTGAAAATGGGATATAAAACACGCCCGATTGGTTTGCGTCATTTACATTTCTTTAACTCAGGGTGGATAAAAATCAATGATTTTTTTTAAAAAATCAAAAAAATCGGATTTTTTTTTATTTAAATTGGATTTTTAAAATAAAATGCTTTTGGAGGAAAAATCTTTCTAAATATAGTCTTCTATTTAAGTTACATTGTAGTCCAAAGGCTATTCATCAGGAAATAAGGATTTGTTTTAAGTTTATCAAGTGTGCTAAAACTCAGTCTAAGTTTTTTTTTAAATGTCTAACCACATCAGTTAACAAACATGGATACATATGCTATCATGTTATTGTTTTAGTTAAATAAATTGTTTAAATGGTTATTAAGGAAATGATTATTTTTCTCCTTCCAATAAAGTACAGCAGAAAAGTTGTCCAAATATAAACAGTTAACTTATTAAACCTCACCATAAGTTCATAATTATCTGTCTATGTATTTCTAGTAGTATAACCAAATCAGTAATTTTTGATATAACTGTAAAAACTACTCTGAAAATTTATTATTCCAAAAATGAAACCTTCATATGGTTGTAAATATTAAGATTATACTAGCAAGAATGAGTCTTTCTGTAAAAAAAATATTTAAATCAAGTCTTACTGACTAGTGATTTATATCAAGCCTTACTGACAAGTGATTTAAATCGTGATTTAAATCGTGATTTAAATCAATTTGATTTAAATCAAATCCACCCTGCTTTAACTATAATAATTTAATAATAATAATTTATTATTTATACCCTGCCCATCTGGCTGGGTTTCCCCAGCCACTACATAATATTAAAAACACGATAACAAACATTAAGAATTTCCCTAAGCAGCTTGCTTAAAACATTAGGGGCCAGATTCCATGAAGTAGTTCCAACTAAGGTCTCCCACTAGTGCAACGGGACTTGCCACCCTCCTCCCCCATACCCCCCCCCAAAAAAAAGCATGCAGGGGGAGAGGAGAAGTTGTTCTGTTAGACAAGCAGAAATGCAGAAATCCTTGCTCAGCTGTAACGTTAGTTTTAGTGCAATACTAAATTCCTTGCTAGGTGCATAATACCCAAGATGTGCTGGGCATGCTGCAAAAATGGATGAATGTGGAATGGGCGGGTGTGAGCAGCACCTGTTTCCAGACATCGTGTGTATCATACTAATAGACTTACGAGGAGACAGCAAGTGCTTGTGGATCCCTATAAATGTTACTCTTCAAGGCAGGCCTACGTTTACAGCTGCTTTTGTGTCTGGACCTTCGGTTTGGGCTCCATAAGAAAGATTTAAGAGAGTGCTTTTATTGTTGCTGGTTTTAAGCAGCAGTTTGAGGCCTGATGTGAAACTGACACCCCCCCCCAAAAAAAGGGCCAATGTGTTACCATCTTTGGGTTGCTTCTTGGCATGAGGCCGTGAAAGGCTCCTTCTGTTGCTCTGAACCATGAATCTTCCTCCCCCTGTAATAGGAAACTCAGGTGGTTGACTGTAGATAAAAAATGATTGGCAATACTGAATTGGGACTGCTGGGAAACAAGAGGGGAGGCATAAGAATGCTCGGAGGAACATTGAGTTATGCAAAAGTAAAAACAGCAACACATTTTTTTAAACCTGAAGAGGCAACCCTTGCAAAGAGGGTTTGGAGAGGCGGTTGGAGGATGGATGGCGGCTAAGAGATTGAGGTTGAATCCTGACAAGACAGAAGTGCTGTTTTTGGGGGACAGGAGGCGGGCAAGTGTGGAGGATTCCCTGGTCCTGAATGGGGTAACTGTGCCCCTGAAGGACCAGGTGCGCAGCCTGGGAGTCATTTTGGACTCACAGCTGTCCATGGAGGCGCAGGTTAATTCTGTATCCAGGGCAGCTGTCTACCAGCTCCATCTGGTACGCAGGCTGAGACCCTACCTGCCCGCGGACTGTCTCGCCAGAGTGGTGCATGCTCTGGTTATCTCCCGCTTGGACTACTGCAATGCGCTCTATGTGGGGCTACCTTTGAAGGTGACCCGGAAACTACAACTAATCCAGAATGTGGCAGCTAGACTGGTGACTGGGAGCGGCCGCCGAGACCACATAACACCGGTCTTGAAAGACCTACACTGGCTCCCAGTACGTTACCGAGCACAATTCAAAGTGTTGGTGCTGACCTTTAAAGCCCTAAATGGCTTCGGTCCAGTATACCTGAAGGAGCGTCTCCACCCCCACCGTTCAGCCCGGACACTGAGGTCCAGTGCCGAGGGCCTTCTGGCGGTTCCCTCACTACGAGAAGCCAAGTTACAGAGAACCAGGCAGAGGGCCTTCTCGGTAGTGGCACCCGCCCTGTGGAACGCCCTCCCTTCAGATGTCAAAGAGAACAACAACTATCAGACCTTTAGAAGACATCTGAAGGCAGCCCTGTTTAGGGAGGCTTTTAATGTTTTATAGATTATTGTATTTTAATGTTCTGTTGAAAGCCGCCCAGAGTGGCTGGGGAAACCCAGCCAGATGGGCGGCGTATAAATAATAAATTATTATTATTATTATTATTATTATTATTATTATTATTATTATTATTATAAAGAAAAGCCCTGTACAGATTAAGCTTGCTCAGTCCGTGAAATGTCAAACCACGTCAACTCTGCCCATTGGCAGTCTGTCAAATCATTTTTATTAACATTTTCAATACAACAAAATCACATTGAAACATTCCAAATTACATTCCAAATTATTAATCCAATTGTCAATAGGAATAAGAATAAGAATAAGAAAAGTTCCAATCTTGCCAAATTATTTTTTAAATTTATTTGGAGTTTTCCCATGCTTCAAACTCCGGAGGTATCTAATCAACTATTTGCCCTTGCTTTTTACCCTTCCTATATAGCCACAGCCTCTGATGTATTCCAGCAAGCAAGATAAATCAAAACAAACAATGTCCCTGTGTGGATTTAAGTCCATTTTTCATCACCATACGATCGCCTTGCCCCTTGGCACTCTGATTCCAAAGGCCTATTCACGGACAGTCGCCATCTTCATTCAGTCCCGATAACATCCAGACCTCTTTTTCCACAGCCATTATTCACCCGTCTGCTTTTCACTTACACCTTTCCAGGAGGGTTTGCCAATTATATTAAAAGTTCGTATATTGTGAATTTCCTTGAGGCTTGCCGCTCCCTGCCCGTTGGCAGTCTGGCTGGGGCGCTGGAGTTCAACACCTTTGGAGAACCACCAGTTCCCCACCCCTGTCTTAGACTTCACCCCTATCGATCACACTCCTCTGTGAGGTTTCCACCCCAGCCATCTCAGGATCTGAGCCTCAGAAGACCTGGCCTACGTACTTGGGGGGGGGGGAGCGGAGGCAGAAGAAGCTAAGGCTGATAAGGATCTTCCTCAAAGATAAAAAGGTAAAGGGACCCCTGACCATTAGGTCCAGTCGTAACCGACTCTGGGGTTGCGGCGCTCATCTGGGAGTGGCCGCCGGGACCACATAGCACCGGTCCTGAGAGAGCTACATTGGCTCCCAGTACGTTTCCGAGCACAATTCAAAGTGTTGGTGCTGACCTTTAAAGCCCTAAACGGCCTCGGTTCTGTATACCTGAAGGAGCGTCTCCACCCCCACCATTCAGCCCGGACACTGAGGTCCAGCGCCGAGGGCCTTCTGGCGGTTCCCTCACTGCAAGAAGCAAAGCTACAGGGAACCAGGCAGAGGGCCTTCTCGGTAGTGGCGCCCACCCTGTGGAATGCCCTCCCAGCAGAGGTCAAAGAGATAAACAACTATCTGACATTCAGAAAATACCTGAAGGCAGCCCTGTTTAGGGAAGTTTTAAACCTGTGATGTGTTAGTGTATTTTAATATCTGTTGGAGGCCGCCCAGAGTGGCTGGGGGGACCCGGCCAGATGGGCGGGGTACAAATAAAAAAATATTATTATTATTATTATCTAGCATTATTGGCCGAGGGAGCTGGCGTACAGCTTCCGGGTCATGTGGCCAGCATGACTAAGCCGCTTCTGGCGAACCAGAGCAGCGCACGGAAACACTGTTTACCTTCCCGCTGCAGAGGTACCTATTGATCTACTTGCACTTTGACGTGCTTTCGAACTGCTAGGTTGGCAGGACCTCAAAGATACTGAGCTTTAACTTCTGGTAAGAAGGGCAAAATTGGGCGAGAGTTCTAACCCATGCCCCAGAATGGTAGTTTCTACAGAGAGATAGGGTCTCTACCCGCCCCCCACAAGCTGGAAGAATCAGGTGCCTACTTCTCATTTCTCTTTAAGGAACCACATTCTTCTTCAAACCCTGCCCATCACTTCATGCCGTGACTCTGGCAACGAAAAACATCTATCAACTTCTCTTTATCTTGTAGCAGCTGTGCCACATCATTTATCTTTAGGTGTCTTTGGTTCGGTATCAATCTTCACAGTACAAATCCGTCTCCTCTTTTCGCTTGCTGTGTGCTAGTGTAAACTGAAGCGGTGGTATGGTTTTTTACTAGAGGCTGTAGGTGTTTCCTCCCCACCATCTAACGGGTCTTTGGTATGGCGCACCTGTGATATTCGCTAGGAAAAAGCCCAAGGCTCAAGTTGGATTTAGTGTATTTTTAAGTAAGGCTTTTGTGTTGAAGCACTGAGCCACAAAACTTTCTCCCAAAATATGGCTGATCTCTTAACTATCTTTGGTGTTGCTGCTGCCAGCAATTCCAAGTAGATTGCAGGAATTGGCGTAATAGAGACCTGCAAGAAAAGTGAAAACTTTGTGCCATTCCAGGTTACTTTGTGCAGATCGCTGGCATACATTAGCGCTTTCGAGCCAGACACAGTGAATATCTGTTAGGCACATAGCTGTCAACTTTCGGATTTGAAAATAAGGGATCAGCAGCCTCACCTGTCCCGGGGACAGTCTATGGTTCTCGGGGACAGTCCACGCCATGGTAATCCCCCCAGGCTACAAATTAATTTACACCAGGCTACACACCATCATCTTTCCCCACCTCAGGGTCTCTTTTCCAGGGAGTCTTCTCTTCTCATGCGATGCTTCAGGATCTGTCCTTCCAGTGAGCAGCCAGGGCCAATGTCCTTCAGAATGGATCGGTTTGATCTTCTTGCAGTCCATGGGGCTCCAGCACCGCAATTCAAAAGCGTCAATTCTTCATGGGGGGATTGATCAGGTTCACTCTTTTGGCTCTCTGGCATCCATTAATGACGTATTATACAAACGTATTGCAGACTTTGCATCCTTTAACACTCTTTTGGAAGGAGTGTATTTGTGGACTGGGCCAGAGTGGTTGATTTTACATGCAAGCAAAGCACAAACAGTGCTGTTGTCTTAGGACATCCTATTCTCTGTAACTATTGGTGAGCAACGCAGCTGAGGAGCCTCCCTGGCCGGCAGGGAGGGAAAGGAGCTGCTTCCTTTGAAATCCGGGAAATTTACGGGATATATAACAATCCGGGATAGCAGCGGGAAACGGCGCTGGAATAAGGGAATTTCCCGCCAAAAAAGGGAAGGTTGACAGCTATTGTTAGGCAAAACTTATCCTTGTATTCCATCAACCAGGACTTCTCTGTTTTCTGAGCACTGCTATGTTGGTTCTAGTATCTAGCACAGAATATACATTTCCTGAGAATATCGGAGCAGCTTCCCTACTCATAACAGGCTTATAGCTTTGGTGGTTATGGAGAGAATATGGCCCATAACACTAGCACGTTCCCTAGGAAAATGGGATTTGGAAAATTTTCTTATACAAATTAGGATACTTTGCATTGGAAAACTTTCTGGTGCCCAAGAGTACTTTAATTTGCTGTGTTCAGTTTACATGTATTTAGCAAGCAGAGCTAGAATGTTGGAGCTTGTCTAATGTTATAGTTGCAGTTGGCACGCATTCATGGTGACTAACGAATTTACGAAATACAAATTTCCACGGAAAAACAAATAAAGCACGTTTTACAAGTAATGTTTTCTGCGGGGGGGGGGAATAATCGCCCCACATTGCTAACTAGCACACCCAAAAAGGTGGACCTCTTGAATAGCGCAGTGAAATGCAACAGGCAAAGCCAAGTGGGTACGAATATAACTGGACAGATGATTCTTAATGCATTTCTGTTCCGAAAGAGCTTCGCCGGCTTGCCAGTATGTTGGTAGATCTCTCGTGTGAGAGGGGGGGGGGAAAGGGACCCCTGACTATTAGGTCCAGTTGTGACCTACTCTGGGGTTGCGGCGCTCATCTCGCTTTACTGGCTGAGGGAGCCGGCGTACAGCTTCCGGGTCATGTGGCCAGCATGACTAAGCCGCTTCTGGCGAACCAGAGCAGCGCACGGAAATGCCATTTACCTTCCCACCGGAGTGGTACCTATTTATCTACTTGCACTTTGACGTGCTTTCGAACTGCTAGGTTGGCAGGAGCAGGGACCGAGCAACGGGAGCTCACCCCGTTGCGGTGATTCGAACAGGCGACCTTCTGATCAGCAAGCCCTAGGCTCTGCGGTTTAACCCACAGTGCCACCCTTGTCCCTTAGAGAGAGAGAGAGAGAGAGAGAGAGAGAGAGAGAGAGAATATAATTTTTATAAATAGTATTAAAAAAAATTATATACACGAGAGAGAGTGTGTGTGTATATATATATATTTAATACTATTAATAGCATGAAGCAATGCAAACACCAAATAATGAGTAGCAATCACCAGGAATAAAGCAAAATACAGTCATTTCACACACACACACACACACACACACACACACACACACACACACACACTGCAGAAAATAATAGCATGTTAAATTAAATCACCAAGCCAAAAAGATGCATGAGTCCCACAGGGTCTGGGTAAGATGGTGCGTCAGGTTTAAGGTCTTCCTATTAGCATATTTTGGACTTTGGGCCGGATTACCTTCAGGGAGGCCTTACATTTTTTTTTTATACCCCTTTGTGGTCACTTCTGCCCTTGCAAGAGGCCCTCTCAGTAGTTCTGTTTTCTCCCGAAGTTCACCTTACGTCCACTAAGAGCAGGGTCTTTTGTGTGGTAGCACCTGCCCTTGAGAATGTGCTTCCAATGAACAGCAGACCAGGCGCCTTCCATCCTGGCATTTACGCTCACCTGTTCACTCAAGGCTTTCCCTGCAGGGTGATCCATCTATGTTGATCCAGTAATTCGATATTCCAATTTGCAATGTATTTCGAATTTGTTTTATGGACTCAATTTTTACTGTTCACCACCATGATGATTTTCGTAAGGTTGACGGTAATTTTTGTGAACAGATAAATAATAAAATAACAGCATTTCCTTCTCATGCTCCATTTGGGGGCCAGGGTGGTGGTGTTATGCCAACAAATTTGTTTTATAACATAAGCTTGGCAACCGGAGATCCTGTTTTTGTGTGTGTTTTTTTACTTGTGATGTCGGACTGAGAAGGAAGGTGGTTATGTAAGGTATTTGATGTTTTCCGGAGCAGCAAAATTGCATGTGAAGAAAGAATCCCTGTAATGCATGAAAAAACGTCAACTTGTAGCAAAGATCAGGCATGAGAATTGGGGTTCAAAGGAGGACGGCCCTTCCTCATTTTGTTTTGCAAATATTTTATCTGTACTTCTTCTCTAAAGGCACAGACGAAGTGTTTAAAGACAGAAGAATTCTGGGAACTTGAAGGCTAAAGATAACAATGCATATTTGGCTTCATATAATTAATTTGCAGGTGGCCCTTGGGAATTTGGCAGGCAGGTTGTGCTGCTTTCACAACAGTCTTACAGCACAATCCCACACAGGTTTGCTCAGAATTTTGTCTCGCTGTGTTCAGCGGGTTTCAGGCGGTTGGAGGATGGATGGCGGCTAACAGATTGAGGTTGAATCCTGACAAGACAGGGTGCGAGCGGGTGGGGGGGAATCCTTGGTCCTGAATGGGGTAACTGTGCCCCTGAAGGACCAAGTGCGCAGCCTGGGAGTCATTCTGGACTCACAGCTGTCCATGGAGGCGCAGGTTAATTCTGTGTCCAGGGCGGCTGTCTACCAGCTCCATCTGGTACGCAGGTTGAGACCCTACCTGCCCGCAGACTGTCTCGCCAGAGTGGTGCATGCTCTAGTTATCTCCCGCTTGGACTACTGCAATGCGCTCTACGTGGGGCTACCTTTGAAGGTGACCCGGAAACTGCAATTAATCCAGAATGCGGCAGCTAGACTGGTGACTGGGAGCGGCCGCCGGAACCACATAACACTGGTCCTGAGAGAACTACATTGGCTCCCAGTACGTTTCCGAGCACAATTCAAAGTGTTGGTGCTGACCTTTAAAGCCCTAAACGGCCTCGGTCCTGTATACCTGAAGGAGCGTCTCCACCCCCATCGTTCACTGAGATCCAGCGCCAAGGGCCTTCTGGCGGTTCCCTCATTGCGAGAAGCAAAGCTACAGGGAACCAGGCAGAGGGCCTTCTCGGTAGTGGCGCCCGCCCTGTGGAACGCCCTCCCAGCAGAGGTTAAAGTGATAAACAACTATCCTACATTCAGAAAATACCTGAAGGCAGCCCTGTTTAGGGAAGTTTTTAACCTGTGATTTTGATGTATTTTAATATCTGTTGGAGGCTGCCCAGAGTGGCTGGGGAGACCCGGCCAGATGGGCGGGGTACAAATAAAAAATTAGTAGTAGTAGTAGTAGTAGTAGTAAGTGTGCAGCCTAATTCAATAGCAGCTTCTCCCCAAAGGTGGGCAGGCCACAGGCTTCACCTGGGAAAAAATACTGATATATGAACTTCGAAATCATAGCAATCAAAATGCAACAAATTGTTCCTTTCGTTCCCACCTCCACTTGATTATCATTGTGCTTTAAAACGTAAGTACTCTCTTAAAAACTTTTTCCCCCAATGGATACTTTCTGTATCCTGAAAATAGACCCATATATCGCTCAGCCTTATCGGAACCTTGTCTAGCCACGGAGTGTGTTGGGGTTTTGTTCCTGTTGTTGAAAGCTGTATCTTTTTCGCTCTGTCCCATCCTTTTCTCCTCCCTACCCTTCCAACATTATGAGTTCTCTCCCCCTCACCACCACCCCATTTTTTTTTAAATTTTTTTTTCTTTAAGGGAGATGGCCTTGATGAGGCGGTTTTGTGTTTCAGAGGCAGAAGGCAAGGCTTGACCAGCTGGTCTCTTGAACTGACACAGGTGCAAAGACCGCAGGGGGTGGAGATACAAGAATAATTATAGGTTTCTGAAGCATCAGGCCTTGCCTCAAAGGGGGCTTGCGGAGAACTGTTCTTTATGGAAAATTAATGACAAGGCTCGAAGTCTGTCAGGACCACTATGGTTGTCATAAGAGGAGTAATGCCTTAAAGGGACAGCTCCCCCCCCGCCCTCTCCACAGGAAGTTCGGAGACTGAACCCATCATTTTAATGTCCAGGCAGTGGAGAATTCATATGAATGGCGTTAGACATAGCAGCCTCCACGCTTGCTAACCTAGGGATTACGTTTTCTGTGCAGCAGAGAGTAAACTGAGGCCAGGGAGAGAGAGAGTGGCAAATATTTCAGCCCTGTGATAGAAAGAGGGAACATCCTAATACAGTAAGCCAGGGGTAGGCAACCTAAGGCCCGTGGGCCAGATGCGGCCCAATCGCCTTCTCAGTCTGGCCCGCAGACGGTCCGGGAATCATGAGTAGAATGTGTGCTTTTATTTAAAATGCAACTGTCAGGGACTGGTCCATTCCCAAGGCAGGGTCGGAAGGTACAGGCAGTTGGAGGCAACGGAAGGAGTTTAGATCGGATAGAGACTCACGGGAGTCAGGAGGAAGGCAGCAGTGGGGAGGCGCAAACCCAAGCGCCACAGATGGAGGAGGGGCTCTGGGGAGAGGCCAGAGCTCCACTGACACCGGAAGAGGTGCTCAGGCTCTGGGATGAAGCTAAAGCACAGGATCAGCAGGAAGGAGGAGTGGGGCTCGAGGATACCACCAGAGCCCCAGAGCAACCGGAAAGCAGGGGACAGGAAATGGAGGTGGACGGAGAGGAGCAGAGGCTCTGGGATGCTGCAAGAGCCCCAGAGCCACCCAGCGGTAAGGACGGGAGCATGGGGGAAGCGACCAGCGCTACCCCGCTCAGGTCCAGACCGCGGAAGCGGAAGGAAGGTAGGCGGCGCTTTGGTTTCCCGAAGCTCTTATGCTGGGGGCGGAGCCGACAGCCCGCACTCCGGGTATCTGACTCAGACGAGACGGATGATGAAGTTTGAATGCTGTAACGTTTAATGCTGTAAATAAAGCTATTAGTTTAGCAAGAAGCGTGCATGGATGCTTACTCTTGAGAAGACATCACATACCTCTCACAGCAACTCTGGGTTATTTGTGGTGCATAGGAATTTGTTCGTCCCCCCCCCCCAAAAAAAATAGTCCGGCCCACCACATGGTCTGAGGGACGGTGGACCGGCCCCCTGCTGAAAAAGTATGCTGACCCATGCAGTAAGCCCTCAACTTACACAGGCGTTACATTCCAGGGATAAGGCCTAAAGCCAAAATCGAGTGTAGTCAAACCGTATTGAGCATAGCTGTCAACTTTCGGATTTGAAAATAAGGGATTTTTTCCAAACTTTCGGATTTGAAAATAAGGGATGCCGCGAGGGCGGTGCAATGGCACCAAGTAGCCTCGCCACCCTGCGCTCCAGAAGCTGCGCGCGAACGGGTGAGCGAAAGAGCGAGTGCGTAGACGGCAGGCAGGCTGTCTGTCTGGTTGGGCAGGAGGGTCTGGCTGCACAAGGCATGCAAGCTCCGCCCCCAGTCGGTCTCAGACTCCTTATTGGCAGCCGAGCAACGCAGCTGAGGAGCCTCCCTGGCCGGCAGGGAGGGAGCGGAGCTGCTTCCTTTGAAATCCGGGAAATTTAAGGGATATCAACAATCCGGGATAGCAGCGGGAAACGGCACTGGAATAACGGAGTTTCCCACACACAAAAAGGAAGGGTTGACAGCTATGGTATTGAGTGCAATGGCGGGTGGGATTGCCAAAGACTTTTTTTTCTCTCCTGAGCTCAGTCCCCCTTTTGAAATTTTGTTTTGTTTTGTTTTGTTTGCCAGGCATGTAAAGCTAAATGACCGCAAGTTAAATGTGCACCAGTTGCATAGAATACTTACTGAATTCTACCGGGGGGGGGGGGGACCTTACACTGGTTTGTATGTTATAGCAACTCCTGTTCTCTGGGTGTTGTTCCTTGAACACTCAGCATTGCATGGAAAGGCTAAAATGTAGAAGGCTGGCCTATATAAATGGATGGTTACAGCACTTTAGATACCCCACTTTTCTGTCCCGATGGCCTGGCATTTATACCAACAGCCAGCAGTCCTGAGCAGAGCCTCAATGAGCTTTCCCTGCTGAAAGGAGCTATGAGCCACTGGGCCAAAAGCAAAAATGGCTTCGGTCCAGTATACCTGAAGGAGCGTCTCCACCCCCATCGTTCAGCCCGGACACTGAGGTCCAGCGCCGAGGGCCTTCTGGCGGTTCCCTCACTACGAGAAGCCAAGTTACAGGGAACCAGGCAGAGGGCCTTCTCGGTAGTGGCACCCGCCCTGTGGAACGCCCTCCCTTCAGATGTCAAAGAGAACAACAACTACCAGACTTTTAGAAGGCATCTGAAGGCAGCCCTGTTTAGGGAGGCTTTTAATGTTTAATAGATTATTGTATTTTAATGTTCTGTTGAAAGCCGCTCAGAGTGGCTGGGGAAACCCAGCCAGATGGGCGGGGTATAAATAATAATAATAATAATAATAATAATAATAATAATAAACTGGTTTGCACTGCAGAGGAGCACTTCCTGTGCCTTCCACCCCACAAAAACTAAAGCTCCCCCTGTTTGGTACAGAGGTATTTGTGCCAGGCCCCCAGAGAAACTGCAACTGCGGCCTGCGAATAGTCTGCTTGTGTGCTAAGCAAACATTTCGGGTGGATCGGGGAGGGAAAGGAATTTGACTGATTGTGGCGCAGCCTCCTAATGTTTGGGGGTTGATTCACAAGTGGTTGCTCCTGGGGTTGCTAGGCAACTGGAAAGGGCCTCTGCTGTCCTCTGTCTTCCTCCCAGAATGGAGGAGAAGTGGCACTTGTAGCTGTTATTCTGTGGGAGAATTCATAGAATTGTGGAATTGGAAGGGACCTTGAGGGTCATCTCATCCATCTCTCTACAATGCAGGAATCTCTCACCCAACATGGGTCTTCAAACCAACCACCGTGAGACAAAAGGTCTCGTGCTATACAGACTGAGCTACAGCACAGCAGATAATTTATTTCTCCTTTCTTTTCTTATGACTGTTTTGGCCTATCCATATGTTTCCGCCCATTAGGGACGGGATGGGGCAGCTGTGGCCCTCCAAATATTGCTGAGCTACACTTCCCATCCTTCCCATTGGCCTTGCCAATGATGGGAATCGAGCAGTACCTGGAAGGCCACGGGTTCCCTATCCCTGTGTCTGTCTTCTGTTTCTCAGCAGTGGCAACTGTTGGATTGGGTGGTCTAATGACGTCTTCCTTCTCTGTCTGCAGACATGCCTTGAGCTGGAACGCTACCTTCAGACGGAGCCCAGGAAGATATCGGAGAGCTTTGGTGATGATTTGGACTGTTTCCTCCACACTGCCTCGGCTCAAGACACAGAAGACACCATCCAGCAGCTGGACCCCCTCTTGCTACCTGTAGACATGAGTCCTTGTGACAAGAATTCCAACATGGACGTTATCGTCTCGCGGGACAAACTCTTGTCCGAGACTTGCCTCAGCTTGCAGCCTACCAGCTCCTCCACAGAGGGCTATACTGCCGTTAACCAGGCCCAACTCAACGCCGTGACCTCACTAACGCCTCCCTCCTCCCCTGAGCTCAGTCGCCATCTTGTAAAAACCTCACAGACTGTCTCCGCGGTGGATGGCACAGTTACGCTGAAGTTAGTTGCAAAGAAGACCGCCCTCAGCTCTGTAAAAGTCGGTGTGGTAGCACCGGCTAGCACAACAAAGTGTGCGCTCAGTGACAGCGAGCAAGGAGGGACAGGGACAGATGCTTTGCCGGAAAACAAGAAGAGGGTTCATCGCTGTCAGTTTAATGGGTGCCGGAAGGTTTATACAAAGAGCTCACACTTAAAAGCGCACCAGAGGACTCACACAGGTACTTATGTTGGATGCTTGGGTCTCATGCTTGCTCGTTTGTTTGTTTGTTTGTTGCGTTCAGAGTTGAAGTCCCTAGATGAGAGTTGTCTATTGGAAGATGGCTTGGAACAATGTGTTCCTGAAGTGAGGGGTGGGAATTTGCTATCTGAGGATGACCTTGCTTGCCTGGAAGACCCCTGAAAGAGTCTCAGGTTTCCCTGCATTTGGTACACGTTTCAGAATTCCCCCAAAACATTGGAGATGCAAAGCCTGTGTTCACATGTATATGCCACATCTTCTGGTTTACTGTGAGCAAGCAGCATTTGCGAGACACGATCCGCAAGTGTACAAAGAAACCAGGGCCTCAACCATGATCCTGAGTTTTTAGGTAATGGAAAATCAAGGTTTACTGGTTTGTTTACCCCGCTCGTGCCAGGGGAGGAGCGAAGTGAGAGCATGTTGGGAGCACATTGTTTGTGAAATCTGGATTACTGTTACATGCAAACACGGCCAATGTGGTGCACAGCTGTGAAAAGCTTTTTGCTATTTGTTTGAACCATCTAGACTTGCATATTTTGGTCACAGAAACCACCTCCAAGTATAGCATATATTTTCTCCGTGGATGATGCGGATTAATGTAGCAGGATTAATGCACTGTCAGTGCTATTAGCCCAGGGGGGTGAGTGAATTGGCTTTCTTTCACACCTGGTTTATGAGTCTGGCAGTTCTTTGATGGAATGAGTTGTGGACAGAAGAGTGGGCTGGATTCTAATCAGTTTAGCTTTGTAATGGTCACATGCATTTCAAGTGGTGAAGTCTGTGAACTAATAGGATTCTGTAAAAAACCTTGAGGGAAACAGCTTTAGTCCTATTGTCAAAAGAAATGTAAACTTCAGAAGACCTTCCCTGCACCCTAGTTCCCGTCCCACAAACAGTTGACATCTGGACAGCAGACTGAGCAAATACACAGGTCACCGATTTTCCCACTGTGCTGAGACATACTGTATTTCTGTTTAAACTATTTGTTGTTGTTTAGTCGTTTAGTCATGTCCGACTCTTCGTGACCCCATGGACCAGAACACGCCAGGCACTCCTGTCTTCCACTGCCTCCCACAGTTTGGTCAGACTCATGTTGGTAGCTTCGAGAACACTGTCCAACCATCTCGTCCTCTGTTGTCCCCTTCTCCTTGTGCCCTCAGTTTTTCCCAACATCAGGGTCTTTTCCAGGGAGTCTTCTCTTCTCATGAGGTGGCCAAAGTATCGGAGCCTCAGCTTCAGGATCTGTCCTTCCAGTGAGCACTCAGGGCTGATTTCCTTCAGAATGGATAGGTTTGATCTTATTGCAGTTCATGGGACTCTCAGGAGTCTCCTCCAGCACCATAATTCAAAAGCATCAATTCTTCGGTGATCAGCCTTCTTTATGGTCCAGCTCTCACTTCCATACATCACTACTGGGAAAACCATAGCTTTAACTATACGGACCTTTGTCGGCAAGGTGATGTTTCTGCTTTTTAAGATGCTGTCCAGGTTTGTCATTGCTTTTCTCCCAAGAAGCAGTCTTTGTCCATGGAGTTTTCTTTGCAGGGATACTGGAGTGGCTTGCCAGTTCCTCCTCCAGGTGGATCACATTTGGTCCAAACTCCCCTCTATGACCTGTCCATCTTGACCTGTCCATAGCTTCCCTGAGTTATTCAAGCCCCTTCGCCACGACAAGGCAGTGATCCATGAAGGGGGTTTAAACTATAGTGATTGTTTATAAAGGTGCATATATGTGCTTAGGCTGGTAGTTAAAATGACACTTCTCAGTGTGCTTAGAAATGTCACTTGTGCCAGGATCAAGGGATTTTTCTGGGCGGTGGTGTTTCTACGCCTATGAGCTGGGGCTTTCTCTCAGTATCTTAAGAGTACTTTTTTTTTTAAAGGTTTCAATTAATTGCAAAGAAACACCCCAAAACTTGAGATGTGCCCTTTCCTAGGAATAATTTTCTTGAGTGCTGTTGATTTTGCATCATCATCATCATTATCATGCCATCACACTTGTCAAACACCCCCCCCCTTAATTCTTCCCAGAGTAATCTTGCCAAGGTCATTGCTTCTTCCCATGCTCAGATGTGGCAACTGACTTAGAGTGTTTTGCCCAAGGCCACAGATATCTATGGCTTGACCACAAGTTTGAATCCAGGTGTCCCAGTCAAAGTTTAGTTTTCTGTCTAGCAAATTGCATTGCGTGGCTATGTCCCTCCCCTCCCAGTGAAATGAATGACACAGACACATTGCATAATTTTAATGGGCATAAAGGCCACAACTTTATTGGTTACGGATGTTGAGCGGTATTGGCTTAGGCATTGGACCCTAATACTATATCTGACCCCAACCCGTGTGTTGGAAGTCCAGGAAGGGTTAACCACCAGTAGGGAGGCCAGTGATGTGCATCGACTGGAACTCCCCCTGTGCTCACCGTTAGTGGTGTGCCTTCGGCCATCAGCTCCCCAGGCTTCGGACAGGGCCACGCCCCCCGGAATCCTTTAACGGAATACCCTTCATCCTGAGGGGCAGATGATGACGTTACCTCCCCTCCTCACCTCTACAGAACCTTTCCAATGCCTAACCGCCAAACCAAAGTTATGATGAATTGCTACGAGGTAGGTGAAAAAACCCGTTTGGCTATTCCAAATGGGAAAAAGTCCTACCAGGCCCCTTGGCCAACCAAGGCGACCAACCAAAGTCCATAGCAAGGTCAAAGATTACCTAACTAAATGTATGGCTAAAACTAAAGGGCGGGTGGGTGGGAAAAACCTATGCGGCTGGTCAGCTGGGCGAAAGGAGGAAATTCTCGCCCGGCACTAGCTTAAAGGGGGCTAGGCCACGCCTCCCGGCCGTGTTGGTTGGTCGGCCGGTGAGTGACGTGCCCCAGAGTTCTACCTGTCGCACAGAGGCTGATCCCAGCCCCTGCGCGCGTGATCAGGTCGTGACGCCCGCAAATCCACCTCCTGCTCAGTGCGGAAGTGGCCTTCTCTTCCTGCAGAGCTTTTCACTGTGTGAACTACATCACATCAAAAATGATTTTAGACATTCAAGGAGGCCCGCGGTATAAACCTCTAGCTGAACTCTACAGTCTTAGTATGCACAATGTGGATTGCAAAAGCTCTCGTGTCAGAATATCTCAGTGGAAAAAGGGAGAAAAGAACATACTGAAATGAGTGAGCTTTTAAACAGCCAGTTCTCCATAAGCTCTTTCCCCTCTAAAATGAGTTGAGCTACTCCGTCTGCTTTCTCTACACTCTCTCTACTCTCAGAACATTTCTCAGAATAATAATTCTGCAATTGATTAATGTCTCTGCTCTCTTTCTCAGCTTTCCTCATGAGGATGATACAGCTCCATGACTGCTGTGCTATTTTTTCCTTCCAAAGGAACTGCTGAGTCAGTTTCCTCAATTTTGCTGTTGAACATGCCGTCTTTGATGATAATGCCACTATGCCATTAACATGTCTTTATAAAAGAGAGCTCCTAGAGATAGGTTTCCACCCTTATAAAGATAAATTTCCTGGACTAGTAGAAATTAATATTATGCAGAGGATTTTCAAAGGCTGAACTATTCGCTGTGCCGTAGAGTTTCTGCATTGTACTGGCTTAAAATCATCCCTTGTTGCTTTCCATGTGGTGCTGGGCAAACTGTGGTTTCCATTCCAGCAGCACACCAAACCATGGTTTGCTCTAATTATAATAATTTAAAATCCCAACTATTAGCAAAATGATGCTCATAACTATGTTTTGTCAGTTTGGACATCGCACCAAAGTGCTCATCATGGAGCACATCATGGAGTTGATGGCATGATGGGAGTTGTAGTCCAGCAGCATCTGAGGGCTAGAGGTTCCTCAGCCCTGGTGTAGATGACTGAACTAGATGGACCGATGGTCTGAATCCATAGCTTCCTGTGTTCCTAACGTAAAGTCCCTAAAGTGCTATATAATCCATGTTTAGTATTAGTGCTTCTCCTGCCACTGGAGATAATAATTTCAGTTTAATCATAAGGTGTAGATGAGCATTGTTATCTGATTGTGGCACACTTTGGTCCATCAGCTTAGGTTGATATTTGAATGGTCTGGTGTGAGAAGACCAAGGGGCTTTGGTTTCATGGACATTTGGTCCACGGTGACTCTTAGTGAGTCTTGTTTTCAAACCTGATACTGGTCAGATCGATACTTCCTAGCAGCAGTCAACTAGCAGCAGAAAGCTTATACGTTTCATGCTCTAGGTCATCAGCAGGCAGCCTTCAGACATGCAGGACTAGAACTTCTTTGAACAAAAGGTGAAACCAGGTGTAAAAGAATTATTTCGGGGAGCAGACACACCCTTGAAATTAAGGTTCTGGCATGATTCCTACTGAGCTTGTACTCAGAAGTAGAATTAGTATTTAGTTTCAGAACAGAACTCTATCTTTCCTGGTCCTATTCTAAGCTTTCTTCATTAAATTTAGCAAGGGGAGATGTTTTTTTGTAGCTTTCAGTTGGGAATTTCCCTTGCCATTCAAATGCAAATCACCCAGAGATCGACCAGTGAATCCCAATCTACCTTCTGACTCCCCCAGCTCTAGACCACACCTTTCAGCCTTGAACAAATTCATCGGAAAGAGAAAGAAGGTCAGTGGCTATGTGCAGGATATAGCCCTCCTATACCTGTGTTGTCCCTGACACCTTCACATGCTAGATACGGAGAATGTAACTCACCTCTCTTGTGTAGTTACATTTCTGGACCTGATCACTATTGCAAATGAGATACTGGGCTGGGTGGGCCCAGAGGTCTGACCCAGAACAGCTGTGCTTATGTTTACACGGCTTGCCTTTCTCAATCTGCACTGTCTGATCCCTCTTAACAATAAAGCTAGCATTACTTATGCAGGAAGAGAGCTAAATTGCCTCCAGAACCAAAATAGGAAGTATTAAAGGGGTGTGGTTTGGAAATTTTGGGGTGTATTGTAAGGATCCCAAGCGCCCATACCCAAGATTACAGCCGCGGAGCAGTTATTTTGCTGGGTCCTTTGTCTTTCCACGCAGCCGTAGCTTCTTGGAACCATCCTCGGCGTAATACACTGTCAATTGTGAACATGCTTGGCCGTGCCAATGGCTGCCAGCCACTTGGCTCAGTTGACAGCTGAACTGAAGGTCTGAAAAGATTGTGAGATATTATTTTTCCCTTTGGCTGCTGGTAGCGCTCTCATGTGCAGGAGAAGAGGAGGCTCTGTGTGGCTTAATTGCTCCGCATCTCTACAATGAAACGGGAAGACAAAGGCTTCTCTCTCCTTGAACATCAGGGGATGGGTTTCTTCTGCCACGCAGTGTCTCTTGCAGTAGCTACTCACTGGAACGAGTGCGTCTCAAGCAGTCATCATGTTGCAAACTCTGGTGGACAGATGAGATTTGCCGTAGGGCGGCCTTGGGGGTGACCACAGAATGCACCCTGGTGTTGCCTGTGAAGATCCATATGCATTCCACTGACTGCAAAGTTGAGAATCCCTGTGCTGGGGGGAAAAAGCAAATCACAAAACTCCTGGTCTCTTGCAGTCGAGGAGACTGAAGCAAGCAGAAGGAGAGGGGAGAGGACAGAGAGAAGGGGAAGGGTTTTTCATTGGATTTGATTTACAATGGTACCTCTGGTTATGTACTTAATTCGTTCTGGAAGTCCGTTCTTAACCTGAAACTGTTCTTAACCTGAAGCACCACTTTAGCTAATGGGGCCTCCCGCTGCCGCTGTGCCGCCAGAGCATGATTTCTGTTCTTATCCTGAAGCAAAGTTCTTAACCTGAAGCATTATTTCTGGTTACAGGTAGGTAGCCGTGTTGGTCTGCCATAGTCAAAACAAAATAAAAAATAAAAAAATTCCTTCCAGTAGCACCTTAGAGACCAACTAAGTTTGTTCTTGGTATGAGCTTTCGTGTGCATGCACACGAAAGCTCATACCAAGAACAAACTTAGTTGGTCTCTAAGGTGCTACTGGAAGGATTTTTATTATTATTATTATTATTTTGTTTTCATTATTTCTGGGTTAGCGGAGTTCTTAACCTGAAGCGTATGTAACCTGAAGCGTATGTAACCTGAGGTACCACTGTATTAAATTTCTGTGCCGCTTTTCATTCTCAGAGCAGCTTACTGACAGCAAAAAACGATAACACAATAAAGGGTAAAGGTAAAGGGACCCCTGACCGCTAGGTCCAGTCATGGACGACTCTGGGGTTGCGGCGCTCATCTCGTTTTATTGGTGGAGGGAGCCGGCGTAAAGCTTCCGGGTCATGTGGCCAGCATGACTAAGCCGCTTCTGGCGAACCAGAGCAGCGCACAGAAACACCGTTTACCTTCCCGCCGGAGTGGTACATATCTACTTGCACTTTGACGTGCTTTCGAACTGCTAGGTTGGCAGGAGCTGGGACTGAGCAACGGGAGCTCACCCCGTCACGGGAATTTGAACCGCCGACCTTCTGATCGGCAAGCCCTAGGCTCTGTGGTTTAACCCACAGCGCCACCTGCGTCCCTATTGCCCTTACAGAGCCGCAATTCCAAGAGTGGTTTAATAGTCTTTCGCATTTCACGGGGAACTCTTGACCAAAAGGGAATTAATAAAGTTGTCCAGTGTCAGGGATCTGCCTCCCCCTTGCAGTCCGGCTCTGAGTGGTTATAGAGAACAGCCACCCATTCTAACGACGGACTCATCGGGGAGTGGGAGCAGCTGTTTTTCAGAAGGGAAGGGGTTGCCAGGGCTCGAGATAAGCAGCGAGAGACCTGGCAGCTCCCAGCAAGTAGGTCCGGGGGCAGAGATTAAGAAGGAGGAAAAGACGCTTCCGTTTCCCCAAGCTGCTTTGCTGGCGGGAAAATCATCGTAAACCACTTTCGGATTCTGCTAGTGACTGAGTGGACATGTTATGATTTAGCTCTGCACTGTAATATAATGAGCACTGATAAAAGCTTCAAAGGCAAATGACTCGGCCTCCTTATTGAACAACCGATGAATCATAGAATCATAGAATCCTAGAGTTGGAAGAGACCACAAGGGCCATCCAGTCCAACCCCCTGCCAAGCAGGAAACACCATCAAAGCATTCCTAACAGGTGGCTGTCAAGCCTCTGCTTAAAGACCTCCAAAGAAGGAGACTCCACCACACTCCTTGGCAGCAAATTCCACTGTCAAACAGTTCTTTCTAATGTTTAGGTGGAATCTTCTTTCTTGTAGTTAGAATCCATTGCTCCGTGTCCGCTTCTCTGGAGCAGCAGAAAACAACCTTTCTCCCTCCTCTATATTACATCCTTTTATATATTTGAACATGGCTATCATATCACCCCTTAACCTTCTCTTCTCCAGGCTAAACATACCCAGCTCCCTAAGCCGTTCCTCATAAGGCATCGTTTCCAGGCCTTTGACCATTTTGGTTGCCCTCCTCTGGACACGTTCCAGCTTGTCAGTATCCTTCTTGAACTGTGGTGCCCAGAACTGGACACAGTATGAGGGGGAGGCCCTGACATCCAGTAATAGAGATGTCCCTGATAACACAATAGAACACAGTTAAACATCGCAAATACAGCATAAACCGTATAGAATGAAACAATGACAATCCATAAAACGCTGTTAACAATTTTTAAAAAATAAGCTAAGCGTCACAATTAAAGCAATAGTCATATTATATGATTAACAAATCAACACAGCATTTATAATCTATAAGGCAATGTTAAAATTCAGAAAATAGCAATTGGAAAATAAACTAAGCGCTGTTAAGTTCATACACGCCCTCCCCACACCCCCATGACTCGTAATCTTCCACTTTTAACAAACACAGACACACATAGCTCAACGGTAGATCATGTTCTGCAAACCAAGAGTCCAAGGTACTTGATTTCGCCAGGCAGGGCTCCGACTGGCTCACGTCTGAAACTGTGGTGTGCAGTGGCCATCACTATGGGCCAGATGGATCCATAGTCTGACTTGGGAACGAGGCACAGTTCCCTCTGAATATTGTAATTTCTGGCATACGAAGAGTTTGGAATGCAACTGTTTGGTTGAGCCACTTTATAGTGAAGGCGGTGAAGGTCCTGTGTGAGTGCCTGGAGGCAGTTGGAGGATGGATGGCGGCTAACAGATTGAGGTTGAATCCTGACAAGACAGAAGTACTGTTTTTGGGGGACGGGGTGGGTGGGTGTGGGGGATTCCCTGGTCCTGAATGGGGTAATTGTGCCCCTGAAGGACCAGGTGCGCAGCCTGGGAGTCATTTTGGACTCACAGATGTCCATGGAGGCGCAGGTTAATTCTGTGTCCAGGGCGGCTGTCTACCAGCTCCATCTGGTACGCAGGTTGAGACCCTACCTGCCCGCAGACTGTCTCGCCAGAGTGGTGCATGCTCTAGTTATCTCCCGCTTGGACTACTGCAATGCGCTCTACGTGGGGCTACCTTTGAAGGTGACCCGGAAACTGCAATTAATCAGAATGCGGCAGCTAGACTGGTGATTGGGAGTGGCCGCCGGGACCACATAACACCGGTCCTGAGAGATCTACATTGGCTCCCAGTACGTTTCCGAGCACAATTCAAAGTGTTGGTGCTGACCTTTAAAGCCCTAAACAGCCTCGGTCCTGTATACCTGAAGGAGCGTCTCCACCCCCACCGTTCAGCCCGGACACTGAGATCCAGCGCCGAGGGCCTTCTGGCGGTTCTCTCACTGCGAGAAGCGAAGTTACAGGGAACCAGGCAGAGGGCCTTCTCGGTAGTGGCGCTCGCCCTGTGGAACGCCTTCCCATCAGAGGTTAAAGGGATCAACAACTACATGACATTTAGAAAATACCTGAAGGCAGCCCTGTTTAGGGAAGTTTTTAATCTGTGATGTGTTAATGTATTTTAATGTTTGCTGGAAGCCACCCAGAGTGGCTGGGGAGACCCGGCCAGATGGGCGGGGTACAAATAATAAATTATTATTATTATATTATAGGGAAAGGAGTTTAATTTAGCCCAGTAGAACAAGAAACAGATCCCTCTTTTTAATTAATTTTTTTGGTCTCAGTAAACCGAAGGGTGTTTTTTTTTAGTGGTGGTGCTAATTTATGTTGCGCCAAGGAGACGTTGCTAAGGACAAGCGTGCAAAAAGGTGGGACCAGATTTTGGCCCGGAGTAAAATGGAGAAGTCGCTTGTCATATGGGAAAATATGTGCGAAAGAGCACTCTAGGTGGCAGGGGAAGGTGAGGTCTGCTGTTGGAAGAAAGAGCACCTATTTCGTGGGTGTGAGGAACTGAAATAGAACTTGTACTTAATTGACTGGGGGCATAAATCTAGCTTTAACACATTTGTCCCCTGTTTTAATTGCATGGCAGATACTTCTGCAAGCAGTGACAGTTTGGTGGGGAGGAGAATTTTCCAGTTCCATCTCAGCAAATGCCAGTGAAGCAAGTGACAGAAGGAGAGCTAATTTAGGTTGAACAAAAGCAAAAAAGAAAAATGTAATTCACAGAGTATAGATGTGTCATTGTCTAAGAAGGGAAGCAAGATACTTCGATGGGGAAATATGCCCTAAAAATTAAATGAAGACCCTTCTATGGAAGGGTTAGTTTGGCTCGAGCCTCAATGCGAACCTGAAATGAGGCTTAGAGCAGAGCCAGTGTGGTGTAGTGGTTAAGAGCGGTAGTCTCGTAATCTGGGGAACCGGGTTCGCGTCCCCTCTCCTCCACATGCAGCTGCTGGGTGACCTTGGGCTAGTCACACTTCTTTGAAGTCTCTCAGCCCCACTCACCTCACAGAGTGTTTGTTGTGGGGGAGGAAGGGAAAGGAGAATGTTAGCCGCTTTGAGACTCCTTCGGGTAGTGATAAAGCGGGATATCAAATCCAAACTCTCTTCTTCTTGTAGAGACTTGCCGTGCTTTTGTTGCAGAGACAAATGGAACGGAGAGGCGGCTTTGGGGCTCAGGCTCCAGCTATTCAGAAACGGCATGATGTGATGGAAGAGTGGGATGACTGATGCAACAGGGAAGAAATACTGGGTCAAGAAAGAGTTAATGGCAGCAAGGAAGGGCAGGCAGGGGAGAGCAGTCAGCTGAGCCCCAGGTGAGGCACGCCTGTCAAGATGGTTGATGAGGAGCCTTATCCTGTTGGGATCTGGAATCCAGAGTGACCACCTAGGGAGTCCTAGCAGGGGATGGGCGCCTGAAGATGGAGAGAGAGAGAGAGAGAGAGAGAGAGAGAGAGAGAGAGAGAGAGAGAGAATGGAGAGTAAAGGGGAGGTAACAAACATTAATGGCGTAAATTATGCAAAGGAACCAGGCCTTCGGCTCAGTTGCCAACATCTATGATTCCTTGAAGATGAAAGGGACTTGGGTTTTTTTGCTTCATTTTAACTCACACGGCGGCTCAAGCGGCATAGCTAATTCAAATAAACTATGGTGCAGACGCAATGCACTTTTGAAATGGCTGCGAGGAAAAGGCATCACTGATGGGATGCAGAAAAATGACACAGAATCATTGTGCGGATTTTATGCACTGCAAACCCGTATCTTTGCACGAGGGCACTTGCCTCCTGAAGGGCTCAGAGAGGAATGTGTTGATGTTCACACCAACAAAACGTCCATTCAAAATGAGGGGGTGTGAAGGGACCGTTGTCGGTAGGGCTTAGCTTTCATGTGCATAAGGCCTCACCTTAAATTCCCGGCATCCCCAGTTTTTAAAGGCACACAGAGCAGATGGGAGAGCGCTCTCTCTGCCCAAGACCCTAGAGAGCTGAGTAAACAATAAAAGGTAAAGGTAAAGGGACCCCTGACCATTAGGTCCAGTCATGTCTGACTCTGGGGTTGCGGCGCTCATCTCGCTTTACTGGCCGAGGGAGCCGGCGTACAGCTTCCGGGTCATGTAGCCAGCATGACAAAGCCGCTTCTGGCGAAGCAGAGCAGCACACGGAAACGCCGTTTACCTTCCCGCCGGAGCGGTTCCTATTTATCTACTTGTACTTTTACATGCTTTCGAACTGCTAGGTGGGCAGGAGCTGGGACCGAGCAACGGGAGCTCACCCCGTCGCAGGGATTCGAACCGCCAAGCTTCTGATCGGCAAGCCCTAGGCTCTGTGGTTTAACCCACAGCGCCACCTGGGTCCCAGGACTCAGCTACACAGCTGCAAATAAAACATTTAAAGTGTGTTTTGAGTGCAATATACAATGTGATGCTAGATAGCGATGGTGAGTCTTACGGAATTTTTTATTTAAAAAACGCTTAAAAAGAAGAAGCATTTTCAGAACGGTTTTTATTTATGCTTGTAGATTGCACCCTACTCTGACCATGTTAGGCAAATAAAGCTGATCAAGAGTTTTGGATTGGGGAGAATATAATCATGTGGCCAAAACCAGCTCTTGGGGAATATCAGTGGCTGCGAAGAATGTGCAGTATTGGGGCAAAGATTCTGAACTGCAGTGCGTCAGATTCCTCTGGTGAGGAGTGTACAGTTGCTTCATGTATTAGGGAAGCCACATTTTTCCAGGTTTACTGCTATGTGTATTATTCTGTGGATCAATCTAGCCTGTTCAATATGTGGCAGTGGATACTGTTAGCCCTGCAAGCTCACCTCACCATATTGGTAACATTTAGTCTTTTGTGTTCGGTCTGATGATTGCATTCCCCACCCCCACCCCCAAAGACACAGATCCACAAAATATTGGTATCTGCTTTTAATGCTGTGCACTGCGTACTAACAGAAAGGTCGTAAATAGACTTCTGTTGGATAAAATGGGAAAAAAAGATGCAAAAATCATATAAAAATCTATATTCTGGCTTTTTTTGTGCCTACATGCTACTCAGGGCAGTTAACAACAATTGAAACCCATCACAACATACCATAAAATTCCTCCCCCAAATGCATTATAATAAAATCAGAGGCAACTGCAGTGAATAAGATGGACATCAGATAAAAAGCATATCTATCCAATAAAACAGACGCTTGCCTAAACGGGAAGGTTTTTGCCATATGGCGAAACAATGTAAGAGCAGTGGTCCAAGCTAGCTGTTACCATATTGTGAATGATATTCTAAGAAAATATAATAAATATTGACGTCTCCCTGCTCCTTATTTGCTGGTTTTGCAGCTGTTGGCTTGTCATATATCCAGAGCTCTTAGTGCTAAAGTGAAGTTGAAACTAAAAGCTCTTGTTACTTTTTTTTCTCTTTTTTTTAAAGTTCTCCTAACCTCTCCAGGGACAAAAAAATAATAATGGCAATTTAAAGCAGCAGAGAGTTGTCAATTAGGGCAAAAGAAAAGAAAGTAATGGTTTGAATGAGGGATGGGGGGGGGAGAAATGTGAGGAGAGGAGTGTGTCGCAGACAGACTTTTGCATCCTGTTGCTAGGAAACCACATCAGCATTAAATACAGCGTGCTAATTGGCTAGCTTGTCAGTGCCTGGGTACCAGCCTGGGCCTGCTACACAGCTGCTTCTGCTGTCTGGTTGCTAGGCAACTGCATCTTCTCTCTCCCCCCCCCCTTTTCTTCTGGCACCTAATTGTCTACTTTTGCTGCTGGTGTTGCTGCTGGGTACCAGTCTGGGCCTGCTGCTCTGCTGTTCTCCCGAGGGGCTGAGTTGGGAGGGCGGGGGGGAGAGGATATGTCAGCAATTAATGGAGCAGAAGTGCACATTCTACAGAAGGCCTGGCACCTGTGTCTCCTAATTCTCCCTCCACCCCCCAACAAAATCCTTCTGTTCTTAACGCACATCAGGTGCCTCAAGCTTCTTTTTCTGCTAAGCTTACAAGAACAGGCTTTAAAACGGAATTGGAATTGAGCAAGCTTTGTCCCTTTCATGAAGTGACTAGCAGGGGAAGGAGGATAATGTACCTTTTCTCAGTATGCACTGTGTCAGTGGGCTGGATGCGATGAATCGTTGCTTTCCTGCATATGGGCTTGTGAGGGTGTGTGATAATGGAGTGTGGGTAGCTTAAGCCCTCTGAGACATTTTACTCTTTCTAAGAAGCATTCTTTACCAACAAATGATGCTAGTAGGTTTATGAGAAATTTTGTAAGGAAGACTATATTGAAATATTACAGAAAAAAAAATAGGAAGGCGATAATTGGTTATAAATTATTAAAAGTAATAGTGAAATTATGAAAATACAAGATGTAAGATATGAAAATTGGAAATTTTTAGACGTGGTTGATGGAAGTCCAAAAATATTGTATAAGATATGAAGGACTGTTAAACGATGTTTGGAAAATATATGTAAAAATTTAATAAATATATATATATATTGGGGGGGGGGGAGAAAAAGAAAAGAAAAAAAAGCAGCATTCTTTACTGATGTTGAGGGAGAGTCTATTTTTCCTTCTTTCGTACTCCTTTTCATGCTTCACATTATATGCAGAGTGACATGTGAAGGTTGTCATGGACACTTAAATGACAGAGCCACTTAGGATGCGATTCGCCGTGGATGTACCGGTAGGTAAATTGATTAAAGCAGCTTCTTTTCATCCATTAAATGGGAATGACCGGTAGCTGCCACACAAGGGGTTGGCCTGCCTCCACTCAGAAGTGCACATGGCTGCAGCATGGAGCAGTGATTTGCGTGTTGCGAGCTCTCACAAATCCAATTCCCACAGAAAGGATAACATTCTGTTCCCTTTATGCAGAGTTTTTCAGTGGAGTTGATTTGTTGAAATGTTGAGTAATCAAGTAATGTGTGAATTAACCCCAAACGTCAAAGCAAGCTTGGCTGCAGCAAGGCTTCGTACCCATGTTGAGGGGTGTTGTACAGTGGTACCTTGGGTTACAGATGCTTCAGGTTACAGATGCTTCAGGTTACAGACTCCGCTAACCCAGAAATAGTACCTCTGGTTAAGAACTTTGCTTCAGGATCAGAACAGAAATTGTGCCGCGGCAGCGGGAGGCCCCATTAGCTAAAGTGGTACCTCAGGTTAAGAAATTTCAGGTTAAGAACGGACCTCCAGAACAAATTAAGTTCTTAACCCGAGGTACCACTGTATAGGGATCCTGCCTCCATCCCCAAAAGGAGTCCTGGCTTTCTATGGTTACAGTGTTCCTGCCACATGTATAAATTGCAAGCTCCCACAAAGTAGCATGCTTGAAAGGAGAAAAGGCGTTTTCTGGAGTAGAATTCAGAGGGCTCGATTCATAATGTGGGTTTCCAGCAGGATGATGCAGAGTTATTACCATTCCTGTTTTGTAGTCATTCCCTCCATACCATTCATTGGGAACTTTGAACTGTGCCCCTGAAGGACCAGGTGCACAGCCTGGGAGTTATTCTGGACTCACAGCTGTCCATGGAGGCGCAGTTTAATTCTGTATCCAGGGCAGCAGTCTACCAGCTCCATCTGGTACGCAGGCTGAGACCCTACCTGCCCGCGGACTGTCTCACCAGAGTGGTGCATGCTCTAGTTATCTCTCACTTGGATTACTGCAATGCGCTCTACGTGGGGCTACCTTTGAAGGTGACCCAGAAACTACAACTAATCCAGAATGCGGCAGCTAGACTGGTGACTGGGAGCGACCGCCGAGACCACATAACACCGGTCTTGAAAGACCTACACTGGCTCCCAGTACGTTTCCGAGCACAATTCAAAGTGTTGGTGCTGACCTTTAAAGCCCTAAATGGCTTCGGTCCAGTATACCTGAAGGAGCGTCTCCACCCCCACCGTTCTGCCCGGACACCGAGGTCCAGTGCTGAGGGCCTTCTGGCGGTTCCTTCACTACGAGAAGCCAAGTTACAGGGAACCAGGCAGAGGGCCTTCTCGGTAGTGGCATCCGCCCTGTGGAACGCCCTCCCTTCAGATGTCAACGAGAACAACTACCAGACCTTTAGAAGACATCTGAAGGCAGCCCTGTTTAGGGAGGCTTTTAATGTTTAATAGATTATTGTATTTTAATGTTCTGTTGAAAGCCGCTCAGAGTGGCTGGGGAAACCCAGCCAAATGGGCGGGGTATAAATAATAAATTATTATTATTATTATTAACCTTTCAGGCCAGTGTTAAGCATGGGACGATGATCCTAAATCTGCCTGCAATGGGCATTTTTGTAGCTTTAGGTGCCATTGATCTGCCTGTCAAGTCTCTCAACTACAGGCTGTGTGATATTCCATCTCAGGTAGGCATTTTGATTCTACAAAACTGTGTGGGAGCAAATATGTTGACAGAAAGGATGGTTGCGATGGTGGGGTGCTGCTTTTCATCTCACACTTCTGCCATGTTTCTCTTCTTCATTTTTCAGATTAATGTGCATGTGTGAATTGCTGTTGATGGTGTTTGCCAAAATGGTACCTTGCACAATTTCTCTCTCTAAATAGGAATGGTACAGTACCCCAGCCACCTGAGTAATGAATGACACTTTTTCTTGCCTGATGAAATCAACTAGGGGCACATTCAAAAAATGAAAGAATCTGAAAAGAAACCGAAACAGATTTTTCTATTAGTTTCACTGTGACTGGTTCAAGAATGACACACATACTTTAAATTGGGTTATATTTTTTATCTCCAAAATCTCTCTCTCTCTCTCTTTTAAACAGCTGTTTGTTTGTTTACTCTTTCTCTCTTTGTCTAAAAAACAACAATTTGTTTTATTCCACCTATGAATCCTAGTTTTACATAATATGTTTTAAGATTAAATGCAGGTCCCAGAGGATTTCAATTCCAGGATATTAGAGGGAATGATTGCATCATAAATCATTAACTTACTGGTACTTTGAAAAGGTGAAATTATTTCCATTTCTAGCTTTCGGAAATGGAAAACACTAAGGTTATAACTTTAACATAAAACTGCATACATCCAGATTTTTAAAACTCAGCTGTTTGGTGAATTTGTTTAGAAATCCATTTATGGCAAAAACTCACTTCAGTGGGTTTGGGCCAAGATATTAATCTGTCATGAGTATGAATGTTAAATATATTCTGGGGCACATCAAACTAGAAGAACCTTAATACTAAAAGATAATTTGGAGCAATTTTAATTTATAGGGCTTCCGTTTTGTTACATTTGAAAGGCAGTCTTCCCTCCACCCCTACGTGGCACGTATATGCTAATAATAATAATAATAATAATAATAATAATAATAATAATAATTTATTATTTATACCCCGCCCATCTGGCTGGGTCTCCCCAGCCACTCTGGGCAGCTTCCAACAGAACATTAAAATGCAATAATCTATTAAACATTAAAAGCCTCCCTAAACAGGGCTGTCTTCAGATGTCTTCTAAAGGTCTGGTAGTTGTTGTTCTCTTTGACATCTGGTGGGAGGGCGTTCCACAGGGCGGGTGCCACTACCGAGAAGGCCCTCTGCCTGGTTCCCTGTAACTTGGCTTCTCGTAGTGAGGGGACCGCCAGAAGGCCTTCGGCACTGGACCTCAGTGTCCGGGCAGAACGATGCGGGTGGAGACGCTCCTTCAGGTATACTGGACCGAGGCCGTTTAGGGCTTTAAAGGTCAGCCCCAACACTTTGAATTGTGCTCGGAAACGTACTGGGAGCCAATGTAGGTCTTGTTGTGTCATCCAAAAGTGGACTGTGGTTTGCTTCAAAACCTAGAAAGCCAGGAATAAACCAAGAATTCTAAGGACTGTGCGGGCAGTCACATTCATGATTAAACTATGGTTTATTACAAACTTTGGTTTATTGCTACATATGAACACAACTCTTACCGATAAGGTAGGTCAGTATTATTTCTGCCTTGCAGGTAGAGGGGCTGTGTTGGGTTCTTGAGTGAAGCAGAGATTCAAACTGAGATTGCCTTAGCTAGCTGGGTGTCTTAGCTGTTACACTGCACCACATGATGCTCGGCTGAGATCACAGTGGATCACGAGGGGTGTTCTGTATCTCTGGTCTTACTTTATCTCTTCTTTAATGCCTTCTTTTAATTGAGTGTTTGTATACATATTAGCTATTTTTGTGACCTTTGTTGATTTATTTTGTTCACCATCTTGAACAAAAGCAG
>JAWWNI010001062.1:0-63018 GCA_034642065.1 Darevskia nairensis
TGGAGAAGAGGGCAAGGCTTGGGGCGGAAGATACAGAGGTCTTAAGGGTTGCATTAACCCCCTACCTCCAGCCCGAGGTTCCACACTCTGTCCTGTGTTGTATCTTACCACATCCCACTGGAGTAATTTTATTTTATTTTATTTTATTTTCTGAAGCCCAAAGGAACTTAGAAATGATGTGGAACAATTATCATTTTCAAATCATTGCAGGTGAAATTATTGAACTGGAGATGAAAGGTTTTTTTAAACCGCCAGCTATTGCTTCCCTTCAGAGCCCAACTGATATATTTTATTACCAAAATATTTTAAGACGCCAAACCCATCCTTGTTTTGCCAATCTTCGTTCTAACGTGCAAATTCTATCTTTTTTTTTTTTTTTTTGGCCACAGGAGTATTTTCTCTCTGCCCCCCCCCCCCAAATGAAGTAAGGAATTGCTCCAGAACAGACATAGTCAACCTTGGCTTTCCAGGTGTTTTGGAACTACAACTCCCATAACCCCTAGCTAACAGGGCCAGTGGTCAGGGATGATGGGAACTGTAGTCCCAAAACATCTGGCGGGCCAAGGTTGCCTATGCCTGCTCCAGAAGCTTTCCTTTCAACACCCTTGCTTTAGAGCAGGCACGTCCAACAGGTAGATCGTGATCTACCAGTAGATCACTGGACGTCTGTGGTAGATCACTGGCTCCCCCCAAAGAAGCTCAACAACTTTGGCTCCCCTTAAAAAAGCTCAACATTTTTGCCTTGCAGCCCCCAAAAGCGGGGCTTTCCCCCTCCATCAAATAAGCTCAACATCTTTGACCTGAACCCCTAAAAAATGGGCCTTCTTCCTAAAAGAAGCTCAACAACTTTGACCTGAATCCCCCCCAAAGGGGGTAGATCACTGCTAGCTTTTAACTCTGTGAGTAGACCGCAGTCTCTTGGGGGTTGGCCACCCCTGCTTTAGAGGAACCCCATTGCTTCTTCATGCTATTCTCTGACCCACCCCATCTCCTTCTTACTGGAGTATCACATTTTCAAGACTTCATATTGGTTTGTGTTCCTTTTTGTCCCATAACTCAGGAGCACAGTGCCATTTCACAGGTGAGGTGGAGCCACTGGACTTTGGGGGAAGAACTGAAGAACCGAGGAGGATTCCAGGCTCTCCCTCCAGCCTTTGTGACCGATGGTGTGCTCGGCTCGGATCCCTGTGGATAGGCAAGTAGAGCTGCTGGCCTAGCAGCCAGCTGAGCCAAAAGCTACCCTGCCACCTTGGGGCGGTGGGCAGAAACAAAAGGATGTAGGGCAGCGGAAACACCTTGCCAAATTAAAAACTCTGAGGGCCACAGGGGGAGCACCTTCCACTGGCGATCGCTGCGACAGGAGCAGCATTAATTTTCCGAGAGACGATGCTCTCTTGGAAGCTTTGTTGCATGTCTGCGGTTCTTTCCCTGAGCGGCTTGGCAGTTCTGCTTGTTCTAGATCTCCAGCTTCCCCTTCTCTCTAAACAACGGCGGCAGTCGCAGAAGTCCCGGGAAGGCGATTTCCTCCGGGATCATTGCAGGTCTCTGGCAGAGCAGGACAGAGCGTTTATCTGGGGGAAACATTTCCGCACCTCTTTCGGGAAGTCGTCTTCCTGCAAAGATTACATCGCCAGCAGTCACTACCTCACAAAAACCCTGTCTGCGGAGGAAGCCGGATTCCCCATAGCATATGCCATCACCATCCACAAAGAATTTAGTACCTTTGAACGAGTCTTCCGAGCCATTTACGTGCCCCACAACATTTACTGCATCCACGTGGATAAGAAAGCACCTGACAGGTACCAGCAAGATGTGAAGAAGCTGGTCGATTGTTTTCCCAACGCCTTCCTCGTGTCCAAAGCAGAGGTGGTCATTTACACGGGGATAACCAGGCTCCAGGCTGACCTGAACTGCATGAAGGACCTCCTGAGGTCGACGGTTCGGTGGAAGTATCTCCTCAACCTCTGCGGCCAAGACTTCCCCTTGAAAACCAACAGGGAAATTGTCCGGCACCTGAAAAGGTTTAACGGGAAAAACATCACACCTGGCATTCCCCTTGTAGATCCTTTTACCGTGAGGACCAAATATTCTTTCCAAGAATGTCCTAGAGATCACGGCGGAGAATATAAGAATCGAATGCTAAGCACCACGAATTTGAAATCAGAAGTGCCCCACAATCTGACTCTTTACCGTGGCTCTTCATACGTTGTCCTAACAAGGCCCTTTGTGGAGTTTATTTTCTCCGATGAACGGGCCCTCGATTTGCTAGAATGGTCCCAGGACACCTTTAGTCCGGACGAACAATACTGGGTGACACTCAATAGGATACCAGGTACGTAGCGACTTCCAACTAGTTCTGATTTTGTTGGCCAGGGTTTGTTGTCAGATCTAAAGTTGCACAGGTTCCTCAAGGCGCTTAATTGGTTAGCGCATGGTGCTGATCATTCCAAGGTTGCAGGTTCGATCCCCATATGGGACAGCTGAATATTCCTGCATCCTTTCAAGTGATGCCTTCACCACATCCTGACTCCAGTTGGTCAACGCTCCATGGCTGCCACAAACAGCCTTGTGCCTCCTGCTTTTCAGCCTGTTTTGACCAGCGCTTGCATGCTAAACACTCCTGTTGTTCTCTCTTCCGGACAGCTAAGTGAGTAGGAGCCAAGGCCCATCCATTTGCTCAGGTAAAACTTATTTCTCATTCTGGCAACCTGGCTCACTCTTTGGGGATGTTGATGAGGACACTTAAGTGGCCAGCTAAGGCCACTACCTTACAAAGAAACTGGTCTGACTAGTTCAGTAAACTCCTCTTATATAACATCAAAGAGGGCCAAGAATCAGAAGGGACTTGGGGCATCATCCCTCAAACCTACAACGATATCCTGGCAGCACATGCACGATAGCCAGAGATGTTATTTCTTTCCGGTTCATTCTCTTCCTGGGATGTTCCTGTTTGTTTAACAGCTGGATTCACAAGTCATGAGGACAAAACAGAAACTGCTTGTACATGCTCTCCAACATTTCTCTGATGCAAATAGGGACGTCCAAACCCATAATAATAATATTGCTATTTAGATACAACCCAGTATTTTCTCTACCTACCGTACCCTCCAACATTTATTTGATAAAAATTAGGACTTCCTAAGGAAAAGAGGGACGTTCCGGGATCAAATTGTAAATCAGGACAGCTTCTGTAAATCCGGGACCGTCCCTGGAAAATAGGGGCACTTAGAGTCTGCTTGTACACCTGGAAATTTAGGAAAATAATGTTTATAATATTTATAAAACAGGTTTGTTTCCCCCCCCCCCCGAGATAATGCAGACAAAACGGAAGGATTTCAAATGAAGTCAATTACCTTGGGAGAAACTGAGATAAATAAGAACTCCCAAAACATGACGAAATGTCCATGTTTTCAATAGACCACATGGCACTTTTAAGATTAATTGCTGTGCCCTCACAAGGCTCATCTTTTGGTTTTGCACTCTTTCCAAATAACAGACGCCCCTGGCTCCATGCCAAATGCTTCACGAGAGGGCGACCTGAGAGCTGTCAATTGGATCAACGGAACTGTTGGGCGATGTCACGGTAAATGCAGTTTTGCCATTCTGCTGTCTAGCACTGAGAGCAGGCCCTTCTTGTATTCCATTACCTCGGTCTATGCTGGTCCTCTTTTCCCTTCAGTTTAATGAAGGCTTCAAAGAGGTTCAGAAACAAACTTGTGGCGTCTCAGAACTTGCAGTGCGTAGGCTCAGAAACACCAGCACTGACATGGTCCTGTTTCTTTCCTGGGCAATGCACAGTTCCAGAAACAATCAGCTGGGTATTATTAATATCTATCCGGAGAATGACCAGGCGAGGGCCTTCTGGAGGTTCCCTCATTGCAAGAAGCGAAGTTACAGGGAACCAGGCAGAGGGCCTTCTCAGTAGTGGCACCCGCCCTGTGGAACGCCTTCCCATCAGATGTCAAAGAAATAAACAACTACCGGTATCTGACATTTAGAAGACATCTGAAGGCAGCCCCGTTTAGGGAAGTTTTTAATAACTGATGTTTTAATGTATTTTTACCCTTCTGTTGGAAGCCGCCCAGAGTGGTTGGGGAGACCCAACTGGATGGGCGGGGTAGATAATAATAATAATAATAATAATAATAATAATAATAATAATAATAATAATATGTAGAGAGAAAGCTGAATGGGGCTCCTTTTGCATGATTGTTCAAGGTTATGAACTTGGCAGATTCCACCAAATTTGTGCGCTAAAATGCATACAAACAATTCCTGCATGAAAGGGTGAATATATGTACAGTGTTACACTCCGTGCATTTTTTTTTTGGCTGCCATACTTCCTTCATTGACTTTCATGGAAGAATTTTTCACAGTCGGGGTCTTGAGAATTACAACCTTAGTGGCTTGGAGAACTCTCAAGTCAATGTAAATAAAGAGGGCATTGAGATGCGTCTTATATTATAAATATAGTAATTAGCCAAGCCTTGTGGTAGAAGTGGTCTGATGACCTATTTTCATGGAGAAAAACGCTGGTTCTGAAAGGAGTGGTCAAGACCATATTTCAAAAAGTAAAAACCAGGACACCACGAAAGCTGTTGAGATGTTTTTAGGAAGACTCCAAAAAATTTAGAAAACCCCTTAAATCACCCCTAATTCACCTGCCGCTGAGTAAAGGTTGCTCATTTTTTAAAACTAGTGCCTTGCGCAGACAATTCAGGTTGTCTGCAAAACTCTGCTCGAGTTTAATTCCCACATAATATAGGGTTGCCATATTGTAGGGTTATAGGGTTGCCACAACCAGGACTCCCAAAAAGTTTTTTTTAAAGGAAGATCCCCAAATTGTTGAGCTTCTTTTAGCCACCGGACATCAATTCCACCTTTAAAATCCCAGTGATATACAAATAACGTGTGCCAAATAATTTTTATTAGTTTTCCAAAAATTTAACAAATCGATACCAATTTACATCACATTTAATACAATTTCCCCATTAAGTTGACTTTGCACTCTTCATTCTTTTCTCCAATTGCTTCTTTATATGACCTTCTTTATTTCTGATGAAAGTATTTTTTATCTCTTGACAGGTCACTATGTAAGAGACATTTGTGTCTATGCCACTGGAGACCTAAAGTGGCTGCTGGCCGTTACAAAACTGTTTGCTAACAAAGTTGAACTTGAAAAATATCCACCTACTGTGGAATGCCTGGAACTGGCCGTTCGGGAGAGGGCACTGAATGAGAGTGAAATACCTGTAGAGCCAAGTTGGTACCTTTAGCGGAACGGATATGGTTTACTTTAAGACGATGAACAGAGCCAACATCCTGGAAGAGCTAGTTTAACTTGAAGCCATGCATGTCCCAATCTTGAACACCATTGCACGAAGTCAAAATTCGGGGCAATCTATATATTGGTTGGTAATTTTTGCTATTTGATATACTTGATTATTTTTAGGATTTCGCATCCTGTTCTGGAACAGAGTTACTATCCATTTCTCCCACCCACCAAAGAACTCGGGTATTGTTTAATACTTTGGGAAACGGTTCTGACCAACAGGAAGAAGGACGGTGAATTCATATTTCAAGCTGGTTGAATTAGCCTTTGATCATTGTTGCAAGTCTGGTTTCACTTAAGTGGTAGTCCAGATGACTGGATTAAAACTAACTACATATCAATACAAGATTTACTAAGGGGCCTCGTTATTTGCTGAAGGACTTGTGTCTGCACACAAATATTGTACCTGTTTCTGAAGTGAGATCAAGGCCCAATATTCAGATATACGGGTTACCAGGGTTCTTCTGTTATCTCCCACAGAAAGAAAAAATTCAATGAGTATCCTTCCCCCCTTTTTTATAATATACATGAGAATCCATCTCCCTTTTTTATAATGGGAGCCGCATGTGCCCCCACAGGATAATGTGGGAGTTCAAAATCAGCGCAAAAGAGCCAAAAGTAAACTGCAAAAAACAATTTCTCTTGAAAACAAAAGATCTTCGCACACAACGTAAGGTTTTTTTTTTTAAAGAGATGGTTTTTCAGGTGCAACCGAACCAGTTTCTTTAGAAGAACTGCTTAAGCTGATTAACGACAAATCACTTCCATATTGCTGTGTACCATCTAAAAAATAATTATTATTATTTCTGTGCACCATCCAAATCTTCATTTACCTCAGATAGTTTGAAAAGGTGATGCCAATATGTCACGGGTAGCCAACAAGGTGTAGTTCAGATGTTGTTGCACTAAAACTTCCATCATCCAAAAATTAAAAAGCGGCATTTTCTTCTTTCCCTGTTTCACTTTTTTTTTTTTAAAAAAAAATGGAGACCGAAATTTTATACAGAAATGTTTCATCTGTGCAGAAATGTCCACCAGTTCTTTCTTGACATCTACCATAAGCATGAAAATGGGTCTGCTAAATATGAGCTTGAGCTGGTATGTCAATGAATTATGGACATTTAACGCAGCCTTCAATCTCATGACTCATTTCCATGTAGGCCGTTGCTGTTAAACATGTTGCCTATGTTTCAGTTTTGGTCTGTTCAAGTGTTGTACTTTAAAGTGGAAGAGTATTTTTTTCTTACAAAACAAACAGATTTGCAGATATTCATTGTAACAATTCAATAGTAAATAAATACTTGGTTTTTTAAAAAATAAAACTAAAAGAAACTGAAGAATTTTCCTTTACTTCAGAATTGTATTGAGGGTATCAGAATTTGTATTAAGGGTACCAGCTTTTCAGCCAGATCTGCAGCTGTGCCCTTAACAGAAATCCAGTTTGGACTGGCCTGCTGGAGAAAGACAACTGCAAAGTTACCGTATTTTCCGGCATATAAGACGACTGGGCGTATAAGACAACCCCCCAACTTTTCCAGTTAAAATATAGAGTTTGGGATATACTCGCCATATAAGAAACACGACCCGGCGTATAAGACGACCCCCGACTTTTGAGAAGATTTTCCTGGGTTAAAAAGTAGTCTTATACGCAGGAAAATACTGTAGGTGAAATGCTGAGCTCCTATAAAGGGATAAAGCACCGGATGAGTTAGTATCCTAGGTGATAAAAACAATGATATGTCTATGCAATGCCAAAAATCAAAAAGGTTTGTATTATTTTTCTGTTTTTGTAATATGTCATCTTTGTTCATAGGTTTTGCAAGCTTTCTGTACTAAGAAATCTACTAATGTTGATACACCTCTTTTTCCTTTAAAGAGAGAAAAACAACAACACAGAATGCAAAGGTCTACTGAACACAAAGCCCAAATTTTATTAAACTCTTGTGATTGTTTAATAATCCATCACACTGAATAAGCAACAAAACAACCGTTACATACCTAACCATGAACTCAATAGGTGGAAAAGTTAACTGAATTAAATGAGGCATGTTCCCGCTAATGTTGACACGTGGTTTGCTTTCAGCAAAGATATATGGCACTTATCTTTCATTCTTTGGAATAAGAAGTGGATTCAAATCTAACACGTAAAACCTGAGCGAGCTGGTTTAATGTTAAGATTACCGACTTGTCAATCAGCCCACCACTTATCACCAATATGGCCAATGATGATGGGAGTTGTAGCTGAACAGCATCTGTAAAGTCAGAGGTTCCCCACCCTTACTTTAACCACAGCTTGGCGTGATGAATAAAAAGGTGGTTCTGCTTTTCTCCAGGCTGTAAATATGCTGATTTATGCACATTTCCGCTGCAACAGCCCAAACAAAACGTTTGCACAACAGAATCCTCATAGCAGAAAAAGGCAACTGAACAAGAGATGTGTAGGGAGAAGGGATGAATGTATTTAGAAATGATGGTTGGAAAAGCTATTTCATTGGGAGCAGTAAAGGAGGAAAATAGAGGGGGCATCGGGGGGGTGGGTGGGAAGTCAGCTTTTCAATTGGTATTTGAATTTGTATTAATTTGGTGACCATTTGTTAGAAATTATGGAAAATCAAAAATAATGGGCAAAAAAGAACAAAGAAACCTCATGCAGGTAAAGTTGTTTTCTGCAAATGGGACCTGCAAGTTTTGCCAGCTACAGGGGTTTTCCCCCACAAGGGCAGCCTTTACGGTTTGGGGGTCTACAGTTCTTGGTTGGCATGGAGCAAGGCAAATGACAAGCCTAGGTTGAGATGACTAGTAAGCCATGATCTCTTCTCCATTGCTTGGCTTAATCTTTAAGTGCAAACCGGGCCATTGTCTTAGTTCTGCGGTTGGAACAATTTCCCCCTTTTCAATTCTGGAAACCCCCAAATTCTACACATCCATCAGAAGGCGAGAAATAGCTTTTCCGTCTGAAGGTATGTCAGGGTGCCATACCAGCCTGCATCTTCTTCAAACCATTTTTGTTCTTTGTTTCATTATTTGTGCATACTGAATGCCCGACAAGGGCTACAGCGAATCGCTGGGCTTAACAATCTACCTATTTTAAAAATCGCTAAGAGATTTATCCTCGCCGACAGTCCGAGAGGCCCTTTATATAGGGCTGAAAGATAGTCTATTAACCTTTTAATCAATGCATATGGGAAATGCTGCAGGTAAAGTCCATCTCTTCTTTACTTTTGATATACATTGCAAACTGGCTGCAAACACACGTTGAGCAATCACTCTCCCAGAGATTCTGCAACGAATATGTACTTCTAGGGTTGCCATATTTAAAAAACACACACCAAAAAAACCACGATTTTCCGATTGACTTGCCTAAGATCCAGGACAAAAAAGCGCCACCTTTTGGAAATCCCCCCCCCCCCGGATGTCAATTCCGCCGGTAAATGGATACCAAATAATTTTTATTAGTTTCCCAAATTTTTAACAAACGAATAGCTTCAATGCAAAAATGAACATGTCATTTGCCAGCCTTCTAACTCGCCAAAACTTGGACCTCCAAGTAAAACAGATGCACCCTCTCGCCCAAATACCTGCCAACACAACCAGTTTTTCCCCCAGCTCCCCAGAAGAATAGAAGGCAAATGTATTTAGCAAGCAATCCACAGTCTGCAATGTACATGTGTGGCGGGCCATGTTGTCGTTTATGGGTGTGGGATCTGTGCTCCTCTGATCTGCACTGACAGCAACCAGAGCGCTCCTTGCTCAACTTGTGTGTTCAAAACGGAGGGAGACGGTTGCTCCTTTCCTTCGTAGTGTAGTTCTTAGAAATCTCTTTTAAATCAGAACATAAAGCAATTATAAATGTGCTTTCTAAAAGCACCTGGTCGCTCCCCAAGAGATGGCGCAAATCCATAATCTGTGTAAGGCACTCCACCTGCTGAACTGATAAAGAATTGCAATTCCATCATTCTGAAATTATAATGCTTAGGAACCATCACAGTTTGTTTGTTTTTAAATAGGAGAATTTCTCCTGTTTCCAACTAAGCGGGGAGAGGGAGTAGCCTCAGTGTCATAGGTGAATAATACCCGTGCCTGATTTTCTTTTCTTTTTAACATAGTTGGAGAGGGAAAGTGACCTCAGGACGGACTGATCTCCTGAAACAGGTATTACGACAACTAGTATTTTGTGGGCAAGTCCCTGATGTCTGCCTCCAGACTTGCATGCAAATAAATAATAATAATAATAATAATAATAATTTATTATTTATACCCCGCCCATCTGGCTGGGTTTTCCCAGCCACTCTGGGCGGCTTCCAACAGAATATTAAAATACAATAATCTATTAAATAATCTTCCCTAAACAGCGCTGCCTTCAGATGTCTTCTAAAAGTCATGTAGTTGTTTTTCTCTTTGACATCTAGTGGGAGGGCGTTCCACACGACGGGTGCTACTACCGAGAAGGCCCTCTGCCTGGTTCCCTGTAACTTGGCTTCTCGCAGCGAGGGAACCGCCAGAAGGCCCTCGGCGCTGGACCTCAGTGTCCGGGCAAAGGAAGGGTTCAGAGGTGCAGTATGTGATTTCCATGAGAAATCCCCAAATTCAGCTTCCAGCCAAGGCGGGGAAAGATTCCCATTTGAAACCACGGAGAGGCAGAGCCAGTCTGGCTTAGGACCACAAAACATCTCCCCATATGAACCAACCCCTACCCTGCAACCATCACTGAAGGCCTTCCTCATGAGAAGTCTAAGACTACGCATCCATAACCACGCCTTTATTCCAGAGATGAAAAAGTGCTTTCAAGTTCTTCCATGCTTCACGATAAACGCTGAACATCCTTAATGCGCCTGCTCTGTCTCTCTGTCTCTGACAACTGGAGAATCTTTGGACTCAAAGTTCCTAAGAAGATGATGAATGATGTATTTTTCATGTATTTTTCAATTTTAATCTATTTTTAATCTTTTGTTGGAAGCCGCCCAGAGTGGCTGGAAAAACCCAGCCAGATGGGCAGGGTATAAATAATAAATTATTATTATTATTGAATGCTCGGTAGAGAATTAGTCTCTCCAAGAAATATAATCTAGCAGTTGCAGAAGCGGGGGGAAAGCAGCAGCAACAACTTCGCCTGGTGCTTAATCGGGAGTCGTTTTGACGTCAAGGAAAGATGCCAACTAGCCTTTTCTGCCTTAGACCGAGAGAGCAGCAGCTTGGCTTTTTATTTACCCATTTTAAAAAAATTAAAACTTCAGTGTTATTATTGGGTTTTTTTTATAGTTGTAACTTTTCGTTGATACTGTAAGCCATCCAGAGAATATTACTGGGCAGCCTATAAATGCGGTAAGCAAATAAATTAATGACACAGGAGTAGCAACTTCTTTTTAAAAAATTATTCTATAATGTAAATAAGAGGCACTTACCCGCTGGCATCTTTTACACTTCTAAAACAAAACCATACGTCTTCACCACAAATAATAGTAGTTTACTGCCACACTTTGCAACCTGCCCTCAAAATTTGAGGTACGCAGCCTTGCCTCCTACCATGAACGCTTAGGGTTCTAGAAAATATAGATGCCAAAAAACTTGAATGTGTCAGATGTGGCAAAGAGGATGGGATGTTACGCTTAAGACATTGGGTGACATTTGGATTTAAATTCTGTTCAGCTGGGTGTCCTCTGACAATATATTATTTCAGCCTAACCTACACCACAGGGCTGTTGTTCGCAGAGTAAAACAGGACCTCCTCATGAAGAAGAAGAAGAGTTTGGATTTGATATCCCGCTTTATCACTACCCGAAGGAGTCTCAAAGCAGCTAACATTCTCCTTTCCCTTCCTCCCCCAAAACAAACACTCTGTGAGGTGAGTGGGGCTGAGAGACTTCAGAGAAGTGTGACTAGCCCAAGGTCACCCAGCAGCTGCATGTGGAGGAGCGGAGACGCAAACCCGGTTCCCCAGATTACGAGTCTACCGCTCTTAACCACCACACCACACTGGCTCTCAGGTCAAAATCCTTTGAAAAAGTGTGGGACAGAAATATGAAACTATGTTAAGTTATTCTAATGGGAACAGAGGCACGCAGCCAAGATGGTCACCGCTTCCAAGCAAACGGCAAGCAGTATTTTCACTTACAACTGACTGGGAAAATGAATCCAACTACGTTAAAGCAAAATCTGTTCCTCAAAGGCTAGGCTGGCTCAGTCTGGAGAGACTCCTACAGGAATATAGGAAGAGCCATTTCCCAGTCATTTTTCTTCTTCTAGGCAAACCCAAAAGGCATCAACGCGAGGATCGATAGCAGCAGCAGAAAATTGTGTTGAGAGAAAAATAAAATAAAATGATCTGCGTGGAGATTGTCACAAGCGCAACCCAACCTCACAAGAAATCCTTTGTCCGCTTCCAAACGGATCCCATGGCGCAGAGAGAGAAACTAATCCGGTTGTTTTTGCTTCGACCGATCATGCTGTTCCAGTGGGACAGGAATTTTCCAAGTACTCTAAATGAACTTCCAGGTTGCCGTATGCCAGGCGCAGAACATTCAAGACCTTTTCTTGGATGAGCTGAACTTGTTCTGCGGGGCAGTAGTCATCCAAGCTAGATCTGTAAAAAAAAAAAGAAAAAAAAAGAAGGGATTGCTTGGCACAATGTTGTCGTTTAATCATCCCATTCTCATCCGTCTCTTTTCCAAGCCAGAATTTCAACACTCGCACTAACGTTCCTTGCTCCCCGAGGTGACTTGGACCATAACCCCAACACACGCTTTTCTGGGCGTGCACCCCAGTGAACTCTGTGGCCCGTACTTCTGGGCGGACATGCAGTAAGATTGCACTTTTGGGAACCGATGACCATTATTGTCAGGGGCTGGACCAGCGGTCAGCAAACTTACCGCGCCTCGGGCCGGTGTCTCCAGCGCCGATCGTGCAGAGGAGCGTGCTCTTCCGACCCGGAAGTGCGCCGGAAATAGCGTGTGCGCATGTGCACGGGCCTCCTTCGACCTGGATGTGCACCGGAAATAACGCTTGTGCATGCACACAAGTTATTTCCAGTGCTCCTCTGACCCAGAAGCGGGCAGCTGCACCACGCCGCGCCGGTAAGAGCGGGCAGCGGCAGTTGTCGCGGGCCGGATAAATGAGTCCCTCGGGCCGTATATGGCCTGTGGACCTTAGTTTGGAGACCTCTGGGCTGGACTGAGGAGGAATGGTGGAGACTGCCCCCCCTTCTCCTGAACCCTCCCGAGAACAGGAGGACAGTATAGATTTAGAACAGTGGTTTGCAGAAGGACATAGTTCAGAGGCGGCAGATGGGAGAAGCTGGGAAATACTGGGAGAGGAACAGCAAGCAGCAGCAGCAGGGGAGAGACAGCTGACAGACTCAGTGTCTTTGGAAAGCATTCCTGACACACACACACCCCCAGTACCAGGCGGGCGTTGAGGGTGATAGAGCAGAAAGCTCAGCTTAGCCGATGCAGGGATGACGTAGAATAGGAGAGATGGAGGGGCTTTACTCAGAGCAACCAGCATTATTCAGGGAAATCAACCTTCCTTCGTCTCTGTGAATGTTAATAAATTATGTGGCAAGGACTTTTATCGTTCCTCTGCTTCTTGGCTGCTACTGTGGGAGGGATCAGATTCCCCGAAGCCTGACAATTATGGGAACTGACGCAAGTCATTCTAATTCCGGTGGGCGAGGGTAAATAGGATCCGGGCCAAAACAGCACCCGCACCATATCTTACCGGGCTATCGTCACAAGAGTGGGCTTCGGCAAGTTCCTCAAGAGACATTCGACGGCC
The DNA here is from genome assembly GCA_034642065.1 of Darevskia nairensis. Classification (NCBI taxonomy): domain Eukaryota; kingdom Metazoa; phylum Chordata; class Lepidosauria; order Squamata; family Lacertidae; genus Darevskia; species Darevskia nairensis. The sequence continues at coordinate 13,103 of JAWWNI010001062.1, forward strand.
TGCACCAGACTCTCAATTTCTTGCTCCGTGCTGACGTGGTGAGGAAGTTCGGAGTAGTCACACGTGAGCCCTGCCTGGTGGACCTGAAAGGTGGATTGCACAAAGTGGCTCGGCGCAGTTCTCTGAGCTGGTCTGTGGCACTAGTTCTGATACCAACGCAAACGGAAGGCTTGGTTTGCTAAGTCGGCCAAAGGGGCCGCATACCCAGCCAGTGTGGTATAGTGGTTAGCGTGTCGGACTAAGATCTGGGAGACTAGGGTTCAAATCCCCACTTGGCGACAAAGCTCATTGGGCCAGTCACTGCCTCTTAGCTTAACCTACCTCGCAGGGTTGGTATTGTTATGATATTTGTCCAAGCCGAGCGACAACAGCTGCAGCGAGGCCTGGTCTGACTTTTGCCTGTCTCACTAAGCTGTGAGAAAGCTGCCTTATCTTTTCCTACATGGAATGTTTATGCCTCACTGTACTATTGTAATTCTAGCCTTTGTGCTTTCTCTTCTCGCTTGCTACGATGCCAGACAGATGGCTTTATGGCAGCTCTGTCTTATTGAGCTGCAGCAGAGATCCTCTCTGCACTATTCCTACAATAAATAGTTTAGCCTTAATTATGGCTTGTGTGTGTTGTTCTTCATACTGGGAACAATCACATATGACTGCGCCACCGGACTCTCTGTAGCCAGGGATGTGCACACACGGCTTTGCTCTGGCTTTGGGGCAGTCTCACAAACTGCCCCAGGCGGGGTATATGCTGACAGTGGTAGCAGAGGATGGTTGGTACCGACCCACAGACTTCTGGTGCTGGTTCCAGAGACGTCGGACACTGGCAACCTCATGAAGTTATTTCACTGGAAAGAAGCAGCCGAAAAACATCATTCCTGGTTTCCAGGGGAGTTCGTGCTGAGACGGCCGATTCCAGCCGATAAGGAGCTGTGAACGGACTGTGAGTAACCGGGCTGATTTACAACCCTAAAATTTGATAAAACAGACTTACCATTTCATAATCGGGCGTTTCCATTCGATTTTTCAGACTATGCACAAGCTGCACTAGACGTTTCATCCTGTGATAACAAATGCAAATGTTTTGAATGAGACGAAGAATGAGCCATTATGCAAATGAGGGTTGTTAGATTTCTGGGGTATTCCCCCCCCCCCCCGAATCTGGATAACTATTGCTGAATTCACCCATATAGCTGTGTCAAGAACTAGGCACCAGCACAAAAATAAATTCACTCAAGCACAAGAATGTAATGTAAATGGGTGCAGAATTGTTGTCTAGGACTGATTCACATGCACATATGCACAACTGAATAGGTGAGCTACTTGCACCGAAAAAGCATTGCATTCTCCAAGAATGTCAAGTCCAGGGCTTTCAAGGCTTGTCTGATCCAACCCCCTGCAATGCAGGAATCTTTTGCCCAACGTGGGGCTCGAACTCACGACCCCGAGATTAAGAGTCTCCTGCAATACCCGCCTTCTTTGCGTGCAATGAAACTTCCTCTTCCTCTCTAGCCCAACCTCCCGAGGTGCACCTGAAAGATCAGCTCTGAAGGTTTGGGGCTCCCTCTGGAGCAGATTTTGTGGGGTGCGCCATGCTGAAGGTTTTATGATCGCCGGATCATAAATCACTGGGTCCAGCAACACGTTTGCTTGCGGTTGCATTAAAACAGCCCAGAACCAGCAGAGTAACACAGCTCCTTATCTTGGAAGCGAATTAGGGATTGGTGGCACACAAGAGGCAATAAGAACACTCCTGGAAGCAATAAATCCCAGCCAAGTAGTTGTTTAAGCCAGCCATAAGATGCGTAAGTTACAATATATAGTATTTGCTCCATTCCAAAAGAGTAAAGGGGAGCTTAAAGCCCATGTAAGGGTCTCTGTGCCCTACATGTTGCCAGTAAGAGCAGAAAAGCAAAACTGGTTAAAGCCACCTCTCTGTGTCTCTTGTATGAACTGTGCACGTCCAAAGGTAAGTTCCCCCAGCTAAAGGGACCCCTAACCATTAGGTCCAGTCGCGAACGACTCTGGGGTTGCAGCGCTCATCTCGTTTTACTGGCCGAGGGAGCCGGCTTACAGCTTCTGGGTCATGTGGCCAGCCTGACTAAGCCGCTTCTGGCGAACCAGAGCAGCGCACAGAAACGGCGTTTACCTTCCCGCTGGAGCGGTACCTATTTATCTACTTGCACTTTGACGTGCTTTCGAACTGCTAGGTGGGCAGGAGCTGGGACCGAGCAACAGGAGCTCACCCCGTCGCAGGGATTCGGCACCGGGGGGCAGAGAGCAGGCGGGGGCATGGCGTGGCGCGCGTCCTGGGGGCAGCCGCGATCGCACCCCACCAGGATAGCGCTGTCGGGGGCAGCGTGCTCCCCCTGCACTCCTCTTCCTCTGCCAGTGATCGGACCTTGCTCACTGTGTGAGCCGACTTGCAGGACTGGCTGAAAAGATAGGGTAGAAATGGAGAAATGAGCAGCACCTGCAAAGATCTGCTGCGGCACAAAGGGCATTTGATTCGTGATGGCTGTTTGAAGCAGGCCGTCATGTTCCCCATGCTAAACAAGAGGCACTGAGCTCCTTCCCGCATAGGGGAGAATGAATGAGCATATGAGCCTGGGGCTTGTGCAGGCCTGGTTTCATAATGGCTATTTAAGTTGTGTCCTATCCAACATCTTATCCTGTGTTGCAAGAATTTAAGAGAGTTATCTAGATAAAGGGTTCGATTCCGGGTGGAATCCTGAACCTCGGCAGGACGTTATTTTGAAACCCCTGCCTGCGCAGAAAAGACAGAGACCAGACCAGAGTTCTAATGGAAAGCAAAGCGGCTAGTAAGCCTGATCTTTATGAACAAATACTGTTGTAGTATTAAAGCTATGGTTTTCCCAGTAGTAATGTACGGAAGTGAGAGCTGGACCATAAAGAAGGCTGATCGCCGAAGAATTGATGCTTTTGAATTATGGTGCTGGAGGAGACTCTTGAGAGTCCCATGGACTGCAAGAAGATCAAACCTATCCATTCTTAAAGAAATCAGCCCTGAGTGCTCACTGGAAGGACAGATCCTGAAGCTGAGGCTCCAGTACTCTGGCCACCTCAGGAGAAGAGAAGACTCCCTAGAAAAGACCCTGATGTTGGGAAAGGTTGAGGGCACAAGGAGAAGGGGACGACAGAGGATGAGATGGTTGGACAGTGTTCTCGAAGCTACTAACATGAGTTTGGCCAAACTGTGAGAGACAGTGAAGGATAGGCGTGCCTGGCGTGCTCTGGTCCATGGGGTGACGAAGAGTTGGACACAACTGAACAACAACAACTGTTGCAACAGGGTTCTCACTCACCACATGCTGGATGGAGGAGCAACCTAGAACAAAAGTGCGCCCGCCCCTATATAGACATTTTGAATTCCCCCCCTGGACCAAGACCATCCCCCCAGAAACACCATGCATACACCATAGGAGGGGTGTAGCCCGAGGGTCCCCCCCCCCCGATACATTATGGTTACATCATGAAACGGGAGGTCTGGCGGCAGCAATCTGAGCATCCTGGACCCTGCCCCCTCTTGTCCTCCACTAAACACCCACCAAGTGAAACAAAAGAGGTATTTACATTTCCCTGTTTCTCAGCCAAGTTAATCACACCCTTTTGCCTTCATCTGGGTTTGTTATCTCTGGAATGGCTACCTGTCTGGCACTCAGGTATCAGGATGCCAGGAATTATCACTCAGGCAGAGGGAGGGCTGCTGAGTAGCTGGAGGGGCAACCCCCCTTTGTTCCTGAGACTAAGAAAGACACACATGTGGCCTTGTTTGCTTGGCACACTTATGAACATTTAATATATATATGTATATATATATATATATATATATATAAAAGGCCTTGATTTCTTATTACACTTGCTAGACAGCTATCGTGTTTTGTGGACAGACTGCCCTTTGAGTCTTTTTCAGACTGGCAACCCATCTTTTAACTCTGATCCGCGATGCGGGGGGGGGGGGGGCCCTAGCGGCTTTTAAAGGTTCTTATTTAACCCTCTCCATTCATCTGCCGACCCGAAAGGAAGTGACTCTCTTAGCTGCCGCTCGAGATCCCTTACCCAGGACTCGAAGCCCATCTCTGCAGGTTCTCCTCCGTGTCATCGTCGCACAGGTCAGCAAAAGCTGCTTCGAGGTCTTCCAGCTGGTGGACGCGATTCTCGACACAGTCTAGCAAGTCCTCCTTTAAATATAAAAACAGAACATGCTTGGGTGACAAAGCCTCTTCACTGGCGACTCAACTTCAGGGCCGGTTTGACGGTTCAGCAAAGTGTAATCTTGTTTGGATCTGGTGTACATTTATGCTGGCTTGCTTTCTGACACCTTCCTATGGGTAGGATTGCTCCCTTAGTTACCAAGCACCAGCCAGGGGTGAAGAGATAACTGGCTTCCTTGGTGCGGAAACTGAAAATTAAATCAGAAATTAAATTATCGAGGGGCGGGGCTGCAAGGGACCTATAAATGCTCCTAAAATGGGAATGCCCTCAAACAAATGACAACCCAATTGAACATAAACCTTACACAAATAAATAAAAATGGCTCAAAATCCAAAAGCAATTCGGGGGAGAAATTGTCTTGCGTGTGGGGGAATTAAAAAGGTGTCTCTTTATCTCTGTTTCCCCTTGGCCAATGGACTTTGGCAGATTAAACTCACAGCCGCGGAAAAACTCTGTGAAAACTGAATAAACATTTTGCGAGGAAAACATTTCATAGGCCCCGCTTCACAGCCATCAGCTTGGCATAATCGCAGTCCAAGTTTGCCAAGTATTTCCCCCTCCTGTCTCTCTCCCTTCCCAGTACGTTTCCGAGCACAATTCAAAGTGTTGGTGCTGGCCTTTAAAGCCCTAAACGGCCTTGGTCCTGTATACCTGAAGGAGCGTCTCCACCCCCACCGTTCAGCCCGGACACTGAGATCCAGCGCCGAGGGCCTTCTGGCGGTTCCCTCACTGCGAGAAGCAAAGCTACAGGGAACCAGGCAGAGGGCCTTCTCGGTAGTGGCACCCGCCCTGTGGAACGCCCTCCCTTCAGATGTCAAAGAGAACAACAACTACCAGACCTTTAGAAGACATCTGAAGGCAGCCCTGTTTAGGGAAGTTTTTAACCTGTGATATTTTAATGTATTTTGATATTTGTTGGAAGCCGCCCAGGGTGGCTGGGGAGACCCGGCCAGATGGGCGGGGTATAAATAATAAATTATTATTATTACGCAGCTTATAAACTGAGGTAAAATGATACAAACTGCCCTGCACCCCTCCTCCTCCTTGAATGCATTGGATGGAACCATACATAGAATCGCAGAATGATAAGAGCTGGAAGGGAACGCGAGGGTCATCTAGTCCAGCCCCCTGCAATGTAGGAATCTTGCTCAAAGCCCTGGTATTCAGAGTCTCTGCCCACTGAGCTATCGCCGGCCCATACCTCTGACAAATTGCTGTTAGGCTTCTTAAAGCTGTACAATTCTTGTAAGATCTTGTACTCCTCCTATTTAAAAAAGGAAAGGAAAAGGGGGGGGGAACAAGAGCGGGGGGAATTATTCATTGTGCTGATATTGCTGTAATGTGAAGAGTGATTTTGCCTTTAGCACCTTCCTTTCACATCTTGAACATTTCTACGTCCCAAAGAGAAACCACAACAATTGAGCAAGTGAAACTCTTTTTGCCAACGTCTGCTTCCCAGATACGAGGCAGATACAGTATTAAGATAGCGAGCCATTTAGGATTTCTTTGTGCGGATGCTGCTACAAGTCTTCACATACGAAATGAGATCTAGTCTTTCAAACACCATTACAGTCGTACCCCGTGTTGCGTACGTTCGGGTTGCACACTCCGCAAACCCGGAAGTGTAACACGGAGCGCGGACGCTTCTGTGCATGTCTGCGCGGTCCGTGGATGCGCAGAAGTGTTCTGCGCAGTTCGCGCATGCAACGCTGCAAACCCAAACGCTGCAAACCTGGAAGCAAGTGTTCTGGTTTGCAAACGTTTTTTTGGAAGATGAACATCCGACGCGGCTTCCACTTGAGTGCAGGAAGCTCCTGCAGCCAATCGGAAGCCGCACCTTGGTTTTCGAACGGTTTTGGGAGTCAAGCGGACTCTTGGAAAGAATTAAGTTCAAGAACCAAGGTCAATTTGATTTAAATCAAATCCACCCTGCTCTCTCCTGACCCCCCCATCGGAGCGAGCCCTATGTCTTCATTGAGGGGTAGGCATCTGCGGACCCCTGAACAGATAAGTTTAAAGGAGCCCTCATTCCGCAAGCCAGAAGCAATTTGGGGGCTCTGTTTCCCTGCGAACGGAACCCATCATGCTCCATCTTTTTTTGGGGGGTGGGGTGAGTGGGATGTCTCTTTCTCCTGGAAGAGGCAACTCACCCGCCCCCGTACTGGCGAAGGCGGAGGGAGCCCTGCAAACAGAGCCCCTCCAAAATACTCTACTGTTGCCCCCCTCGGCGGTCAGGTCCGCCTTGACCCCCAAACACACTTCAGGAGGGTGTTTTGGGGGTTACCTTCCCCCCTCCCCCTTCTGCTGATGTTCAGGACTTCTGCAAACTCAGGCGTCTCCCAGAGTTAGCCAACCCGCCCCTCTTGTGTGCTGCTTTGCTGCCACAATTAGTGGCACCTGAGCCGCAAAAATAAGAGGGAACCATAACTGAACACCGGATGCTTTTAAAGGCATTTCCTCCGCCGTTCTACAAGGTTAATTGACCAAAGGCTGCAGCCTGGTAGTTTTACCTGCGTGTACATTTCTTTGAAAGGGTTCTTGACGGAAAAGAAATCCAAGTCAATATCGAGAACATAAGCAGAGCCCTTCTGTATCGCTTGGAGGATGTCTTCAAGGAGCTCTGGCATTGGGTGGCCATCCTTTCGACCCCGGAGGCTGTCTGTTGTCTCCTGCACAGGGGTTCTGTTTTCGAATCCCCTAGCCTCTTCGCCTGCGCAGCTCTGGGCGAGGGGAGGAGCGTCCTTCGATGAAGAGGCCGCCGAGGTGTTTGCTGCATCGTCCCCGCTCAACTTGAGCTTCTTAACGGAAGGCACAGCTCGGCTTTCCTCCTGCGTGCCGGCGGCTCCCGAAGGATCCACGAGGCAGACGCTGAGCTGCAAAGACTTCTCGTCCTCTAGCTGGCTGGCAGGGACGTACAGACCGTCGGAAAGGAAGTAATCGTCTGGGCAAGTAACCCTGGAATAGCGACAGCAGCGATTCTTAGCAAGGATGAGGATGCAAGAATTCGAGAAATACCGAGGGGCCCCACATACGCTAGCATTCCCTTTCCAAAAGTAGCCAAAATGCTGTGAAATTGCTTCAAGAAGGCCAGATTCAACACGTTCCCCTCAAACGTTTTGAGCCATAGATTTTCTAATGGGAAAACCTCTGTTCTATGCACATGTGATAACAAATCAATAGAAACCCTGTATCATATCCTGTTAAACTATCCTCTATACAGTGTTCCCCGATCAAGGATTCTGAGTTTAATTATTTGGGACATCGCTGCTAAACCAACTGAACAACATCTAGCTTATTTACTCCAGGACAGTGACTCTCATAGAACATTACAAGTTGCCAGATTTATTGTTTCAGTCCTCTCTTATAAAAGACTTCACGGAATGCTTCAGGATTATAAATAGCCAAGTATATTTTATGTTCTATTCTATTTTAAGGTCACAATTTTGGTTTCCAGAGTTTGTATGTATTGCGAAGGATATCTGTGATGGAATACTCAGATATTTTATGAAATGTAAAACTGTTGTTTTTATATATTGTTTTGTTTTGTTTTACCTTGTGGGCTTATAGCCGAATAAAGTACATCTTGATCTTGCTTCAAGAAGTTTCATAGGAAGCAATTCATAAATGGAATTCAATAAACAAGTGAAACAATAATAATAATAATAATAATAATAATAATAATAATAAAGTAGCCAAACGGGTCTGGAATGCACCCAACAGAATGAAATTATTTCCATACATAACCCTCCCAATGGTACAACAATAAACTGCTGGCACATTTGCAAAGCTAAGCAGGGTCCAGTATGGTTTCAAATTGGATGGGGAACCGCATCCTGAGATTCCTGCATTGCAGGGAACCTCGGGGTCCCTTCCAATTCTATAATAATTCTAGAATTCCATACTAGCAGAGGAGGCTGATCTGGTGGGGCAAACGGTGCACTGCCCCATCAAACTCAGTCGGCCCCCAGTCAGCTCCCAACTCCCTGTCTTCTGACTTCCAAACTTATTGCAACCAGAGTGCAGATCTGCCTGTCACTGGCTCTAACGCGAGACCGTTAAGATGGAACCACACAACAACAGCCCCTATATCTAACACAGCTTTAGAGAGGTGCCGGCAATAATTACCTTATGGTGGTAGTGGAGGTGTCTTTACCTACTAAGAAACGATGGGTGCCTTCTTCAATTTGCTGAGCCCAAGGTGGGTGCAGCCACAGGACGTGCGAAAAGTGCCCAGCATAGACGGCAGGCATAATCCAGTTTTCAATGCTTAGCTCACTGCAAGAGGGGGAGAAAGCTGGATTGAGAAAGCTGCTGCTCTTTGAGAAGGTCAGGTATAAATGCTATTGTAATAAAGGTGACACACAGCTTAAGTTAAGAAGTGAACATTACTTAGAACGCTTTCTTTTATATATAACATAATTTTTATTAAACTTTCAATTTTATGTTTCAAAATAAACATTTTACAAACTTTAAAATATCCAATGAAGAAGAAGAAGAGTTTGGGTTTGATATCCCGCTTTATCACTACCCGAAGGAGTCTCAAAGCGGCTAACATTCTCCTTTCCCTTCCTCCCCCACAACAAACACTCTGTGAGGTGAGTGGGGCTGAGAGACTTCAGAGAAGTGTGACTAGCCCAAGGTCACCCAGCAGCTGCATGTGGAGGAGAGGAGACGCGAACCCGGTTCACCAGATTAGGAGTCTACCGCTCTTAACCACTACACCACACTGGCTCTCAATGACTTCCCCTCTCTCAGCCGCCATGCTCACTGGGTGAGCTTGTTCTCATGCTGTATTTCCTGCCCCACCAAGAGGAAAGCACCCCAAAGTTCAGGAAGCAGCTCGACAACACTCCGGCTCCCATGCAAAATGAAAACCACATCTCCTCAAGGAGATGGATTGTGCGATCCTACCTGAACAGAGATTCTTTATCGAACACTGTATCTGCAGGCATGTTCACCGGTATAAGGAGGTCTGGATGAGAATCCAAATGGACAAAGCAGATGTCACTGGCAGGAAGATGCTTCGAGCCGATGGCTCGGTAGATGAAAGGAAGAACCTGGAACAACAGGAATACAAGCATCGGCAGGAAAGCAAGACTAGGGTGCAGAGTTATTGCAAAACACCCAGACGCTGTAGTTCAGCGAGCATGCAGAAAATGGAGGCTTCTATTTGGCTTTCTTTTAAAAAAAGGATAGCTGGAACTTGTGGCTAACCCATTTGCCACAGCGTTACTCAAAAGGCATTTTCCACAAGTTTAACAGCTCTTATTTCTAGGTAAGGCTGGCATTGCAGTAATAACAACCACAATAATTTTATTATTTACATGCCACCCATCTGACTGGGTTGCCCCAGCACCAGACCTGCCGACGAGTACCAATGGACCTAATGCTTAGGATTGCTATAGGGGCAGAAAGGGCCCTATGGGGATAGTCTCTGCAATAGAACCGCTAACACATTTACAAAGCTAAGCAGGGTCAGGTATGGTTTCACACTGGATGGGAACCCGTGCGTTGAGATTTTCTGCATCGCAGCGAGCTGGACTCCATGACCCTCAGGGTCCCTTCCAACTCTACCATCCTGTGATCCTATGGACTCCATAGTGAAGCATGTCCACTGCATGCAGGATTGTTCAACCCCAGGCACGCAGGACTGTCTCCACGTAGAGCTTGCCTGTCAGTGGGCCAAAAACTTATACGCGGGGCGCATAGGTGTAGCCAATGTTTTTGTTGGGGGGCAGAACCTGATTTTTCGGAGGCGCAGCTGAGTGGCGGGGGGAGCACCCTTGACTCTCCCCGATTAAGCGCGCCTCTTCAGATCGCACCACCAGCAGTGAAAGCTACGCATCGGATTTCCCCTTTCGCCCGCTGACCGCTTACCTCGTGATGATCCTCCACCACCCAGACAGGCAGCGCCGTGTACGCACGGAGGAGTCCGGCGGTCCCGCCGCCACCGCCGCCGCGCTCCGCATCCCCGCCGCCGCTGCTCATTGCTTGAGCGGCACCGAACGTTCAGGCGCGCAGGATTCCGAAAGCGAACGCGGAGACTTTCGCAACGTTCGGGCCTCCGAACTCCGGCAGGCGCGACGTTCGAAAGGCCGAACTCCGGCGACCGCGGCGTTCCAAAGCGAGAGGGAGAGAGCGCGCGCGCGGAGGGGGACACATCTCGACGTGACACGCGCGAGCATGGCGGGAAAGGGAGGAGGAGCAGAGCCCACCGGCGTCGCAAGCAACCCCGATAGCGAGAGCGTTGGCCGGCCGGGGGAAATCTCCGGGATGCTCTCGCCAGTCCGAGCACAGGACCACCCACCGCGCCCCCAGCCAGCCGAGTTTCCTCCCCTGGTCGCCAGCAGACATCTCCGCGAAAGAGCCTTTCCGGCTTCGCTTTTGCTCCTCCTCTCAACTTTTCTCTTCCGGTGCGCGTGGTTTCCCACAATTCCCCCCCCCCCCCCCCGTCTAGATCTGGGCTGCTCAGCCGGTGCCTGAAGTCTCGGAGCGAGGAAGCGACCAGGTAAGTCTCCCGTTTTTGTTTGCAAAGAAGGGACAAGCATATCAGGGGCGGAGTCAAGCGGGGGGTGGCGGCAGGCTGGGGCAGCTCCCCTAAATCAATAAAAATGCAAAGCAAACAGAGGTTATACCCCACCCCGCAACAAAAGGCCAGCCCCTCCCCCCAACAAAAACCCTGGCTGCGCCGCTGATGGATATGCGTTGCTCTCGGATCTAGGCTGCGGTCTACCTGCTTTCTGCTTGGAAAGAAGCGACCCATGCATTTCAAAGAAGGGTTTCTTTTCTTGCTCCCTGGAACGCTTTAGGAATAGAGCCGCTCAGTCAGCTTCATCGCTAAGGCTTTTGGTCCTGCTCATCCCCTCCCCTGCTGCGGGCTTGGCACATTCAGACGTGCATGGGGGGGTCCCCTCGTGGGCAACATTTATCTGAAATAACTGTGAACGTAAAGCCCTTCCCTAGGAAGTTTGGGACGTCTGTGGTGCACAGCCTTTTATTTTCCTTTTTGGTTTCTTTTCAGAGATAGACAATGTCTTTCCATTCCGGGCGAGGGGGGTGCCCCCGAAGCCGAGGAGGAGCCGCGGCACGAACTCCGACTCCGACTTTCCGCCCCCAGAATTTGAGGCAGCTCCATCCTCAGCAGCCGTCAGCTCAGTATCAGTACGACCAGCCGACGGTGACCACGGCGGCTTACGCAAGCCCTCCCACCACGAGCTACATGCCTTCCAGGCCTGATTTCGTCCCGTACCCGCCGCCCATCCCCCCGTCGCCGCAGAGCGCCATCTCCCAGTGTCCCCTAAGGCCGCCTTTTGCGGGCCACCAGGTCAAGCAGACCTTCCCCCTCCCTCCTTGCTTCCCACCAACTCCGCCCCCCGCCCCGAATCCCGGAAACCCTTCCGTTTCGACCGGCGCGGCGGGACAAAACACGTTTCCTTACATGATGCCTCCTCCATCGGTTCCGCATTCTATGCCGCCTCCGATCATGCCTCAGCCGATTAATTACCAGCCCATGTACTCCCCTTCCTACTCGCAGCAGTCGTTCCCCCCTCCTAATTTCAACAGCTACCCACACAATGCAAACTCTTACCAGGGTGGCGGTGGTGGCGGCGGCAACAACGCCAACAGCGGCAGCGGCAACAACAGCAGCGGCAATTTCCGGAACCCTGGTCAGTATCCGATAGAGAAGTCCCAGGCTGAACGGAGGTCTCCGGAGAGGAGTAAACACTACGAGGAGCATCGCCACCGGGACCACGGGCACGGGGAGAGGCACCGCTCCACCAATCACGGCGATCGGCGGGACCGAGGGAGGAGCCCCGATAGGCGGCGGCAAGAAAGCAGTCGGCATCGGTCGGATTACGTCAGAGGGCGGACGCCCCCCCGTCACAGAAGTTATGAATGGTACAGGTCAACCAGTTTGACTCTTGCCAGGAGGCCAGGTTTGGTAGGCTGTGTTCGGCCATGGAGACAATTCTTTCGACGGGAAACGGTTGGGCCGCAGTTGGGTGCCGAGCTTTGTTGCTTGGCCGAAATTGCGCTCAAGGCTTCCCCGTCAAAGTCCCAACATTCACGTCCGTCACACCCCTCTTGTGTACATATAGGTAAAGGTAAAGGGACCACTGACCATTAGGTCCAGTCATGTCCGACTCTAGGGTTGCGGCGCTCATCTTGCTTTATTGGCCGGCGTACAGCTTCCAGGTCATGTGGCCAGCATGACTAAGCCGCTTCTGGCGAACCAGAGCAGCGCACGGAAACACCGTTTACCTTCCCGCCAGAGCGGTTCCTATTTATCTACTTGCACTTTGACGTGCTTTTGAACTGCTAGGTTGGCAGGAGCTGGGACCAAGCAATGGAGGCTCACCCCATCGCGGGGATTCGAACCGCTGACCTTCTGATCAGCAAGCCTGAGGCTCTGTGGTTTAACCCACAGCGCCACCTGGGTCCCTGTACATATAGAGAAGGGCCCAAAAAATTATTGTCATAAGAAGAGTTGTCTGTCTATAGCAGGAGTGCCCAAACTTTTTTCAAAGAGGGCCAGATTTGATGAAGTGAATGTAGAATCTGAGTGAGGGCCGACCAAAGTTTTTGTGCTTTTTTTAGGGTTGAAGTTGTTTGAGGTTTACTCATGGCTTGTATGTACCGTATATACTCGAGTATAAGCCGACCCGAATATAAGCCGAGGCACCCAATTTTACCACAAAAAACCTGGGAAAGCTTCATAGGAGCCACTGCCTGCCTCACTCGAGTATAAGCCGAGGGCGGCTTTCTCAGCACAAAAAATGTGCTGAAAAACTAGGCTTATACTCGAGTATATAGGGGTATTACACAGTCCAACTGGTGTATTAGTCGGTTGGAAATCGGAAGTCAAGAGATTGCCTTCTCTTTAGAAAAATAATCATATTAGTCATGCTTCCAGCCAGTGCTTTTTTTCTAGAAAAAGAGGTGCGGGAACTCCCACTTTTTTTTGACAGACAACCCTAATAAAGAAAGAAGCCACTATTTGTTATTCGGCTGATCCTTGGAGAACACCACTAACCAGATATGTCCCAGCGGGTAGTCTGGGGGAAAATCTGCTCGGAGATAGGCAGACCAGGAGCAGCTGAGCCTATACTTGAGTTACGAATGCTGAGACTGAAAACCTAAGCCAGAGTCAGGTTTATAAGAGCAGATGGAACCCTATTGGCTAGGCAGGTCACCTGGTTCTTCCTGGCCTGGTAGCGGCAATATTGTCCTCTGACCGCGACCACATGGTAGAGAATATGGCGGCACTTCCTTCCTCTTCCGTAATGACTCTCGGGGCTCTTGGAAGTTTATTAAGCTTTCTGGTTCTATTGTTTTGGAACTAGAATTTACTCTCGAGGACAGCGGCCTAAATCTTCTTTCATTCTTTAAAGGGAACGACAACGAGAAAGACACAGGCACCGCGACAGCCGGCGATCGCCATCCACTGAGAGGTCCTACAGAAAGGATCACAAGAGGACAGGAAGGTAAGATGAGGGAGCTGATTATCATTGGGTGGCTGCTGTTAGGCCGGCGTTTCTCAGACTCTGGTTCCCAGCTGTTGTTGGACTACAACTCCCATCATCCCTAGCTAGCAGGACCAGTGGTCAGCGATGATGGGAGCTGTGGTTCAGTGACAGCTGGAGACCCAAGTTTGAGAAACCGTGTGTTAGGCGGAGCCTTCCAACCTGGGGGATGACTTAAAGAGAAGGTAAGACAAGATCTGAAGCCAGTTTTCAGCACGGCCTCATGCATGAGCTGCAGCAAACTTTTGATGAGTATCTCTCCTCCTCGCGCACATGTACCAATTGAGCCCAGCCTCGCTAACCCAAGATGAATTGTTTATTCCCTTGTCTTCTTGTGCAGCCAGTCTCCCGGGCAAGACCGGAAGAGAACTCGCTGGGAAGACGACCGTGAACGGTGGTCAGAAAACGCCAGCAGGGAGAAGAGCTATACCTCCATCAAAGACAAAGAGCCGGATGAGGCCGTCGTCGACAAGAACGAGGAAGACGACGAGGACCTGCTGAAGCCTGTGTGGGTCCGCTGCACCCACTCGGAAAGCTACTACTCAAACGACCCCATGGATCAAGTGGTACGTTGAGGAACCGTTTAGAGTTTGTCCGAGGTGGGGCTCAAACCCACGACTCTTGAGATTAAAAGTCTCATGCTCTACCGACTGAGCTATCCCAAGATCACTTAATGAAGTTCTCCTCCTCCCTCCTTTTGCCTTGTAAGACCCTTCTAGGGGGAAGGGGTTGGCTTCCTGCAACATGTAGTGCCTGGGGAGAATTGCCCCAAATTGGGTAGGCTTCCACCAGGGTGGATAAAAATCAATGATTTTTTTAAAAAAATCAAAAAAATCGGATTTTTTTGATTTAAATCGGATTTTTTTTATTTAAATTGGATTTTTAAAATAAAATGCTTTTGGAGGAAAAATCTTTCTAAATATAGTCTTCTATTGAAGTTACATTGTAGTCCAAAGGCTATTCATCAGGAAATAAGGATTTGTTTTAAGTTTATCAAGTGTGCTAAAACTCAGTTAAGTTTTTTTAAAAAAATGTTTAACCACATCAGTTAACAAACATGGATACATATGCTATCATGTTATTGTTTTAGTTCAATAAATTGTTTAAATGGTTATTAAGGAAATGATTATTTTTCTCCTTCCAATAAAGTACAGCAGAAAAGTTGTCCAAATATAAACAGTTAACTTATTAAACCTCACCATGATTTCATAATTATCTGTCTATGTATTTCTAGTAGTATAACCAAATCAGTAATTTTTGATATAACTGTAAAAACTACTCTGAAAATTTATTATTCCAAAAATGAAACCTTCATATGGTTGTAAATATTAAGATGATACCAGCAAGAATGAGTCTTTTTGTAAAAAAATATTTAAATCAAGTCTTACTGACTAGTGATTTAAATCAAGCCTTACTGACTAGTGATTTAAATCGTGATTTAAATTGTGATTTAAATCAATTTGATTTAAATCAAATCCACCCTGGCTTCCACCCAATTTAAGTTAACTTACCTTGGGACCCAATCTCATCCAGTACTTTACCAGCTGCACTGGCTCCTGGTGGAGTACAGGATCAGGTTTAAGGTGCTGGTTTTGACCTTTAGAGCCCTATGTGGCCTAGGACCCTCGTACCTACGGGACCGCCTCTCCTGGTATGCCCCGCGGAGGACCCTAAGGTCCACAAATAATAACACGCTGGAGGTCCCAACCCATAAGGTGGCTAGACTGGTCTCAACCAGGGCCAGGGCCTTTTCAATTTCGGCCCCAATTTGGTGGAACGCACTGTCTCCAGAGACCAGGGTCCTGTGGGATTTGACAGCTTTCCGCAGGGCCTGCAAGACGGAGCTGTTCCGCCTAGCTTTTGAGTCCGATTCAGCCTGACCCTTGTGTTATAATATAACATTGTATTATAAGATTCTCCCCTGTGTGTCATAAATTCATGGGCTGTTGCATTAAGGCGGTTTTTTAAATCTTTTAAGCTGTATTCTAATTAATTGTTGTTTTTTATGTTTCATGTTTTATTGTGATTTTGGTGGTGTGAGCCGCCCTGAGCCCGGCTTTGCTGGGAAGGGCGGGGTACAAATAAAAATTATTATTATTATTATTATTATTATTATTATTTTCCATCCTGAAACCTCCAGTCAACATTCTGTGGCCAATGTGTATGTTCATTTCTTAGTTAACTGGGTGGGGGAGGTGTCTTTATTTTGGGGGGCATTATCTATTAATATTTTTGGGTACTTCAAACCTTGTAGTTCCTCTAAACCTGTTGATGCCTCTCTGGTATAGGGATGATACTGTTTTGGTTACATAAGCACTGACACTTGAAGAATTAAGATCACTGTGTGATCTAGGTTTGTGTGTATCACGCACTGTCTCGTTTTCTGAATGTCCAGAAGAAACCACAGCTTGTTATATAATCTCTGGTAAATCATCCCATGTGATTGACGTGTTGCGTTTGTGAGTGTGTGTGTTGTGTCGTGTGTGCAACACACTCCCGAGGATCAGCATGAGTGCAAATTGACGTTGCAAAATATTTCCAATTCAGAATATCCTTTTAACTTGCTTTTTTTTTTAAAAAAATTAATTATTCATTTGGTTTTTCAACTTAAAAATTTACAGAGATTTATCAAACATAAATAATAAAAACAAGATTCCAAGGAATCTCCTGGACTTCCACCCTCCCATTTGTGGGTCCTATTATTAATCATTTCCTCCCGCATCTTTTATGATAATCCAAATCCTTTACCTCTCCCATTATGTCCGGAATTCAACCTTAAACTACAAGTGATATTCCAATCCTACTAACAATTTTAACTGTTTGCAATTTTAACAGTTTGCAACTGTTTGCAAACTGTTCGGTATCTGAAGAAGTGTGCATGCACATGAAAGCTCATACCAAGAACAAACTTAGTTGGTCTCTAAGGTACTGGAAGGAATTTTTTTTATTTTTTGTTTTGTTTTGTTTGCAATGGTCTTTAAGATAAGTTATAAATTTTCCCCATTCCTTGTTAAAATGTTGGTCTTCCTGATTTCTGAAATCCTTTTAACTTTCGTTTGGTTGCAATGGCAAGGGCGATTCCACTGTCGTTGGAACGAGCCGGCTCCGAGATTTATATGAGAAGTTTGAGGAAGAGCTGGGCAAGCGGCAAGCCAAAGCCAAAGCTGCCAGGCCCCCCTGGGAGCCCCCCAAGACCAAACTGGACGAGGATGTCGGTAAGGACTGCTCTGACTCAACATGACACACCCCAGAAATAAATCCCTTTTCACTTTCTAGGAGGGGTCGGCTACTGGAGGCCCAATGGCCAAATCTGGCCCTCAAATGCCATTTGTCCCCTGAAAGATTCCCTGCCACTATCCCGTTCCTTTTCATGCACCACTGTCTTCGAAGCTGAGGCATAGGCAAAGTACCCCTTATCTGTTTCCCCTGGGGCCTAACCTTCCCTTTTTATGTGCCACAGTTGTTCTCTTTTCTGTGAAAGCCCCATCTGAGATGGATGTGCCTGAAGAAAAAGATTGATTTTGGGGAAGCAGCGGGGTTAGTTAGAAAATTATATCTTGCATGCTAGTGACCAGCACTCTGTACTCTTGAGGTTTTGCCAGGAATAAGTAGTGAAACTTTGCTCTTTGCCGTGTCCCTGGGGCATTCGCCCCTCCAGTCTCAGGTCAGAGGTGAAGCCTCCGGCCAATGCGCCGTTTTGTGGGAGAGGGAAAAGGGCAGGTTGGTGTCACGTTTTCTCGGGAACGCAGGAACCTCCAGCGACTCTGAGTGCGAATCGGATGACGACAGCTGCTCCAGCAGTTCGGATTCGGAGGTTTTTGACGTCATCGCTGAAATTAAGCGGAAGAAGGCTCACCCAGACCGGCTGCATGAGGAGCTGTGGTACAACGACCCCGGGCAGGTAAGGGAAAGGTAAAGGTACCCCTGACCATTAGGTCCAGTCGTGGACGACTCTGGGGTTGCAGCGCTCATCTCGCTCTAGGCTGAGGGAACTGGCGTTTGTCCACAGACAGCTTCTAGGTCATGTGGCCAGCATGACTAAGCCGCTTCTGGTGAACCAGAGCAGTGCACGGAAACGCCGTTTACCTTCCTGCCGGAGCGGTACCTTTTTATCTACTTGCACTTGATGTGCTTTCGAACTGCTAGGTGGGCAGGAGCTAGGACCGAGCAACGGGAGCTCACCCCATTGCGGGGAGTTAAACCGCCGACCTTCTGATCAGCAAGCCCTAGGCTCTGTGGTTTAGACCACAGCGCTATCCGCGTCCCCTCTCCGGACAGGTAGTACATGCCCCCCGAAAAATCTCAGTCTTAAACATTTGTGTCATGGCTATGCAACTGGTGACTTACCGGCTCAGGACCGCAATGCCTCAAGGACCGCCTCTACCCATATGAACCTACCTGGATCCTGAGATCATCTTCTGAGGCCTTCCTTCATGTGCCTCCTTCTTGAGAGGTCCTGAGGGTGGCAACACGAGAAAGGGCCTTCTCTGCAGTGGCTCCCCATCTGTGGAATGCTCTCGCCAGGCACCTTAATTATACACCTTTAGGCACCAGGCAAAAACGTTCCTTTTTAACCGGGCCTTTGTCTGATTTGATTGACACCCTATGCCCTTTTAGAATGTGGGGTTTTTTGGGGGGGCGGGGGTGTTATTGGGTTGTTGTTTTTATTTTGAGTACATATTTTGTGGTTTTACATTTTGATTTTGTTCTGTGAACCGCCCTGAGACCTCTGGTGTAGGGTGGTATATAAATTCAATAAATAATAATTTGTTATTCCGTATTGAAGATCAAGTCACTTTGCCCAAACCAGTGACCACCAGCCCTGTACTTTACACGAACCAATCTTCTCTTAATCCTGTTCTTGTGGCTGTGTAAGCACACATCCGAAATTGCCAAGACACAACCACCAAAATTCAGGAGACGGCTCCAATAGTATGCATATGTACTTTTCACAAGCCCCACTGAACTTGGTGGTGTTTACATATGAGTAGACACATAGAGGGCTGCACTCTACATTTCAAAAAGTCTTGGTGTATGGCTGGTGATAGGCTGGTGAAACCTAGGCAAAAATTATTTCTCCCGGCAGAATACTTTCCATGGGTAAATAAGATTTGACTTAGGCAAATATTATTTTGAAGTACCGTGGTCTATTAAGGAACTCCAGTTCATGTGTTAATTTTTTTTTTTTAATTGACTCTTGTGCATGCTAATTTGCTTTTAAAAGCATTACATTTCAGGCACCAAACCAAACCGCCTCTTCCTGTTTTTAAGCATCTCGACTCAATATCCTCCTTTAACATTTTTGACAGATGAACGACGGACCTCTGTGCAAATGCAGCGCGAAAGCCAGACGGACGGGAATAAGACATGGGATCTATCCCGGAGAGGAGGTAATATTTCCTTAAAATGCTTTTAGGATGGTTGAAGGGATCTCAAAGCATCTTATGAGGTAAAATACAATACAATGGGGTGGGGGTGGGTGGGAAACCCACTTAATAATAAATAAGCATAGAAATAAACTATAAAACAATTTTGCCCCAAAATATTAAAATCCAATAACAAGCTATGACTAAAACCAGTGTTCAAAGCTTCCATCGTTCCAGGCGCATTTTGCGACAGTATTTCATTGGCGCGAGTGGTTTCTGAGTTCTGGGCGCAGGACTGCGCCTAAATTTTAGATTAAAACTACAGAGTGGAAGGAAAGGAGGACCTTTTTCTGCCTTCCCACTTCCAGCTACTCTCTGAAGATGGGGGAAGAGACCCTCTTAAGAATATTAGGGGGGTGGGCAGGGGAAGGACCAGACCATTTGAAAAATGTACATAATGTTTTAGCTGCAGTTCATTCATTTTCAGCTTTCTATATATAAAAAAGTGCACCTTGAAATTCCGTTGTTGCGCCCGTAACTTCGTTTAAGGTGCCATTTAGCTCCTAGCTTTCATAGCTCATGCTGAGTAAAACCCTAAGTCCAATAAACACATTTCAGGGGAACAGCAAGGAAAATAAGAGTTTTCGTAAGGCCTTTAATGAGCAGGGACACCTGTCTTGCCTGGTGTCTCCAGGAAGAGTTTGGTCCAAAACATTAGGGGGGCATCAGGTTGCTGAAGACTGCTGTCAGGGATCTGCCAACCCCTGCCAGTCCAGCTCTGAGTGTTTATAGAGAGCCGCAACCTGTGTTAACAACAGATTCATCTTCGAGTGAATCTAGCAGTCCCGTCTCGGGGGAGGAGCAGTTAGTGGCTGGGAGCCAGGGAGTGCCATGTGTCCAGGGAGTTAGTGGGAGACCTGGCACCACCCAGCAGACTCGCTCAGAGGGGGAAACGTCAGTTCCTGCGCAGATATTACATAGGAGGAGAAGGCGGCAATTTAGGATGCTGAAACTTTGGTGTTGGTGCCAAAACAGGAGGGAGGCACTTCCGGATTCTGCTAGTGACTGAGCAGACATGATAAGACTTAGCTCTGCACTGTAAATAGTTTGGCACTGAATACAAAGACTTAAAGACAAATGGCTTGGCATTTCTATTGAACAACCGATAAGAGATCCTGACAACTGCTTTATCTCCTTTTATTGGCATTCACCTTTCCTAATCACCTGCCCCTCCTCTCTCCTCTCTCGTTTCTTAAAGCCTATTAAACCCTGCCGACCCATGACCAACAATGCTGGGAAATTATTCCACTACCGCATTACAGTATCACCGCCTACAAACTTTTTAGTAAGTATAATATGAAGCAGAGGGAGCAGGAAACTCGTCTGTTTTTATTTGAAGCTCTTGTTTTTAAGCCCTTACCCAGCAGGCATAGGTTGAGAAGGAGCTCCTTGCCGGCAAGCAAGCTGGACATATTCAGATGTCAAAGAAATAAACAACTATCAGATGTTTAGAAGGCAGTCCTGTTTAGGGAAGTTTTTAATGACGGATGTTTTAATGTATTTCTAATCTTTCGTTGGAAGCAGCCCAGAGTGGCTGGGGAAACCCAGCCAGATGGGCGGGGTATAAATAATAAATTATGATGATGATGATGATCTTTGAGTTGCTCCTCTGCTAGTCCCCGGAACGCTTGCAAGCATTTCAGCAGGCTACTAACTTCTGTAGCCCTATTTGCAAGGCTAGTCTGACCTCCGGCTTTTGCCCTTATCTCTTTAGACAGACAGGCCGACTGTGATCGAGTATGATGACCACGAGTACATCTTCGAAGGCTTCTCCATGTTTGCCCATGCTCCCCTCACCAATGTAAGTCGCCTTTCTTTCGTGGCCCAGCTAGTTTTATGGATGGCTGCTTGGGCTTTTATAATTTCTGCGTATGCTAGTTTTCTTCTCCATAATAAAAAAATTCCTTCCAGTAGCACCTTAGAGACCAACTAAGTTTGCTCTTGGTATGAGCATGCACACGAAAGCTCATACCAAGAATGCACACGAAAGCTCATACTTGGTTTCGTGCATGCACACGAAAGCTCATAACAAGAACAAACTTAGTTGGTCTCTAAGGACCCAGGTGGCGCTGTGGATTAAACCACTGAGCCTAGGGCTTGCTGATCAGAAGGTCGGTGGTTCAAATCCCTGCGACGGGGTGAGCTCCTGTTGCTCGGTCCCAGCTCCTGCCCACCTAGCAGTTTGAAAGCATGTCAAAGTGCAAGTAGATAAATAGGAACCGCTCTGGCGGGAAGGTAAACGGCGTTTCCGTGCATTGCTCTGGTTTGCCAGAAGCGGCTTAGTCATGCTGGCCACATGACCTGGAAGCTGTACGCCGGCTCTCGGCCAATAAAGCGAGATGAGTGCCACAACCCCAGAGTCGGACACGACTGGACCTAATGGTCAGGAGTCCCTTTACCTTTAAGGTGCTACTGGAAGGAATTTTTAAATTTTGTTTCGCCTACAGCAGACCAAGACAGCTACCATTCTTCTCCCTAGTCAAAATAAAACCAGTAGCAGCTCTCCTGTGAAATCTTGTCCCTTTAAACATTTTTTTTTAAAATAATCTGTTCTTTGGAGGTGAGATTCCCCTGCCTTTTTAACTTTACTTAAAAATGTTTATAAAATCTTTAATAAAAATACATTTAAAAAAATGTTTCCTAACGCAAGGCAAATCCACCAGTGGCATAGCTGATCCCGGCTAGTTCAGTCTCTGCATCGCCTTGTCTTGGCAATAATTGACCTATTCAGATGGTCTGTCCCAGGGTGGATTTGATTTAAATCAAATCGATTTTAAATCACGATTTAAATCACTAGTCAGTAAGACTTGATTCAAATCTTTTTTTTTTTAACAGAAAGACTCATTCTTGCTGGTATAATCTTAATATTTACAGCCAGATGAAGGTTTCATTTTTGGAATAATAAATTTTCAGAGTAGTTTTTGCAGTTATATCACAAATTACCGATTTGGTTATGCTATTAGAAATACACAGACCGATAATTATGAAATTACCACCACCCCTCTGAGTAATACCCCTCCCCACCCTCTCACTATATATAAGGGTCTGGTGACTTCTTTTTTCAGTGTATCTGAAGAAGTGTGCATGCACACGAAAGCTCATACCAAGAACAAACTTAGTTGGTCTCTAAGGTGCTACTGGAAGGAATTTTTTTATTTTATTTTGTTTTGACTATGAAATTATTGTGAGGTTTAATAAGTTAACTTTATATTTGGACAACTTTTCTGCTGTTCTTTATTGGAAGGAGAAAAATAATAATTTCCTTAATAACAATTTAAACAATTTGTATAACTAAAACAATAACATTATATGTATCCATTGTTTGTTAACTGATGTGGTTAAACATTTAAAAAAAAAACAAAAAAAACCCCCTTAAGACTAATGTCGCTTAATTTTTAAAAACAAAAACAAAACTTAGACTGAGTTTTAGCACACATGAAAAATTTAAAATAAATCCTTATTTCCTGATGAACAGCCTTTGGACTATAATGTAAATTAAATAGAAAACTATCTTTAGAAATAGAAATATTTTTCCTCCAAAAGCATTTTATTTTGAAAATCCAATTTACATTAAAAAAATCTGATTTAAATAAAAGAAATTGATTATTTTTTTTTAAAGAAAACCATTGATTTTTATCCACCCTAACCCACAGCTAGTCTTTCCCCAAGAGGTTTAAGCCTTCCCATTGTAGCCATTGATGCACTACTTTTTGTGAAATCTGTGCAGTCGGGCCTCCAGCAGATGGCAATCTCTACCAGCAAATGTCATAAGTGCCTTGCTTGTCATGCAGTTTCCCAGCTGGCTGTCTCAAGGTTTATGCGTTTCAACCCCTCTTTTAATTTTGGATCAGAAGAAAGCAAGAGAATGTAGCGAGGGTGCTGCCTGCATCGCTCTTTGAGACTGTACCTCTCTCGTACATGTGTTTCTTCTCATCTCTCCAGATTCCTCTATGCAAAGTAATCCGATTTAACATCGATTATACAATTCATTTCATCGAGGAGATGATACCTGAAGTAAGTTGTGAGAACAGTGGCGCACGACATCTGTTTGCTTTGTGGCGCGTCGAGAAAGTTTAGCTCTTTGGTTCATGCATATTCCGAAGAAGATGGTACTGTATGGCTGGATGAGCGCTTCTGATTAAAGGTGTACAGTCCTGGAATATCGATATGAAAACATACTAATGGAAGGTTGTAAAACAAGTTAAGCAAATGTTCTCATGAAAGTAAACTCTATTGCCATTTGAAAATTAGCGCCACTAAGTAAATATTGCTGCGAGGGAGAGTAGCATTTTGTCAAAACTGTCCAACATTATTATTATTATTATTATTATTATTATTATTATTATTATTATAAGAATTTATATAGTGCCCTATACCCGGGGGTCTCAGAGCAGTTCACAGAATAAAATCAAGATATAAAACCACAAAATACATAATAAAAATAAAAACAACAACCCAAAAGCCCCCCCAACACATTTTAAAAGGAAATAGTATGTCGTCTTCTTCTTCTTCTTCTTCTTCTTCTTCTCCTCACCCTCGCAAAAAGGTCTCAGGGAGTGTTACAACAATGTAAAAATACTTAACCCAGGTATATGAGTAGGATTTGAATTTTTTCATCTCCTTGATTGTCCCCTGGACTTCATTAGCACAGAGCCATAATTTATTATTATTACTATTGTAAACTGCAATTGATATAAGCAAAGAATTTCTAACTTTCCCCGTATAAGTAGCTGTCTTCAGCAGAACTGGCATGGGGTGAACTGATTGGGTGAGCTCAGGAAATCTACCTTAACACCAAGGCCTTCTCGGCAACAGCGCTTGCCAAAGCCCCGTGTGAGGTTTCCCTCCAGAGCCTTCTGTGACATCACAGCAGCTTACGATCAGGCAGGTTTTGAGCCATATCCAGTGCGAGGGGATCTCGAGTAATAGAATCGGGTGTGGCCTTTGCTTGAAGGCGAAATTTCACTTTTGGCAACTGTGGTTGATGGCTGCTCCCAGCCACCCTGGGTCCCCCGTGCCATCTGAGGGAGGGGAATTCCCGACTTAATGCAGGGTGTAGCCTTCTGCTGAGCCCACCCTTCCCGCCGGAAGAACAGCTGCCGCCGGATAAGAGGTTAATTATTTCCACGAGGCCAAGTCCCCTAGAGTAGCTCCAAAGCCGGTTAAAGGTAGCCGTTTTCCCCATTTGCCTGAGAAACATGCCTAGGAATCTAGTTAAGTGCGGGGGGAGAGACGGGGGAAATCCAGGAGAAGGGTTGAACCCTCTCCTGCCTGCCACGACTCCCCGCTGCTCGCTTTTACAAATGCAGTGGTAACGCTCAGGTTGGGGGTCTTTGTGGCTGCCTCTGAACGAGCAGTTCTCACCTTGCGGTCAGAGAGCGGCCATGAAGGATGGAGAGGGGTTCGAGGAGCGAGACTGTAGCCCCAAGTTGAAATTTACATGCATGGCTCCACCCACAGTGTGGTGCAGTGGTTGAGAGTGGTAGACTCGTAATCTGGGGAACCGGGTTCGCGTCTCCGCTCCTCCACATGCAGCTGCTGGGTGACCTTGGGCTAGTCACACTTCTCTGAAGTCTCTCAGCCCTACTCACCTCACAGAGTGTTTGTTGTGGGGGAGGAAGGGAAAGGAGAATGTTAGCTGCTTTGAGACTCCTTCGGGTAGTGATAAAGTGGGATATCAAATCCAAAGTCTTCTTCTTCTTCTTCTTCTTCTGGCTCTGCCCACCACTGGCAAGCGGCCCCTGGCAGGTAGCCCAGAAGGGAATGTGGCCCTCGAGCTGTAGACGAAAGTTCTCGCCCCAGCCTCCCATTTTTAAATCATGCGCGTACCCTCTGAGGCCACCTCTTCTCCAAACTTTCAGGACTGCGGCCTTTGGATATGTGCTCATTGTCTGTAACCCTCCCTTTGTTCGTATTTTTGCTTCGGAGCGGCACGCCCGGGGAAAGACGCCGTTTAAATGAAGAACGCTTTCTTTCCAGGTCGGCGCGTGGGTTTTTGCTTTTATTTATTTCCTTCCCCGGCCCGTTCATAAGCACAATAATCCACAGTTTGTGAGGTGCTGATTTGTGACCGCGAAAACGCCTTGTTACGACGCCAGCGGTGATTTATCAGCTTTTTAGCTAGAACGTGGCAGCCTCCCAGAATGATGGGAGAGGTTCTCCTTTCCACATATATCATCTCTTCTGCTTATTCAAGTGAAAGGCTGTTGGCACTCCGTAAGTTATGGCGTAGCCCTGAGCTCGTAATTTTTGCCTCCGGTCTGGATTTAGGCTTTTAATAAGGAACACCCACCCACCAGATGTATAACAACAACAACAACAACAACAAATATAATTTATTATTTATACCCCGCCCATCTGGCTGGGTTTCCCCAGCCACTCTGGGCAGCTCCCAATCGAATATTAAAAACACAATACAGCATTAAACATTAAAAATGTCCCTAAACAGAGCTGCCTTCAGATGTCTTTTAAAAGTAGGATAGTTGCTTATTTCCTTGACATCTGGTGGTGGGGCGTTTCACAGGGCAGGTGCCACTGCCGAGAAGGCCCTCTGCCTGGTTCCCTGTAACTTGCCTTCTCGCAGTGAGGGAACCGCCAGAAGGCCCTCAGTGCTGGATCTCAGGGTCCGGGCTGAACGGTGTGGGTGGAGACGCTCCTTCAGGTATAGATTGTATTGGCAGTGGGGGGTTTTTCCCTGGCAAATTTGCCCTTTTGCAGCAGATTCCATTGCCAGCGACTTCAAAATGTACTCGCCTGTCGTTGGCTGGCTGCTGGAAAAACAGTGAGTCATGCTTGAATTGTGCAGTGCTAACATGGCATTTCTGCGGCGACGGCTAAGGCTGGCGTACAAACGTAACATAGGAAGCAGCCTTACGCCAAGTCAAACTGCCGGTCCGATTCAATATTGTTGACACCAGAGACAGCAAGGGCGGGGGCCTCCAGATGATGTCAACTGCAGCTCCCGTATGACCCGGCCACATTGCCGGCGGTCAAGGATCATGGGTGTTGTAGTTCCAGCAGGTTATATACATAAGTTAAGTTACACGTTAAAATCCTCTGCTTTAGATTCTTTCCAGCATAATGGGACTTGTGGGTCTCCCCCCCCCCCCGACCCAGGTTTCTTTTTACTAGTGTATGTGCTATAATTTATGTATTATAATAATATGTAATAACATCCCGCCATCCAAACACAATGCATTCCCTCATCTGTTAGATGAGCGTCAAGCGTAACAAACCAACAATTTCAATTGATTCCTACGGGGACATTTCTAATGCATTCACAACCATGGAATTCCTTCTGAAAACCCTCAGCCAACCAGAAAGTAAAAAAAAAAAAAGCTCTCTTACAGATACAGATACCTGAATCTGTAGTTTGCATAGTGAGGTTTGGGTACTACCGTCTTTCCCCCTTTTTAAGACACCATCTTATAATTTTTTTTCCTCAAAAAAACACAGTGTGGCTTATTTTAGGGAGATGTCTTATTTTTATTACGTCAGTATGGTACGGTACAGCCTCCCCCTGCGTGCTGAGCAGGCGGGGCAGAACTCCGCAAGAGGCGGGAGTTCCCCCCCGAGCCTCTCGCTGGTTCGCTGGCTCCCTGCGCACGGGGAACAGGCGGGGCAGGAAGAGGCGCCTCTCCCCCCCCCCGTGCCTCTCCTTGCGCACTAAGCAGGCGGGGCAGAACTCCGCAAGAGGCGCGTTTCCCCCCCGTGCCTCTCACTGGTTCACCACGGCTTCCTTTTGGGGTACGTCTTACTTCTCACAAAGGTACAAAACCCCTGCCATGGCTTACTTTATGACTACGTATTAAAAAAGGGGAAACAGGGTAATTCGTCACGTTTGGATAAATGAGTTTCTACGTAACAAGTGTTCAGAACACAGGACCTGCCTGTATTTTATTGACCTGATTGGTATTAACTTGTCAAGTATGCCTAAAGCAGCAACCGTAGGAACTATTGCCAAATTAGATCCTGCAATCTCACCAACCGCGTTGTTGGGGTTTAGGTATGTTGTTCATACGTTGATCATTGATGTTAATATTGGCTCCTTTTCCTTTTCCAGAATTTTTGCGTACGAGGACTGGAGCTGTTCTCTTCCTACCTGTTTAAAGATATCCTGGAACTCTACGACTGGAATCTTACCGGTAACTTTCGAGTTTGAGAATGTGTTTGTGGATGAGAGAGCAGGGAATAAAATGGAAATCCAAAAGGTATTTCAGAGTGTCATTGGGTGTGACTGAGAGGCACACAAATCTCATTGCCCATATTTATCGAAATATACGCCAGGTCATTTCTTTGGTGTACGAGAGAACGTCGTTCTTAACAAGCTGGGCTTATGAGGTTAAAAAGCAACAACGGCCACCTCTCTTTTGTAAATCATCGTATGTCCTGATAGTGAACTCAAGTGATGAGTTAGGATGGCTTTGTTGCCAAATCAGAGCTACAGAGAGACTGCATGGAGGTACGGGCATGTTTGGTAGATTCTCAAGGCTTGCAGAAGCAGGAAAAAAGACAGATGTCTCTCCGAAGGAAAAGTCAGCTGAATGGAAACTGGGCATGCTTAGCAGCCAACAAAAGCCGAGTGTTTATTTGGGTTTGGAGTATGAAATGGCATAACCTGAGAGAAGGCACAGGTTGGCTGGAGCACTGAGCACCGCAACAAATACATTGTGAATTTCGCTTGTTCTCCGTGACTTGTTTCTTGGGGGATGCGTGCGCCTGAGATTTCAATTACCATAAGGTGTGCACAATGAGTTGTGATTGTTGTTGTTGTTTAGCCGTTTAGTCGTGTCTGACTCTTCGTGACCCCATGGACCAGAGCAGGCCAGGCACTCTTGTCTTCCACTGCCTCCCGCAGTTTGGTCAGACTTGTGGGAATAATGCAAGCCACAAAGTACAGTCTGCTCTGTCCTGTCTCCACACCACATGGAAGCATGGGGTGAGGGGACCTGACAATGCAGATGGAGTACTCCAGCAACATTGCTTGAGAGCGGCTAGGCAGAACGACTGCATGACCCCAAGTCCGTGTTCTCATAACTTGCACATACCTCTCCC
Organism: Darevskia nairensis; assembly: GCA_034642065.1. Lineage (NCBI taxonomy): Eukaryota > Metazoa > Chordata > Lepidosauria > Squamata > Lacertidae > Darevskia > Darevskia nairensis. The sequence continues at coordinate 41,340 of JAWWNI010001062.1, forward strand.
ATGAGCACTATGACTCCCAAGTCTGCATACCTCAAACGCAATAACTATCAAAGGTTCACTCCTCAGTTTATGAGTTGTGATCGTTGTTGTTTAGCCGTTTAGTCGTGTCCGACTCTTCGTGACCCCATGGACCAGAGCACGCCAGGCACTCCTGTCTTCCACTGCCTCCCGGAGTTTGGTCAGACTCATGTTGGTAGCTTCGAGGACACTGTCCAACCATCTCGTCCTCTGTCGTCCCCTTCTGTGATCGTAGCACCAGACAAAAGCGTTGCCACCATGCAGCTTTTAGGAGACAGGAGCAGGTGGCTGTGGCACGATGCAATAAAAATTGTAGCAATTTTTTTTGGTTGGAAATCTCCCTCGGATTGTGGCGCAGTCAAGATGAAAGCACCCATGCTCTCTCTCTCCCCCCCCCCCCCACCGCATTGAGCCTTGAGGAAGAATTTGTTTTAAAAAGCCAAGGGTCTTCTCAGAGGAATCTTGAGCTGAGATATACAGGCTTCTTGTGGAGTTTGATATGCCCCCGAAGACTTGCTTTAAGGAAATGCAGGCTTTGTAATGTAGAAAGGCTGATGAGTTTGAGTGTTCTGCTTGTGTTTGGTTTTCTAAAATACGTTCCCTAGCTCCGAGTGAGAATGAATGATGATGAGATTTATTTCCTTTCTTTCTTTCTCTTTTTTTACAAAATCGGATAAGGCACATTCCGACGGTGCTATCTTGTATGCTCATTATAATAGCGTAATATCTTGAAACGCCGCCAGTGGCATCCAATCTGGGGCTGCTGGCGATAATACCCATATGCCACCAAAAGGAATAATATTCCTGACTCTAGTCGGTTGCAGCCTTCCCACCAGTGCGTCTTCCTTGCCATGAGGCTCCTCTGGTGTATTTCAGGTGTTTGGTTGGTGTATCTGTCATTGTGGATCTGCAGTAGAGGATTGTGCCTTACATGTCCTGGGTGGCGGAGGAGGATGGAGATTTTAATGAGAATTTTAACATAGGAAGACAGCAGGTATATGCCTTGTGTTGTGTGTACTGCCCCAGGCCAGCCAGTCGTGCACCGAGAAAAATCCTCCTGACCTGCAGAAATTAAGCAAAGTTGCATGCATTTGCCTAAATTAAATATGGGAAGGAGCTTGCACCACAGCCTCAGAAAATACCGCTAAGCCATGTGCTGGATTTTAAGGCAAACAGGAATCCCACCCACTTTTAATCCTATCATTACCTATGAGGCCTAGAAGTTTACTTTTTTTTTTTTTAATGAACTGTCCACCCTAAATACCAAACCATTGCTTTTACAGTGCAGTTGTGGAATATGCCCAGCTCTATATAAACTTTTATGTTTTATTAGAATACCAAAGATGGAGACTTGTGAAATGCGTTGCTTGTGTTTTGAATCACTTCTAATTTCTCGTTGAAGGTCCTTCGTTAGAAAACAACGATGCTTCCTGCCCCCGGTTTCATTTCATGCCTCGTTTTGTCAGGTTTCTTCCAGGTAAGTTTTTTTGTTGTTACTGGTACAGCAGCCAGGTACCGGCCCAGCTCTTGCTGCGATGGTCAGACCTGTGTACCTGGACTGTATCATGTTGTCAGACTGCAGGCAGGAAATTGGCACAATTGAATGTTCCTTCACACCAACAAATAAAAAGGAAATGACTTCACTTAGGTACTTTGATTGCTTTGGTACCACTCTCAGTATGACCAATGTTGCACATTCCCAATACAGTCAAACCTTGGAAGTTGAACGGAATCTGTTCCAGAAGTCAGTTCGACTTCCAAAACATTCGGAAACCAAAGCGCAGCTTCTGATTGGCTGCAGGAAGCTCCTGCAGCCAATCGGAAGCAGCAGAACCCCGTCGGGTGTTCGGGTTCCAAAGAACGTTCACAAACTGGAACACTCACTTCCGGGTTTGCGGCGTTTGGGAGCCAAACGGGCAGGTACTAAGGCATTCAGGATCCAAGGTACGACTGCAATCAAGTTTTGTTTCCACACTTAGATGTTGCCTTCAAATACTGAGTAGACTCCTGTTTTCTTTTTAAATGGAGCTGCCTTTAGTTTGTGTTTTTCTCCCAACGTGTGCTCATGCCGTAGTTAGAAAGTACTCTTAAAATTGGGCTGATTTAACACAGGACGCAGGTGGTGCTGTGGTGTAAACCACAGAGCCTAGGGCTTGCCGATCAGAAGGTCAGCAGTTCGAATCCCCGCAGTGGGGTGAACTCCCGTTGTTCGGTCCCTGCTCCTGCCAACCTAGCAGTTCGAAAGCATGCAGTGCAAGTAGATAAATAGGTACCACTCCGGCGGGAAGATAAATGGTGTTTCCGTGCGCTGCTCTGGTTCGCCAGAAGCGGCTTAGTGATGCTGGCCACATGATCCGGAAGCTGTAGCCAATAAAGCAAGATGAGCGCCGCAACCCCAGAGTCGTCCGAGACTGGACCTAACGGTCAGGGGTCCCTTTACCTTTACCTTTAACACAGTAACTCCTTGACCCTTGGTTTTGTGAACTAGTGTGTCGGTGACGTGTCACAAAGTGATACCCCCAACCTTGAAAGCAGAATTTCAAGCTGGCAGCCGACACATTTCTCTTTGTACTTCCTGCACATTTTATGTCGAAAGTGGCCGTCTGTGCCACGGCCAGCTGAGCAGTGTGGAAGAATTCGCACCAAACTTGTAATAATGCATGGTGGTCACATTGACAGTCTCAGCTAAGGTTCAAACTGTTGGTAGCCCCCACAAAATGGCTTTTGGGAGCATGCAAGGACTCTGGTAAGTTTGTGAGTCTGCTGAGATCTAGGGAAAAAATGTCTTGTCAGATCAGAGCCTCCAATCAATTCCCACCCACCCAAGGTGGCCTTTTATGGACAACCCATCTACAGTCTGCAATCCTAACCCCGCTAACCTTGGAGTATAAATCCCAATGAGTAGGAAATGTTTGGGATCGCAGCCATTGCCTTTCGTTAGAGCCATTTGACTGCTTCTGCTTCCTCTAGAAACAGCGTTTGGGATCATAAGCCCTTTTTCTTTTTCTTTTCTTTGAAGATGGGGGGAAAGAAGTGCTGTCCATGCACCAGATTCTGCTGTATTTGTTACGCTGCAATAAGCCGTTGGTGCCGGAAGAGGAGATTGCCAATATGCTACAATGGGAGGAGCTGGAGTGGCAGAAATACGCCGAGGAATGCAAGGGGATGATCGTTACCAGCCCTGGCATGGTACTGCAAAGGTTCTCAGATTGAGTTTTGTTGTGCTGTGCTCAAACCCCAAACCACAATCGATTCCATCGCTCCCAATCTATTTATTTATTTTGTTAGCGGCCGAGGCCAGCTGCCCGAAAGCAGTGCGTTCTTTGGCCATCTTAGGGACAACGAAACATTAAGATGCCGTGATGATTGCAGGACAGTAAAAGGTAGTAAGCCAACACGGCATCTGTGGGTGCTAATAATAATAATAATAATAATAATAATAATAATAATAATACAGTGATCCCTCGACTTACGAATGCCCCGACTTCCGTATTTTTCGAGTTACGAGGGATCAAAGCGGCCGCCGCTTCTGAATTTTTTCGACTTCCGATCGGAAGCCGCGGCCACTTTAGATAGGGATTTTTCGACTACCGAAGATTTTTTCGAGCTACGAATGCGTTCTGCAACGCATTCCTTTGGGGACTCGACTTACGATTTTTTTGAGTTCTGACGCTCCCGTCGGAACGGATTACATTCGTAAGTCGAGGGTCCACTGTAATAATAATAATTGTTATTATTATTAATTATTTGTACCCCACTCATCTGGCTGGGTTTCCCCAGCCACTCTGGGCGGCTCCCAACAGAATATTAAAAACATGATAAAACATCAGTCCATTTAAAAACTTCCCTAAACAGGGCTGCCTTCAGATGTCTTCTAAATGTCATATAGTTGTTTATTTCCTTGACATCTGGTGGGAGGGTGTTCCACAGGGTGGGCGCCACTACCGAGAAGGCCCTCTGCCTGGTTCCCTGTAACCTCACTTATCACAGTGAGGGAACCACCAGAAGGCCCTCAGAGCTGGATCTCAGTGTCCGAGCTGAAGGATGGGGTTGGAGGCACTCCTTCAGGAATACTGGGCCAAGGCCATCTAGGGCTTTAAAGGTCAGCACCAGCACTTTGAATTGTGCTCAGAAACGTACTGGGAGCCAATGTAGGTCTTTCAGGACTGGTGTTATATGGTCACGGTGGCTGCTCCCAGTCACCAGTCTAGCTGCCGCATTCTGAAGTGGCACAGGAAGACTTCCCTGGTGCCCCCAGAGGGCTGTGCCTTTTGCTGTGGGTCTGACACATGGTTTCCTTGAGGATTTCTCCGTCTGCGATTGTTCAGAGGCCCAGAGAGCGAGCAAATTCTAGAGCAAAACGCCATCAGCAGAACGTGAAACAGCACACAGGGTTATGCAGCGTCTCTAAACGGGTACTGCGGATCCGAAATTCAGTGGATTCAGAAGCTCGCTGTTTAAAAAAATCCCGGGGAGGTTAAAAAGTTTATTCTTGTGTCAAAAATACCACAAGTAAGGCACCAGGCAAGCCTCCCTGGGGAAAGCAGTCCCTATCTGGGGTCGCCAGAAGTAGGGAACCCCCTCTTTTGTTGGAACACAGATCCCTGGCATTGGCCATGCTGGCTTGGCCACATGTTCTCCCTATTGAGAATAGGTTGTTTCCCCAGGGAGGTGCCTAAATAACCTAAATAAAAACAACAACCCGAAACCCCCTACCCCACAAAACCCCACATTTTAAAAGGGCACAGGATGTCAGTCAAATCAACCAAAGGCCTGGTTATAAAGGAACTTTTTTGCCTGGCGCCTAAAGTTTTAGTGTCGGGTGTCACTAGAATAAAGTTGTCCACACTGTCCCCCCCACCACCACCTTTATCCTTCTCCAATAACACTGCATAGGGACCCCACAAGTCCTCTAAGAAGCAGATGTACACACAATCCTGCTCGCTTTATTCTATGGAATAAAGACTCATAATCTGGGGAACCGGGTTCGTGTCTCCACTCCTCCACATGCAGCTGCTGGGTGACCTTGGGCTAGTCACACTTTTCTGAAGTCTCTCAGCCCCACTCACCTCACAGAGTGTTTGTTGTGGGGGAGGAAGGGAAAGGAGAATGTTAGCTGCTTTGTTTTTTTTTTAATAATTTTTTATTGGTTTTACAATTTTATAAGCACATTACATCTCGGTCAGGTTTTCCTTGCCTCCCCTCTCTCACCATGAGAGGCTTGAATCTTCCCCCCCTCTCACAGAGGTTTACCCATTCTTCATGCCCCTGACCTTAATATTATTATGCCTTAACTTTGCTTAGGCCTGGCCCACGCTTTGAGACTCCTTCGGGTAGTGATAAAGCGGGATATCAAATCCAAACTCTTCTTCTTCTTCTATGGAAATTGGGCTTGGTGTCCATTGTAACGCTGCACAATAGCCGCATCTTTTTTTCTTTCTTTCTTTGGAATGATAGGAACGTCCTGGGTTTTGGCGTCGAAGGTTTCGCCTTGCGATTGTCTTGCTCCGCAGTAAAGCTCTCGTTTGGCACAATAGGGAAAGATCAGGAGAGGCTTATGAGAGAGCTGTTTTATTGGTGCGTTTCGTAGCTACAGCTTTCTTTGTCAGTAAGAGGTCGAGGAGGAAGGAGAAGAATAGCCACAGTTTGCTTGTTTCCCCTCTTTCTCGTTCCTTACGTGACAAGGACACATTTTAATTCCTACCGGTAATAAATAGCAAGAGAGATATTTGTGTGGGGGGTTTTCTGTTTCTTTATATCTGAGCGAAGGCTAAACAAGCTTGGGAAGGAGAAGGGAGGTCTTTCAGTCAGTACCTAACCTTTTAAATGTTTTCAGAATACCTTTAAATTCTGTGAAGCCCTTCACACACTTCGAACAGTCTTCTGCGCATACCCCTTTCCTTGGCTACCTTGTCGCTCTAGAGTTTGGGTCGGTGGCGTAAGGAAAAGCTGAATGGAGTGTGGTTATTTTTGTGTGACGGATTTATTTCCTCAGTTATATCCCTCCTTTTAGCCCTAACGAACCCTTAGCAATTCACTCCCGCTTTAAACACTTAGTTGTGCGGCGTAAACAGTGGAATCAATTATTGGTAGACGGTTTTCCTGTTGTCTCTTGACTTTGCTTTGAACTCCAGGGAAGTTCTAAGTGGGGAAATCGTCATCTGTGGTGTGCGTCCTATTGCAGTGTTTCCCAACCTTGGGCCTCCAGCTGTTTTTGGACTACAACTCCCATCATCCCTTGCTAGCAAGACCAGTGGTCAGGGATAATGGGAATTGTAGTCCGAAAACAGCTGCAGGCCCAAGGTTGGGAAACACTTTCCTATTGTATCCCATGCAGAGCTAGTTAATCTTCGAACTTGCACACCCGTCCTCTTGAGTGCCCTAGGGGTTCCCTCCGGAGCAGATTTGGGAAGAATGTAGTACAAGGGTAGGCAAGCTAAGGCCCGGGGGCTGGATGCAGCCCAATCACCTTCTCAATCCGGCCCGCGGATGATCTGGGAATCAGCGTGTTTTACATGAGTTGAATGCTTCCTTTTATTTAAAATGCACCCCTGGGTTATTTGTGGGGCCTGCCTGGTGTTTTTACATGAGTAGAATGCGTCCTTTTATTTAAAATGCATCTCTGGGTTATTTGTGGGGCATAGGAATTCGCTCATTTCCCCCCCAAAAATATAGTCTGGCCCACCACATGGTCTGAGGGACGGTGGACCAGCCCACAGCTGAAAAAGGTTGCTGACCCCTGATGTAGTACATATGGGGGGGGGGAGGAGGCAGGGGAAAGCATTGGTGTAGCGTAGCATGGGGAGGGGCAGAGTGGTGGTTGCCTTGGGCGCAAAATTGTTAGGGGGCGCAAAATTCCAACCCCCGGTGCTGCCTTGATAGAGCCACTTCCGTCACTGGGCTCCCTTGAAAACGGCTTCTCCCTGAGAACCAGGGAGTGACCTCTCTAGACAACGGAACGAATCTTCTTATCTCTGCGGCTGTCATCTCTTGGGTGACGCAGTCATCATTAGGCGGTTGAATGCACATGCGTACTCCATTCCCCTCCCACTGTCAGGAAACGGCCTACTCACACGTAGAACCTTGGCAGAGACACATGCCCTACTGGCATGTTCCCTCCTTCCTGGGCAATCGTTCGGGAGCTTCTTAGGCATTCCTCTCCCCGAACATCACAGTGACTGGTGTCAGAAGACATCCAGCACACTTAGGGATCCGCAGAGTGTGCACAGTTGCGTAACACACCACAGCAACTCAGCATGTAGGCTAAATCTACTTTCTTACATATCTACACACAGAGCACTTCATCATGGCTCCCTCTCTCTCTAGCATCAGGCAGGAAAGAGAGAGAACAATGGACAATAGTCCTACTTCAGGGAAACACAGTAAGACACAACATCTTGTCTTCCGTCACTTCTCACTTCCCACTCTGTGGAATGAAAAGACATACCCAGTCATGTGATAAACAATAAACCCATGACTGCACACGGGGAAGGAATCTCCCAACAACCCAATGAATCTCAACAACATCTCTGTACGGCCCCGGGCTCCGGCAACCCACGCTACGCCACTGGGGGAAAGTCCTGTTGCATGCACAGAAATCCTTCAGCTAGCAAGGTGGCTGCATTTTGCACAAGCCTAGGTGTGGTCATTCAACTCTCTCTTCCCCGCTAGTCCATAACAGGTCCGTTTAGGTGGCTGTTAGCAGTGGTTAACGAATCAGGAACCAGTCTCCGGAACACGTGCTCCCTCCCTCCCTTAGCCACAGCTGACTTGACTTCTCATTTTACGAGGATTTGAAACCACGGTTGGGTTTCAGATTCGTTTGCCGAGTGGGGACGAGCCAGTGGAAGCTGGAATGGGCCCTGCTGTCTTCGGGGCCGGCCCTTCCTCTGCGGAGAGGCCATTTTCAGAAAGTTATATATGCCTGCGATAGAGCCACTGTTACCTAAATTTAATTGTTTGATCTTTTCCTTCTGTTTGCTCCAGAAACCCAGCTCGGTTCGCATTGATCAATTGGATCGTGAGCAGTTCAACCCTGATGTGATTACTTTCCCCATTATTGTCCACTTTGGAATACGACCTGCTCAACTCAGTTATGCTGGAGACCCACAGTAAGCAATTATTGTCAAGCCTGGGGTTGAATGCAGCCTTAACAGCCTTGCTCTTGATGGGCAGGTGCAGAAGCAAATGCTTCTGTTAAAGCAGTTACGAACACCCACCACGATTGTACTCTGGGGAATAGATGGAAAGGGCGGGGGAGCAAAAATCAGTAATTGTTCTGCGCTGCACAGTAAAATTCTGGACTCTGAAATGCTTTCTTTCTCCCCTTCTCTTAAGTGAAAACATTCCGCTTTCTGCATTGCTTTAATTTTGTTTCAAAAGCATACATGCCTTTTAAAATGAAATCCTTATATTGTAAACTGTAGACCATTTATCTTGAACCAGCCCAGATTTCCCCTCTCTTAATTTCTGTGGGTTCCCTGAAGACTCAATTCCCTTATGTTTTGTGCATTGCATGATGGATCATTAACATTGTTTTGTTCCCTGGGGAGTAATCTGCAAAATGTTTGGCTGTCAATTCACTATTATTGTCTCTCTCTTGTCTATAATTATTATTGTCTATAATTCTATAATTCACTATAATTCACTATTATAGCACTCTCTTCCCATTGTGTTCCCCAGCAACTGGTATCACCAGCTAAACATCATGACAGGGACGCGGGTGGTGCTGTGGGTTAAACTACAGAGCCTAGGGCTTGCCGATCAGAAGGTCAGCTGTTCGAATCCCCGCGACGGGGTGAGCTCCCTGCTCCTGCCCACCTAGCAGTTCGAAAGCACGAAGTGCAAGTAGATAAATAGGTACCGCTCCAGCGGGAAGGTAAAAGGCGTTTCCGTGCGCTGCTCTGGTTCGCCAGAAGCGGCTTAGTCATGCTGGCCACATGACCCGGAAGCTGTACGCCGGCTCCCTCGGCCAGTAAAGTGAGATGAGTGCCGCAACCCCAGAGTCGTCTGCGACTGGACCTAACGGTCAGGGGTCCCTTTACCTTTTTAAACATCACGACACACCGATATATCACAATGTCTGAAATAATGATGGAACAACGTAGAGGTGAACAGTAGGGCTAGACAATATCTGGTTTTCAACTGTGAGATATCACCAGCTAAACATAGTGATATGCTGGTATATCACAATGTCTGAAATAAGGATGGAGCTGGTTTTCAGCTTTGTGAGCTATCACCAGCTAAACATTGCAATATACCGATATATCACAGTGTCTGAAATAAGGAGCTGGTTTTCAACTTCGTGACATATCCCCAGCTAAACATTGTGATATACCGATATATCACAATATCTAAAATAAGGATGGAGCTATGTAGAGGCATTGGCTGGCTTCACCTTTCCCCCCACATTGCGATTTTTGCATAGCGCGCACACATCCTGATTCACAATATATTGCCAGGTGAAAAACTACAAAATTGATATCACGATAGGGACTTCAACCCGGTTTGAGGCGATATATTGATATATCGCCTAGTCCTAATACTGAGGCCACCCTGGTAGCCATTGATAGCCTTATCCTCTGTAATTTTTTCTAATGGCTGCCCAAATTTTTACTCATTACCATTCAAGTTCTTACCCATCACTGCTGCATTTTGTTATAGCAAATCTCCCACCACCTTACTTGATTCTTCCTGCAGCTCCTTATAGTTCGCCTCACGTAGACACTGTCTCTTGTAAAGGAAAAAAAAACCTGGTCTTGGGAGCAGTCCAAATGCCCGAGTCCATGGGCTGTGATCCAAGCAATGATGTGTTCTTCCTTTTGTAAAGAAACAAGGTCCGTCAACCTTTGTTTAGCTGGAAGCAGAGCTGGGAAATGGTTGGCTATGCTCTCTTTTCAAGACAATGCCAGTTTCCATATAAGGATAGGAAAGGATTTCTTTCCAGTATGGACCTGAGAATTACTAGGCAGCAGTCTTAACTAAAAACAAAAAGGAAGCGGATCAAGTCTGATTTATCTCCCATCCAACTTATTATTATTATTATTTTAATTCTCAGGTACCAAAAACTCTGGAAGAGTTATGTGAAATTGCGCCACCTGCTGGCTAACAGCCCCAAAGTGAAACAAGCGGATAAGCAGAAACTTGTGCAAAGAGAAGTATGCTTCTATTTTATTTTATTTATTTTATTTTATTTTATTTTATTTTATTTTATTTTATTTATTATTTTATTTTATTTTATTTTATTTTATTTTATTTTATTTTATTCCCGTCCTAATTTCTCTGTGTGTCTATATACCATGTTTTGTTTCTTTACGTTGCTGTTGCCTTTGCTGAGACTTGAACCCTGAACCTTAGGCCGAAGAGAGTGTTGGAAAATATCGCCACGGTTCTTTGCAAATAAAAAGGTAAAGGGACCCCTGAACATTAGGTCCAGTCGTGGACGACTCTGGGGTTGCGGTGATCATCTCGCTTTTTTGGCCGAGGGAGCCGGCGTACAGCTTCCGGGTCATGTGGCCAGCATGACTAAGCTGCTTCTGGCGAACCAGAGCAGCGCACAGAAACGCCGTTTACCTTCCCGCCGGAGCAGTACCTATTTATCTACTTGCACTTTGACGTGCTTTCGAACTGCTAGGTTGGCAGGAGCAAGGACCGAGCAACAGGAGCTCACCCCATCACGGGGATTCGAACCGCCGACCTTCTGATCAGCAAGCCCTAGGCTCTGTGGTTTAGACCACAGCGCCACCCACATCCCTTTCTTTGCAAATAGCACAGCGTTAATGCATCATTGTTTTGTTTCCAAAGCAATTTAGACCTTTGGCGTTTTAATTTATTCCTTTGCTCTACCTCATGCTCTCTACCACAGATTCCCAGATATAGGTTTTCCTTTTTCCCCCCAATGACAACAAACCCAAGAGGCAGAAGACTAGGGCTGGGCGATATCTGGTTTTCGACATTGTGCTATATCAGCAGCTTAATAGTGTGATATGCCGATATATCACGATTTCTGGAATGTATCCTGGCTGCCTCTTCTTCCCCACTTTAGGGGAGCAAGAAGCAGCCGAAATACATTGCCCAGCTCTACCAAGCCCCGATAATTGCTCTGGCTCATGCAAACTGGAGAGGCTTCATTAAACTGCTCTGCTGGGGGTGGGGGGCAGCCTTCAGCTGAGCGAGCCCCATACTGCTCCATCTCGTGTGAGGGGCAGGGGGCTTCCTCAAAGGCGCAGACAGCATCTGCAGGCAATTTGAGCCGGCACGATGCATTCCCAGCTCAAATGGTCCGAAACGGGTATCGCAATCTGAACACCAATTTATCAATATATCGGCCAGCTCTACAGAAGGCTGAGCTTCTGGACCAACAGTCAATTTCTGGCGGATTGCCCTGGGTCTGACAGAAGCAAAAGAAAAGGCCTGCTGGATCAGGCCAAAGCCCGTAAAATTCAGCATCCGGTTATCGCAGTGGCCAAACAGATGCCTCTGGCAAGCCTGCGAGCAGCACACGGGAGCATCAGATTCTGGGATTCTTGAAAAGCATGCCGGACTTAGTGAAACTTGATCTGACCCACCATGGCACTTTCTGTCTTGGTATGATCTCAAGCCTTTGAGGAACTGCTCAGGTGCTGCGCGTGGCTCCTGTCCACACCTCCAGTGTGTTCTTTGCACCAACCTGGTAGTCATTTTCCCGGAACGTGGGAACGCGCCTTATATCAAGCCGGATCGTCGGTCCATCTTAGCACCGTCTACATTGGCCAGCAGCAGCTTTCTAGGTTTTCAAGACAGGAAACACTCAGGTTTGATAGAAGCCCAGGTTGGGAGCGGAAGAGCAGATCGATATGGTATTATTTAAGTGTGAGAAAGACGTTGGAACTCTAGGGCCAAGCACTGGGGCCCAAATGCCATTGAACTTCATCCTAGTGGCAGGGGTAGGCAACCTAAGGCCTGTGGGCCGGATGTGGCCCAATCACCTCAATCTGGCCCATAGATGGTCCAGGAATCTGTGTTTTTACATGAATAGAATGTGTCCTTTTATTTAAAGTGCATCTCTGGGTTATTTGTGGGGCATAGGAATTCATTTATTTGTTTTTTCAAAATATAGTCCGGCCCACCACATGGTCTGAGGGACGGTGGACCGGCCCACGGCTGAAAAAGTTTGCATAGGGGGTGGGTGGGTATTCTCGTTTGCTTACGGCGTGTTTTGCTCCCATGTCCCAAGCAGCGAGTGAGAGAAGCTCCATTTACCCAAGACTCTCTTTTCTGAATGCACGTAGGGGCAATTTAGGTTGCTCTGCTGAGCTATCCCAGGTCTGGTCCTGCAGAGATAACCCCCCCCTTTTTTTTTTTGCTTTAAAGGAAGCGCTGCAGAAGATTAGGCAGAAAAACACCATGCGTCGCGAAGTGACCGTCGAGCTGAGCAGCCAAGGGTTCTGGAAAACGGGCATCCGCTCCGATGTCTGTCAGGTGAGTGGATACCCTTCCATATCCCTAGCGAACGAAGCATGTGCGTTTTATTTATTTGTGTGAAATCTGACACAAGTAGCACTTCAACCACTACTTGAATACTTGAAAAAACATAGGGCTAACAGTTCCAGGTAAATAAATAATGGCAATTCTTTCTCCCAGCATGCCATGATGCTCCCTGTCCTGACTCATCACATCCGCTACCATCAATGTCTGATGCATCTGGATAAACTGATAGGCTACACTTTTAAAGATCGCTGCTTATTGCAGGTAAGCAAATGCTGAAGGTCATAGACCGGAATGCGCTCCCATGTGTTTGAAGTTGCATTGTGGCGGGGGAAAAGGAGCAGGGAATAGATGCGCTGGTAAGTTTGCATTAGCTTGTGGACGGCAGAGCCAGAGAACTAACCAGGCCGACCTGGAGACGGGGGGCTGATGGAGGTGGCCAATCAGGGAGCCAAAGAATGAGTCGGAAGCACCGGCCGTTGGCATCACATGGTGCACAGAGGACCTTGTCGGGGTTGGAGCAGAGAGAGGGGCTGGATCTACACTGATCTGTAGAAACGCTTAAAAAAAAAGCAATATAGCTCTCAATGCCATTTCCTGTTGCACTACAGCGCCCTCTGGTGTCACATGTTTATAACGTATTTTTAACGTTTTAACTGATCCATGTAGATGAGTCCAGGGAGTTGGTTGGAGGGGGGTCAATGAAAGGATGGAGGGGGTGGAATATAAGGAGAAGGACGGAGGAGCTGTTTATGTTTATAAGGTGGAGGTAACCCAAGTACAGTGGTACCTCGGGTTACAGACACCTCGGGTTACAGACACTTTAGGTTACAGACTCCGCTAACCCAGAATTAGTACTTCGGGTTAATAACTTTACCTCAGGATGAGAACAGAAATTGCGCGGCGGCAATGGGAGGCCCCATTAGCTAAGGTGGTACCTCAGGTTAAGAACAGTTTCACGTTAAGAACGGACCTCCAGAACGAATTAAGTTCTTAACCAGAGGTACCACTGTATTCTAGATCTAGTCTATCTGCATTCCTGTGAATACGAAACAAAAGTGTCAGACAATATGCCATTAAAGAGCAGAGATTTTATTATGCCTGATAGTTTTGCATGGTTATTGGCTTCAGCAATTAGATCCTCACATGCAGTTTTCTGTTGCTCTTTTTATTATTATTGAGAGTCTTTCAAGTGAACAAATAGAGTAAAAATGGAAAGTGTTGAAAAGTACACGCCTTTTCCTTCCCCCCACAATATGCAGTTTCAATCTGAAATGTCAGAGCTCAGAAACGGCTCGCGCTCATGAAATTCCCTGTCACAGAATGCGCCCGGAACAATGGGAGTTTCGAACTCTGCCTCTAACTGTGCCAGTTCCACGTGTTCCTGGACTATAAGTTGTCTTTGGAACTGAGTTGCAACGTTTAGCTATTGGCGCTTACTGACGCTGAGGACTTGAACAACCAAAACTTCTGAACTTGCTTTATCGGTAGTGCAAACTGGGGGTGGTTCTGCGCTGCTGAAATTTCACGGCAGCTGTCCGTTTTCAAGCTTTGCAGTGATTGGAATGAGCAGCGCAGGCTGACAGGGCTGTTTTGTCTTTGCTTTGGGATTCTGTCACGTTTACAGCTGGCCATGACTCACCCAAGCCATCACCTAAACTTCGGGATGAATCCAGACCACGCCAGAAACTCTTTGTCCAATTGCGGCATCCGCCAGCCCAAATATGGTGATAGGAAAGTCCACCATATGCATATGAGGAAAAAAGGTACGTTTTGCTGGTGTCTTGATTTCCCCCTCTCACTTCTCTCTCCTCATCTATTTTACTTCATTTCCTCTACTGTATATACCACCTTTCTTCCCTTGAGGAACCCAAGGCAGGATAGTAGTAGTAGTAATAATAATAATAATAATAATAATAATAATAATTTATTACTTATACCCCGCCCACTTTGGGCGGCTTCCAACAGAATATAAAAAACACGATAAAACATGAAACATTAAAAGCCACCTTTCTTCCTTTGAGGAACCCAAGGCAAAATAATAATAATAATAATAATAATAATAATAATAATAATAATAATTTATCATTTATACCCTACCCAACTGGCTGAGTTTCCCCAGCCACTCTGGGCGGCTCCTAACAGAATATTGAAAACACGATAAAACATCAAACATTAAAAACTTCCCTAAACAGGGCTGCCTTCAGATGTCTTCTAAAAGTCAGATAGTTGTTTATTTCCTTGACATCTGATGAGAGGGCGTTCCACAGGGCAGGCGCCACTACCGAGAAGGCCCTCTGCCTGGTTCCCTGTAGCCTCACTTCTCGCAGGGAGGGAACCGCCAGGAGGCCCTTGGAGCTGGACCTCAGTGTCCGGGCTGAACGATGGGGGTGGAGATGCTCCTTCAGGTATACTTATGTGTCATTGCCAGGTGGTCATGCATCCTGGTGCCCACCAGTGCCAGCATGCCTTCTCATAAGACCGTTTCCCATGCTGCGTTCTCATTGCCCGAATGTCAGTTGCTGTTTTACCACGAGGTGGCAAAAGTAGGCAGAGTTCTTGTGCTGCTTGCATGTAGAAATCTAGCCCAACAAGCCAAAGGTGGTGGTGGTTGTTTTTTTTGCATAGTTCAGTCCCCATTATTTTACTAGCTGCAGGGTGGCTGTGTAAAGTAAATCCCGTTGAATTCAATGGGGCATATTCCCAAGTTTGTGGAGTTAAGGTGGTCATCTGAGTTGAATGGATAGTTTGCTAAAAAAAAGGGGAGAATTTCCAGACGTGGTGAATGCCCAAAACCAAAAAGGTTGGGCAATGGTCAAACAGGGTTGGGACTAGAGAAATTGCAGCTGGATTTTGAGTCTACAGAGGTACTTGGCTATTGGGATACAGAGGTAGCTACTGGTATACAAACCTATGTTATAAGCTTTTTTCCCCTTTAAATTTTATTTATGCTTTTCAGGTTTATACATTTCACTAATTTTACAATCATTTTAACAATTCAAAACTTGACTTCCTTCCCCCTCTTTCTGTGGTTCCTTAAATTTATTTTTAATATCTTCTGCATATCCAAATTAACTTAATTTGCTCATTTATTCATCTCCTTTAAATATATACTCTTATACAACTGCAGGTTATTACAGTAATCCTGCCAGTGTTCTTATCTGTTTACAATTTATCTGCAAATACTCAATAAACCATTTCCATTCTTTTATTAAAAGTTTGTTATCTTGATTTCTTATTCTTCTGGTAAGTTTTGCCATTTCTGCATATTCCATGCGTTTTTGTATCCATTCTTCCTTTGCTGGGACTTATTCTTCTTTCCATTTTTGGGCGAGTAACATTCTTGCCGCTGTAGTTGCATAAATGAATAGGTTTCTATACAGTTTAGGTAGTTCTGTCACTATCATTCCCAAAAGAAAAGCTTCTGAGTTGTTGTTTTTTTACAAACATTATTTTAAACATCCTTTTCAATTCATTATGTATCATTTCCCAGTAAGCTTTAACCTTACTACAAACGTATGTCCTAAGCTTGATCATTTACTGTTCTGATGAGAATATATAATTCACATTACTGGAAGGGTACTCTTGTGCTGAACCCTTTAAAAAAATGTGCCTGTTTACACAGGGTTAACTTTTTAATTTTACGTGGTTTGTATCCCCCCCCCCCCAGGCATAAACACCTTGATCAATATCATGTCACGTCTTGGGCAAGACGATCCAACTCCTTCCAGGTATGCAAACAACATAATTTCTGGGTGGCAGTTGTTTCAATTACGAACTCGCTGGTCCATTGCAGTAAGTGGGATCAGAACAGAAATGTTAATGACAACAACAACAATAATAATAACTTTATTATTTATACCCCACCCATCTGGCTGGGTTTCCCCAGCCGTTCTGGGCAGCTTTCAGTTAGTAGGAACTGTGCATTTCCAGCAACAGGATATTGCAGTACCGCATAGTCAGAACTGCTACCAGTCAACCTATTTGTGGCCTCTGCACCTTTCGCCTCTTTGCAGTAACGCGGGTGGCTCTGTGGTCTAAACCACTGAGCCTCTTGGGCTTGCCAATCAGAAGGTCGGCTATTCGAATCCATGCAACGGGGTGAGCTCCCGTTGCTCTGTCCCAGCTCCTGCCAACATAGCAGTTGGAAAGCACGCCAGTGCAAGTAGATAAATAGGCACCACTGCGGCAGGAAGGTAAACGGCGTTTCCGTGCGCTCTGGTTTCCATCACGGTTGCTCCAGAAGCGGTTTAGTTATGCTGGCCACATGACCCAGAAAGATGTCTGTGGACAACTGCCGGCTCCCTTGGCCTGAAAGCGAGATGAGCGCCACAACCCTAGAGTCGCCTTTGACTGGACTTAACCATCCAGGGGGTCCTTTATGTTTACCTTTACACAAACGACATAGTTTCTGGGTGGACGTTGTTGCAATCACGAGCTCGCTGGTCCATTGCAGTAAGCGGGATCAGAACAGAACTGTTAATAATAATAATAATAATAATAATAATAATAATAATAATAATAATAATAATAATAATGTGGTACGTACTTAATTCGTTCCGGAGGTCCGTTCTTAACCTGAAGCACCACTTTAGCTAATGGGGCCTCCCGCTGCCGCTGCGCCGCCAGAGCACAATTTCTATTCTCATCCTGAGGTAAAGTTCTTAACCAGAGGTAATATTTCTGGGTTAGCAGAGACTGTAACCTGAAGCATATGTAACCCGAGGTACCACTGTAATAATAATAATAATAATAATAATAATAATAATAATTTTATTTATACTCCACCCATCTGGCTGGGTTTCCCCAGCTTTCAGTTAGGTGAAACTGTGCATTTCCAGCAACAGAATATTGCAATGCCGCATGGTTGGAACTGCTCCCAGTAAACCTATTTGTGGCCTCTGCACCTTTCGCCTCTTTGCAGTAACCATTTGGCAGTCTGCTGACTTATTAGTGATTTCTTTCCAGCCTTAATAATAATAATAATAATAATAATAATAATAATAATAATAATAATAATAATAATTTATTATTTGTACCCCGCCCATCTGGCCGGGTCTCCCCAGCCACTCTGGGCGGCTTCCAACAAATATCAAAATACAATAAAATATCACAGATTAAAAACTTCCCTAAATAGGGCTGCCTTCAGGTATTTTCTAAATGTCAGGTAGTTGTTTATCGCTTTGACCTCTGATGGGAGGGCGTTCCACAGGGCGGGCGCCACTAGCGAGAAGGCCCTCTGCCTGGTTCCCTGTAGCTTTGCTTCTCGCAATGAGGGAACCGCCAGAAGGCCCTCGGCGCTGGACCTCAGTGTCCGGGCAGAACGATGGGGGTGGAGACGCTCCTTCAGGTATACAGGACCGAGGCCGTGTTAAAAACACATTCGGCTTACCTGCTTTCCGGCAAATGCCCAAGCGCTTCCGGCAAGCCTCTTTCCGTGCCGTGCCGAAAGGGGGTGCAGGAAAAGAGCAGGAGGGACCGCGATGCCGCACCAAACAGGATGCAACCTCCCTGCGAGATGCTTTCTTTTTCTTCTTGCAAGGCACCGTGCCAAAAGCCTGTAGATGGCCTAGGAGGAGGCTTCTCTTTAAATCATCCAGGGCGACGGCAGGGCACGCGGAAGCTGGTCTCAGCATGCCATTCCACATCATTATCTTTTCCTTTGGTTAATAAGTTGACACAAAATTACGATCGGCCTTATTACCTTTCTGGCTGCCTGTGGTTTTTTTGTGCCGCACAGAAGAAACCCAAATATTCACTGTTGGGCATCGGAGGATGGCGTGTCGAAGACCGAAAGCAGTGGGAGCCTAACTCTTTTTTTTGCTTTATCGCCCCAAGGAATTGACCGGCTGTTGTTTATCCATCGCTAATTGCTCATATGCATAGGGGTCACGTGTAACGATCCTTGCCTTTGTCTGTTTGCAGGATCAACCACAACGAGCGCTTGGAATTTTTGGGAGATGCTGTGGTTGAGTTTTTAACCAGGTGAGTATTGGGTTCACTCCTAACACACCTTCTGCTATAAAATCATACCTTGCTCATTAAAATAAAACGTTTAAAAACCCCCGATTTGTTTCGGGCTATCATGCAGTTGAAAGGGTATTCTGCCAATTAAAACTCTGATGTGATTTATTTATTTTTGTTCTGAAACACCAAATACCTCTGCTGTTGTTGTTTTTTTTTTTAAAAAAGTAGACATTTATGTGTCGCTTCCATTGTGCTAAATATGCCCAAATCTGTATTTCTTCCATCTCCCTCGTATTCTTGCAAGCTAAATTGGCGTCATTCTTGCTTTCCAGATGTGGAAGAGAGGCCCTTAGGGCAGTGTTTCTCAACCTTGGGTCCCCAGATGTTGTTGGACTACAACTCCCATCATCCATGACCACTGGCCCTTCTAGCTATGGATGATGGGAGTTGTAGTCCAACAACATCTGGGGACCCAAGGTTGAGAAACACTGCCTTAGGGAATCAAGTCTTTTTTCTTTTTTCTTTTTTTTAAAAAAAACCTAATTTATTGGCTTCGTTGTTGTTCAAATAGACCACACAAAAGTCTTTAAAAAAAGAAGAAAAGAAAAGAAACAAGAAGTAATTTAGATAGTGCTTAAAAAAATGCAAGCATGTTCCTGTCTGTATCTCAGTTTGCTTAGGACTAAGCTTAGAATTGCACCCAGATCCAATTCTAGATATTCTGTCATCAACTGGTACCTTTTGCTCTCTAGTTTGTCAGCAGCCCCAAAAGGACCGGGGGGGGGGGGGGATGAATGGACTTTATCCTGTTAATGGGCATCCTGGCAATTTTGTATGTCCAGGTGGAAGCTGAGCTCACGCTGCATGTTCAGAATTCAGGTGACTTGAGGATAACCTGGAATAACCTGAGCCTTGAAAAGCATATAGAGCTGAACGAGGAAGTGGGAAAGAGAGTCACACTTCCAACTTCCTCCTTTGGCTTTTTGTGTACAAGGGAGAAAACTAACCACCTCCCATCATCTTGCGAAAAGGGAAGGGGGCGCAGAGCCATCAAGGGACGACCCCAAGGCTGCCACGTTGGCAAGCCCCAAATCAGTCAATTCCTCAATTTCCCCTGTATAACATGTTACTGGGCATTTTAAAGAAAGAGAGTACAGTGGAACCTCGGTCCATGAACGTTCCAGAATCTGAATGCCAAAACCCCGGAAGTAAATGCTTCCATTTTCAAACGCGCCTTGGAAGTTGAATGGCTTCTGCTGCGTGTTTTTCAATTTTCTCAATTGAACTTTCTTTTTCCCAAGAAATTTTTTATTCATTTTCCAACATAGATACACAAAAACATCAACATATACCATACAATGAAAAACAATCACAACAATAAAACCACACACACACACACAAAACACAAATCATAAGTCTTATCTCTTACATCTTACATCTTTTTGGGGAATTCCTTCCCCTATTATTCCAAGTAAAAAGGCTTCTGGTTTCTTAATAAAGGTGTTTTTCAACACTTTTTTCAACTCATTATAAATCTTCTCCCAGAAGTCTTTTACCTCCACAAATGATAAAAAGTTCCTACACATTCTTTACATTTCCAACATTTGTTATCCTGCGTATGGATACTCTCAATTGAACTTTCAGGCAGCCCTTGGCACCTCGGTTCTCGAGCGTTTCGGAAGTCGAAGGGTCTTCCGGAATGGATTACGTTCGAAAGCCGAGGTTCCACTGTAGATGCAAAAGGTTTTTGGTCTGCCAAGTCCGCATCCCCGCTGCAGCTCAGGAAGCTGCCCGTGCCTCATGTCTTCATTTGAAGTTTCATTCGAAGCCGAGGGCCTAAAGTGTAATACTCTGAGATGAAAAGCTGATGACTGTGTCCTGTCAGATGTAATTGAAAGTTGCTCATAACAGCTCTGGAGAATGGCTAGTCTAGGACCAAATGCTTCAAAGTTTATAGCCGGCAAATAAAAGGAATACATCATTTTGGAACGTGTCATCTTCCTGTCACGGAGCTCCTTGATCTTTCTGACTGTAATCTCGAGGAAAAAGTGGGTTTGCAAATAAACTTTGAATCCCCCCACCCACCCACCCAATTCTCTCTCCCAAGAGTGGGGTTATTGCTCATTAATCCCGACTTCATAATGGCGCACTTGGCGTTTTGCCTTTCGGTAGTTTGCAGTTTTGTGCTCGTGTATTTGGAATAAATCACTAACATATTCCCCGGTTAATGGAAGGTGGCTTTCATTTTTCCTGCATAGGCTCTTCTCAGAAAGAAACAAAAAAACCCCGACAAAAATAATGTAAAATTGACTTTTTATAGCCTAGCGAAAACAGCAGCCATTTCCTTGGTAAGTGTCATTTGTGACAGCAGGTAGCACCCAAAACTCCAGGGTGGGAGATTTGAAGCTCATTTCCAGATCTCAGGTGTGTCCGTTTGTAATGGGAAAAGTGGTCTACTTATTTAGAGAGAGGCTGCAAAAGTGTTAAGATGTTACAGAAGAAGAAAAGGAAAAATGCCATCAGTTCCTTCCAACAACTACTTTGGGATGAGCGGCTTTTTGCTTTGTTTGGTTTGCATAAAACCGTATGTGGGCTTTTATCTCCGAAAATAGCAGGGGCTGAAGGAGGACAGATTTATTTAATGCTCAAAAACAAGCTCTCTGAGTACTTATATTTACGTAAACCTCCGCAGTGCATTTTTAAACGTAATCTTTCTGAGGCTTGAAAATTGGCACTGTGAGCATAGAACTTTCCCAGATGTGATTTCTTCGCAGGGGCAGTTCTGGCAGCCAAAACGCCTCGGTCTTTGTGCAAGTTTGCACAAAAGAAATAGTCTGCCACGTTGAAGTCAGTGGGGCCTGTATAGGATTGCCCCGTGCGGCTGCAATCCTTTGCACAGTTATCTAGGAGGAAGTCTCATTGTACTTAGTTGGATTTACTTCTGGGTGGCGCTGTGGTCTAAACCACTGAGCCTTGGGCTTGCTGATCAGAAGGTTGGCGGTTCGAATCCCCGCGACAGGGTGAGCTCCTGTTGATCGGTCCCAGCTCCTGCCAACCTAGCAGTTCGAAAGCACGTCAAAGTGCAAGTAGATAAATAGGTACCGCTCCGGCAGAAAGGTAAATGGCATTTTCATGCGCTGCTCTGGTTTTGCCAGAAGTGGCTTAGTCATGCTAGCCACACGGCGCAGAAAAACTGTCTGCCAGTAAAGCGAGATGAGCGCTGCAACCC